>CM076079.1:16627500-17227500 GCA_038088235.1 Zacco platypus
TAACAGTCTCAGACAGATGCAGCGGAAACCATGTAAAAAGATGACATCTGATTGTTACAGGTTCATTTGATGGAGCGGAACATGTACACTGCTGGCCAAAAAAATAAGTCGCTGTTTGTATTTATGAGAGTCAATGATTGGATAATTGATTGCATTGCATTGATTATTATATTTCTAGCATGTTACATGTTTGGCAACGGAATTTCTAACCCTAATTGATGGAGTGTGTAGCTTTTCAATTCTTAAACAACCATGTTGGACGACACACCATGGCCATATTCCTGGATGACAATGTCAAGATTCATCAGGCTCAAATTGTGAAAGAATGGTTTAGAGGGAGCATGAAGAATCCTTTTCACACATGAATTGGCACCTCTGAGTCCAGAGCTTAAATTCATTGAAAGTCTTTGGGTTGTGCTGGAGTAGACTTTACAGAGCGCTCGACTCTTGCATTGTCAGTACAAGATCTTGACCAAAAATTGATGCACCTCTTGATGGAAATAAATGTTCATCAAGAGGTACATCCATATTTGGACTCCGGTGCCAATTCATGTGTGAAAATTATTTTCATGCTCCCTCTAAACCATTCTTTCACAATTTGAGCCTGATGAATCTTGACATTGTCATCCTGGAATATGGCCATGGTGTGTCTTCCTACATGGTTGTTTATGAAATGAAAAGCTAGATACTCCATTAATTAGGATTAGAAGAAATGTTGCCAAACATATAACATGCTAGAAACATCATAATCACTGCAATAATGATCCAACCATAGATTCTTAAGCATGACTTTTTTCTCTTTTTTTTGGCCAGGCAGTGCATTTTCTTCATTGGCTCATTATAGATGACATGTTGCATGCAATAATACTTTTCACCCAGCACGGCACTGAAGAATTAAGAAACGAAACAAAACGGGCATACAGTAAAGTTATGAGAATACTGAGATAAGGTGAAGACTATAATGCAGAATTCAAGTACTTCAATTCTGTGTACTGTAAAATCATGTCGCTGCAATTCTTTTCCCCTCTTACACAAAGCTATTCTTCACATTTCTTGAAAAAACATTCACACTTCACAACGCAATTACCACCCTTCCGAAAACCAAACCCACCCACCACCCCGTCTGCAGCCCAAGTACCCACATACGAAAAGAAGGCACCACAGCTTGTTAATGGTTACTTACATCAAAATAAGAGGACAATATGGAATGACAAAACATGACCAATGGGATTGACTTTTACTTAAGAGCTCCTTTCAAGAGGACCAATCAGGACTCTAAATACTGTGATTCCATCCACAGATTGTTTGTCTCAACACTACAATCATCGCAGTGTCACATTCTTAGTCTGTTACAGATCAGTCAGAAACTTCGGAGGAAGTTGGAGAGCATTGTGTTTCAAAGGAAAGGAAAATCCATTGTTTTTTGTAAAGGCACCCCTTTGTTTCTGATGCCAGGATGTCCGCGGAGGCCCGTCTTATTCACGGTTTGTTTTTGCCTTATTAAAGATTCTTTATTCTTTTTCATTGCAATGAAAATGCACTTTTGTCCACATTTAAAGAGTCAGGCATTTCCTTCCAGCAGAGAAATGAATAAATACGATAAATAAACAAGAGTTTATGGAAGAGGAAATGCAGGTACTTAACAGAGGAAGAATGATTGTGCAGGACAGGATGCTTCTTGTTCGGGAAAGTCTGGCAGCATCCTTGCACAACGTGGCCTTCTTACCCAGCACAATCTGTTCATACGTCTCCCCACATCATAGATAACTTCATGTTTCTCATCACAAAACACACCCTGGAATATCCTGCTGGGCTACAGCATTTTTTTCCTCTTTCTCTCTCTTTTCAGGAACATGTGGAGGTGGAACACTTGTGCTAGTTGACCTTATCCTGGAATATGTAAAGGTTGTTGGTGGCTGCCACAGCGATGATGTTCTCGGAAGGATGCCAGGCGGTGTGGAGAATTTTCTTGCTGAAGTCCAGGCTGTCCACGCTTATTTCGTCTTTGCGGCGCTTTCCGCCCACACACACCTTACGAGGTTTCAGAATTGCCCGAGGCTTGCTGTTCTCCCGGGACGCCTCCAGTGTCACATCACGCTTCGTATTACGGTCGAACATTCGGAAGAAGTTGTTGTAGGAACCAGTCATGATCACGCTGGAAATAGAACAAAATGAAAAATCAACAATATTCATTAAGATAATTTTTATCTTTATTATAATTAGAGAACTGTGCACCGATTTACCATTCACAATAAGACAAGTATGTGTATCAAAATAAACACTTAATATAGCTGAGTAAATCACTGACCTGTCGGATCCATTCCAAACACATTCAAATTTATCAAAGATGCAGTCGTTCTCATACAGCGAGCAGAGCTTACTTCTTAGGTAATCATGTACCTGGATGGAGGAAACGGTGACAATTTTTGTGCATGTCTGACTGTTAATTTAGTAAACACAAGTTAAGACAAATTCCTCTCTTTTTAGACAGTGAGATTTTTTTAAGACCCCATTGTATTGTTTGATGAGAATCTTTTGGTTTCGTATATTCCAGCCCAGTCATGGAAGATGTCCCGCTTTGTGCTTAACAGGCTGATGAAGTAAATTAAGACTTTGAGAAACCAAAGATATCAGTGAAGCGTGATTTTGCTACTTGTTATTGCTGAATGAAGGTAGGTGGAATTTATAATTTGGAAGAGATGACCTTCTCATTCTAGAGGACATTTTATAGGGCACCATTTGTGAGTAGTAAAGAGAGGCGTCAATATTTTCAGTCTGTTTTCCTGACTGTACATATTCAGTGTGTACACTGTCATTCAAACGTTTTTGAAAGAAGTCTCGGAAAGTCTTTAAAAGACATGAATAATTTTATTCAGCAAGGATGCTTTAAATTGATCACAAATGACAGTAAAGACATTTATAATGTTATCAAAGAATCCTTAAAAAACAACTGTACACAGCTGTAGTCGACATTGATAATAAAAAATGTTTCTTGAGCAGCAAATCAGCATATTAGACTACTTTATGAAGGATCATGTGACACTGAAGACTGGAGTAATAATCACAGGAATAAATTACATTTTAATATATTCAAATAGGAAAAATTGTAATTTTAAACGGTACTAATATTTCACAATTGAATGGCAGTGTAAGTGTACTAAAAGTTTTTATTTGTCTTCTTTTAGGTGTACACAAGCATATAGATGACCTCAAAGCTAACAGACATGGATTAAAAGGCAGAAAAGCCAAATTTTACTTCATGAGGCCTTTAGAATTGGACATCAGTCAATAATTTGTAAAATATAGTGAAAAGACTAACCTGATAGGTTTCCAGTGGTTTGCTCTCCATGTTCAGATCCCAGACCTTTACTGTCAGGTAGTCACGTGTCATCAGGTACCGCCCACTGTGGCTAAATTTGACATCAGAGATGGAGGAGATGATTTCAGAGAAAAAGGAACGATTGCTTGGGTCTTCTGGCTCCTCGAAAACTAGATGAGAATAATTGAGAAATCAAATAAAAAACGCTTAAAAATGAAGATTAAAAACATGCCCAGTCCACATTGAATATCCCATCTCGCACTGAAATATGTCACATTACAGTAAAATTGATTGTGAGTGTTGTTTCATGTTGGCTTTAATAACAAGCGACTGGCAGTAACTTCAATAGAAAGTTTTTCTGAATCAGTTTCACCATTTGCTGCCCAACACATCATAAATCTGCCCGGCTTGCCCGGGAAATAATACACCTGTCAGTGCAGAGAAACAGATATTTATCATCTGCTATTGATTATCCCCTCCCTGTTTTGTTGACTTAGTTGCGGATTATCCGGTGATGTGTCGGCAGGCGTCTACACAGTAGATGAAAAACATGGGCAGAGGGGGAGGAAATGTGAGGAAACGCATGCTTGCGGGGACATTTGGGCACTGGTGGACTGCAGGTGTTTGTCATGAGTGTGCCTTGTCACATTGTGAGCCTGTCCACCTGCAGTCTTGCTGGGTGTCATTCAGAGGGGGCTAATGAGTCCTCTGGGGAGTGATACGAGGGGATACGACCCTCCGCCCAGACTCTGCTGCTCCTCAGAGCCCTGCTGGGCTTGGTTAGCCTCCCCCGCCTGCCACCGCAGATTGATTTTTAAGAATATTCTCTGGGATGTCTAGAAGATTTATTAGTGGGGATGGAAGGCGCAGCACACACTATGCGATAGAGAAGACATTGAGGAGGTCTTTCCTGAGGCAAACTGGCAGGTCTGCCTGCTGTGAGATCATGTACCAGGGAAAAAATTGACAGATGTGTGTATAATTTAGGTCAATGTGGTTCTGGAGATACAAACCAAGGCAGCTAAAACTGAAGCCCTCACAGCTGTTTCCCCCTCCAGCTAATCTGGTCTTTTAAAATTCAGCAGCAGTATGTAAATGTCTATTCAACAGGATGCGAACACATGGACCAGTAAGCATGTCGATAAAACCTAGGAAATGACCGAATTCTTTGAGCGGTGAGAAAACTATAGGCATGGCTATCTGCCCTTCAGCATTGATTTTTATGCCAAGCTTAAATGTCAATGCATTCAATCCGATCATCAAATGCACATGGACATTTCCCATTTTTAACTGGAGACCTGAGCATCTATGACTTAAGAAATGGAAATGTGTCAATTTGTGGTTATCAATTCAACCATGTGCAGCCAAAGGGGATGCCACTGTATTCCACCAGTACAGGTTCATCAGTCTGCATTGTGTCCAATCCCCAAATGAAATTAGCCAGTTAAGCTCAAGGAGACGCAATCATATTAAAAATTAGCATAATCCTCACCTCCAACGCCCTCGCCCTAGGTGGAAGAGAGGCTAATCCCTGTCATGGTGTATGTACTGGCTGTGCTCTCCAGAGAACAGTGTTTCTAGAGCTGCGCTGCACCTTTGCATTTGTAATGTTACAATAAAGGTTGGTAGAATGCAGTAAGCACTCATTTAAACTGGGATTAATAAAAAGTCTGCATTATGTTAAGGACCTCAAAGAAGCTTTATTAGTGATGTTTGCTATTACGTACCTATTGGGGGATTGTTCAAATCCCTAATCCTAATTATTAAATGTCGATGCATAACTCATTCCACACCATTAGTGCCAGAGACCTGAACGGTACTTCAAATCCTACAGTATGGTGATGAGATGTGTACTATTGCTTTTCTAAGCAATCAGCCATTGTTTCTTTTAGCTGCTTTTTTTTAATCTCAATTGTCTACAAAGTCTGAGATTTCAATATGAACTCAAACATTTCTCATCAAATTATTCCATAATCTTAGGTATCTTAGCTAAGATATTCACATTCATTTTATAAGTGTACACTACCGTTCAAAAGTTTGGGTTTGGTAAGATTTTTTTAAAATGTTTTTGAAGGAAGTCCCTTCTGCTCATCAAGGCTGCATGTATTTGATTATCAATATAGTAAAACAGTAATATTGTTATGACATAAAATATTAAAATATAAAAAGTTATTTTATTAATGTAATTTAACTTCCATTTTTGTTGTAGCTATTCTGTGCCAATCTCCCAGGTTGCAACGATTTTGTTTTCTTGAACACATGGAATGGAAATACTGCTTCATTCGCAGATGTTTTATGCAATATTCCAATTTTGTGAGTAAGTTAAATTTGCAACTTTGGTTCCAAACATAGGTAGTGTCACATAATCCTTCAGAAATCATTACAAATATGCTGACTGGTGCTCAATAAACATTTTTTTTATCAATGTTAGAAACTGCTTAATATTATCCCCCCAAAGAACAGCATTTATTCAAAATAGAAATCTTTTGTAACACTGTTTGATCAATTTAATGCATCCTGGCTGAATAAAATTATTAATTTCTCTGTTGACCCAAACTAATTAATCTTGCTGACCCCAAACTTTTGAACGATAGTGTGTGTCAACAATCGTCTCATTAATGTCTTTTTTTTCTTCTGTGATTGCACTGACTCACATTTCGAGTGGTTGTCACAGAGCGCTGCTGCCCTCATGTCACACAGACGTATTGAGCCTTTACTGCTACTGTAGACGAAGGTGTTGCAGTGGTGAGGGTGAAACTCTGCTGCCGTTATCACTTCTGTCAACTCCTCCATGTTTGTTGGCTTAATGTCTACAATGTCTGAAAAAGCAGCTCAGGAAAACTTCTCAACTTGTAGGTGTAGTAGTACAATGAATCATAAATAATAGTCAATATTATAGTAAATATTTCTGTCAACTTTAATGACATTAAAAAGGATACTGAAGCTTCTGTTTGTTATCTCCAGGTTCCACAGGTTGATCCTTAAGTCATCGGTGGACATGAAGGTCTCATAGTCACTGTTAACAGAGATGGAGTTGATGTGGTACGTGTGTGCGTTGGAAAACACTCTCCGAGGCGCGGCCTCAACCATGAGATCCATGGGCCGCAGTACTGGCACCTAAAGAAATGAAAAGACAAACAAAAAGGTCAGAATCTACTGTAACAATTACAACAGCAACAACAGTGTCATCTTTTTTTAAAACATTGTTGGTGATATGACCACTAGGGACTTTCTTGTTCATCAGCAAGAACTAGGACATACATAATAATCCACAACTCTATTTAAAGAATGCTGAATTGAACAGCAGGTCAGAACAGTGAGACTTATTTTTATGTTCTATTTTAAAAGACCCCATGAACCAAAGTTTTGTGGATGCTTGCTTATTTCTATTAGCTTTAAGGCCATTCATATGTTTGCACACACCAAAAAGTTAACAAAATTAACTTTATATGCACCAAAAACATCTTGCAAAAACATCTTCTCTATAGAAAGAGAATTTCGTCCTCCCCTTAAATAATAAATTAATTTGGCTACCATCTACTTCCTTTCCCAAACATCAGTGTCTGGATTTTAATCATTTGAAGTGTTATTGCTTTCATCCAAAGTACAAGCCTGTGATATTCCAGTCTGAAATGCAAACTGAAGGCTATTGACTACACACATTAACAGAGGAACTAAAACATAGCTCCTCAAACAATTTCATGGGGGTTTTAATAATTGGTAAAACTAATTAAAAATGCATGATTAACCTTTTTTAGAGTTCTATATTTGGCACCGACTCACATCTAATTGGGGCTAATGACCATTATGATGGTGCTCAATATGCTTTTGGCATTTTGTGAGCTGGGACCATCCAGCGGGACACATTTATATCAGTCCACTGTACTGCACTTCCTGCTGTTAGCTGGTACCCAGAACAGCACCAGCGCGCCACCCACAGGTTCTTACTGCAGTATGCAGATACGGGCTGTTTAACTGATGCTGATGTATAGAGGCAGTGTGTGTCATTCCAAAAGAGAGTCACTCATTACCACATCATAGAAGCACCTCTGCTTTGTGTGAGCTTTAGCTCTGAAATCAGGCTTTTAAATCACTATTGTATTGTTGCATTCAAATGCAGAGCTAAAATGATTCAACTGGAATTAGCTTTTAAAGAAAAGCTAAGTAAGAGATATGTATATCAAGAAATATGTATACCAGGATGGTTTGGTTTAGCTGTGCATGCCTAATGCACAAATTAGCATTTCATGTGCTGTTTGTTTATCATGCTGATAGATTTATATGTCATCCTTTTATTAGTCTCAGCATAAGATGGCACACCCATGGACCACACACAGTTTATTCACTGAACATCTGATGCATATTTTCATGTGTAAGGGTACAATACAATACAAATGTCTTTTAGGAAGAACTACTCAATGGATTTGCTATATTCCCCACAGATAATTTATTATAGCTGGTCAAATTTGCCCCTATTTGGGTGTGAGCAAAAACATGCAGTTTTTGTGTGTGTCCCTTTAAATGAAAATTAGCTGCTGCTCCCGGCCCGCTTTCCAAAAGAGGGTGGAGCTTTAACAGCTTGTGCTTCGGTTACTCAACAACAACAAAGCTGGAGAATCTCACACAGCCAGAATGACGATTGTCAGTAATGGTGTTCAGCTTTACATTCTTCAAACCCGAGTCTGACGGAGAGACTCAGGAAGAAGTTACAATTTTTAGAATGCAACTGGATGTAGCTGCTGTGGAGTTGATTCAACTCATCGACTAGCATGTGCCGTCATGTTAGTCTTTTGTGCAAATCTAGCGTTGAATTGACCCTTGTTTGTGAAGCAGTTCTGCGTAAAATGACGGCATGGTAAGTTGGCAACAATATTGTACTACAACAACTCTTCCTCTTCTCTAAAGCAGCCCAACATGGCCTCACCCCCTTTGTTGCGTGTTCTAGAAAACAGGGTTTATCTAATATTTAGGGTTAGTGATGTCACTAACCCGGGAAGAAGCTCGCAATTGTCCTTACCAGCCATTTGTTGTAGTCCTTAAAAAGAGAATTCTTTAAAAGAAAATATCTCCCTTTGCATTGTAATTTTGCAGATATTGTTTATGCTCAAACAGCAACATTACACACTAACTAAAGAAAGCATAATCAACCACCCCTTATAAATAATAATATAATAGTTTAAATCTTTTTAAGTCATCCTGGAATACTCTTGGAAAATTGCAAGAACCACTGCTTAGAAGAAAGTGGATGATTTTTTTTTTTTTTGCCAGAATAATTTGGAAACATGCCATTAGTCATAGGTCTTGCTACAGGAATTTGTCTTTTTCTTGTATAAAAGAATCTAAGGTGATCCCTCTGTTTCTAATCCTGAGAGAAAATAACTTCCTGTGTCAAATTTAGCAGTCGCACAGTAGTTCAAAGAGCAAACGGATCACGCAGGAGGAAAAGAGAGAGTGAAAGAGCATGGAAAAGATAAGAAAACATGCTTATTATCTACCGCTGAGACAGGCAGGGGGATGGGAGATTGGCCAACCCCTAGCTTTCTGTCTTTATGGCACAGACTGCATTAGTAGGTCAAATAGCACAAGAATCCATTGTGATTTGCTGTATTGTTATAAAAGGTCAGGTAACCGCTGGCTTTAAATGGCACGGTGATCACACCTTGTATCACGTCAGCTCACAGATTGTAGAAACCAGTCCACTGCAAACCTTAGGGGTAAAATCGCATACTGAGACAAGAGTAAGATCACAGCGTTGGCAATGGATACTGCCAGAACACATGACATGTGTGTCTCATCCTTTCCCTCCTCCCTTACTACCGGAGCTCCACGATAAATCAGTCTCCGCATCTCCACCGCACATACATTTCATGGTCCAAATGGGATTGCCGTCCGCTCCATGCCATCACCCTGGTGTCAGGCTAATCTTCTGCCCGGACAGACAATGGTGGAGGAGTGGAGTGCTTTAATCCATTAGGCCATGGAGCAGAAAACAGACACCGCACCAAACATTAATGGGTACTCAGAGTCGCGCCCTCTTTGTATCTGTATTCAATTTGGAGGGATGAGTGGAGAATGAGTGAGAAGGAGAGCAGAGGGAGGAATGATTGTGAGCCCCTTCACTGCACATTATCATCTCTCTTTGTCCTTGCTGTTTGATTATGAATGCCTTTTGGTCGCTGACAGCTCATCATTTGTCAGCATCAGTGCTGAACACAGAGAATGAGATTTTCATGTGAGAATTTGAGCGAACAGCAGCAACTTCTCAAAGCATTAATGAGAACTCACCGGCAGATTTATAATAAACCTCAGACTTTTTGGTACAGGATTTAGTTGAAGATGAATTTAACTGTTCAGCTATGTGCCATTCCAGCTTAAAAACAAGCTAACTACAGATTTCATCATACATTACTGTCAGCTGAACTACTGAAATTCTGTTCAGACTCTAGGAGTGTAGCTTAGGAAACCTTTAAAGAACATGTCTGAGGTGTGTTATTAAATTCTAAACTCAAAAGAAATAAGATTATGCTTCAAGAAAATGAAACATTAATATTTTCTGTATTGTGACATTTTCATGACAATTAAGGACATCCTCATTTTTATTTCTTCTCATTTCTGTAATGGATGAATCTCATTATTACTGTAATGTAAAATGAATGAATAAATATTAGTTCAATGGTGGAGTATTCATAAATAGTTGTAGTATTTATTGTACAAAAACTTAATTTATGCTGATTTAAATAAAAAATAAACTATACTACACTAATGGAAATTTAATGATAACGAGTTAACCAGTTATTAACCAATTATGGTAATGAAAATTAAGTTTTGAATTATATGTAAAATGTCACAATGCAAAATGCATTAATGGTCTTAGAAATAGGCTTTGTGTTCTTTATGTAAAATATATTTTCTTTATTTTCTTTTGATTTGAATTTTGTCAGAATCAGCCTTAGATGTTCTGATATATCTAATGAACAAATACATAATACATTTTGAGTATCCATATTAAACATTTTGCTTGTCTTTATTGTAAACTTGCAGGTGGTGATTATACAAGCATGCTGACCCGTAATGTGGTGATGGTGGTCGGGTCTCTGATTCTTCCATCTTCATCCTTCAGGTTATATCCCTCCGGTCTCTTATCCCTCTCACTGATCTTCCACAGTTTCACAGTTTTATCTGAAAATAAACAGTTACACGCAGAGCGGCTTCAATGTACCATTTGGAGAGAGCAAGACATGATAAAAGTATCAGAAATGAAGAGACAGGAAAAAATAAAAAGATGGGCAGTGGGAAATTCAGGAGTTTGTGGGACACAATCTGGCACATGGCTGGAAAAGATCCAGCACCAACAGAAGAAATAAACCGTAGCCATACCATCTGAACATGGGGAGATGTATGATGTCATTGGAATACTTTCCTGTTCCAACAATCTTTTGTTGAAATAAGAGCTGACTGAACTATAATGTTTATAAGGCGTTGTTTTTTGCACTGATATCATCACTCACCATTGGTGGAGAGCAGGAAGTATGCAGCATTCTGCTGTGGCAGCCAACGTATCTTATTGATCTTCTCCTCAATCTCCAAACTCTTCAGGTAGTCAAACTCCGGCTCATGACTCTGAAACGTGCTGTAAACATTATACTCCCCACGTCTGTGAGGCTGGTTCTTGCTCTGTGGAATAGAGGACATCTCAGTTGTTTGTTCAGTTGCAAAGATCAACATAGCTTGTTACAACCATTTATTTTGTTATGCTCATCTACAGTAGAGGCCAAAAGTGATGTCCCGAGGGGATATTTGTTTTTTTATCACTCAACACTCAAAGTTCAATTGAATGATCAAAATATGAGGAAAATATTTTATATTTTTAAAAATACTTTAAATATAAAGTAAAAACAATACACTACATTTTGTATAGGAATTTATTGGACAAAATTATTTGGCAAAATTATTTGACAAAAAAGGCCAACTACAGCTATTTTTTTTGCTTGTTTTTATATATATATATATATATATATATATATATATATATATATATATATATATATATATATAAAAAACAAGCAAAAAAAAAAAAAAAACTCACAGGAAAAAGCATACATTGACTACAAATTAATCTGTAATTAATATTTAATTTTTCTCTCTAGTGTTCATAACTTCTTTTGTCAGCCTGGCCAAAAAAATATTTCTGCACAATTTGGCTTATTTCATTGTGATATCACAAATAAAACAATTGACTCCAAGGACAACTACGTAACATGTTTACAAAAATCTTTAACAATTTTTACTAACATTAGAATAAAGTGTGAAGATGTCACATTTCCTAGGCCGGATATCGCTTTTGGCCACTACTGCTAGTACTAAATATGTGGAGACCTGCAGTACTCTGCAGAATGGTAACAGAAAACAATCTAATTAGCCATAAAATATATAAGAAATGAACTTGCACGGGACACAGGATGTGTAGAACTTTGTTAATAAAGAACATTGAGACTAATGGAAATCTACAGGGCTTTCTACCTCTGACTATCCCATAATGTGCTACTGATTCTGTTAACAGTTAATTGCAGGTTTCCTGGTCATGGTTGGACTATTACATTTAATGCATTCACAATCAATGACAGCATGGAAATAAGGAAGTTTTCACATTGGGAACCATCAAAATCAATAATTGTGAAAACCACTCATGCAGTTAAATTAAAGTAAACAGAGAAGGAGTCCCTCTCTAGAGGGCGTTATAAAACTCTTTCCATTTGTGTGTGTGTGTGTGTGTGTGTGTACTTTAAAGGGATAGTCTACTGGAAAATTAACATTATCCCATTAAATTGATAGTTCACTGAATGAAATGAAAATTTTGCCATCATTTACTCACCCTTCTTCATTCAGACGAACCCAATTTATAATGGTAGTGAATGGTACTCCTGATTTTGAAGTGAATCCAAAAAAAGTGCATCCATACATTATAAAACTAATCCGGTCCCAGGGTGTTAATAACGGCCTTCTGAACCAAAGCGACTGGATTTTGTAAAAAAAATCCATATTTAAAAATGTATAAAATAAAAAATAACTAGCTTCCGGCAGATGGCCTAAGCAAAGTATTGCAGTGTAAGCTTAGACACCACTCGCAGTTCAAAAAAATAGTGCTGTGGAATAAACTCAAGCTCCTCTTCTCTTATATTGGAATCCTGACATTTTCCTTTAAAATTTCTTGCTTTGTTTAGGTCTATGCTCTGCTCTGTGCTTTCGCGTTCATCATGGGTCAGGTCAGAGGTTACTCTTTTGCCGTAATTCGATTTGCGGAGGCCGTCTGCTGGAAGTAACCCCCTGGAGTTGTGTAGATCTCTTTTATGGATAGATGTCCTTTTTTGGACTTCAAAATCAGGAGTGCCATTCATTACCATGATATAGGGTGTGACTCTGTGGTTTTTGCTCACACAGTAAGAAAAGTACAGATTTTTATTTGACATTTTACAGGAACGAATGCATGTGAAAGATTTCATGGTTTTATCTTACCTCTTGCTCCCTTTGGAAAACCACAACTCTTCCTCCCTTGTCTCCCGTGGCCAAGAGCTCTCCAGTAGAGTTAAACTCCACAGTAGAGATAATGTCAGCTGCAAAGGAATACAAGACAGCCTTTAAGTATGCAAGACTTACCACTCTTTACAATGTTGGCTGGTCATTATCATAAAATAAACCACAAAAGATTGATCTTGTATCTCTCTTAATGGGTTTATTTGGTGATTAATGACTGGCTCACTGTATATTATCCCACTTAATACACATCTACTTAGCAAAAAAATAGACATGAAATGTTGATTTAAGAGTAAACTATTTTATTACCTAAGAAATAAGGAAATTGGTTAATTATACACATTAGTTTCAATCGGAATCAAGAAAGAGAGCTTAAGTTAATATATAAAACAAAGCACACACTCCAGTGGCTGGTAATTATAAGTCTTCAAACAACACATGCAATATGCACATGTATTACCTTTTGATGTGTTGCGATTGGTCACAAGAGACATTAAAAATATAAAAACCACCGACATGTTTGGCATCATTGTACTCAGACCTTGTTTGCATGTTTTGTACCCAAATTTAAATAGGGTACAACGGGGCTAGAGGTACACCTTAAGACAGATGTGCTTTTCAATACTCCCATAGTATATGATTGCTCGTTTTCATTGAACATTGATGGAGCAACAAATTTTGTGTGAAAATAAATCATACAAGTGGTTTGTTTGTTTGAAAATCTTATAAATTTATGAGGTGGCAAGGTGGGACTTTTACCCCACATGTGGGGTAAAAGGCAAACGTTAATACTTGTTCAAAACCATCACTTTAGCAAAGTGCACTATTTTCTGTTTATTTTGATAAATAAAAGAATGAATTTTTGTTCAATAAATACACTGTCATTCAAAATGTTTATATAAAAATATATTTTGAAAATATAGAATCAAACTTAATTTAAAAAGTAAAGATTCTGAAAGCATTGAAGGAGATCCAATAATAATTTAATCTAGATTTAGTAACAATAAATGACCATCTGAATCTAACCATGTCATGCCATCAAATGGAAACGTTAATTATTGTGCCTTTAGCTCCAACAGAAGGGCACGTTTTACCCCAAATACTGTACTTTGACATGTTCTTCCATTATTGAAAAACTGTTCCTTTAATTACCTTGAACAAAACTGAAAATCATTAAGGTTTAGCCATATTTATACATTCAAAGCGGATGTTTTTGTGCCATCTGGTATAGAGAATAAAATGAATCTTTTACCCTGGTGTGCCTTTATCCCCGTTGTACCCTATATATGGCTGGACAAATAAAAATGACTTGTTTTGACTTGAAAATGTCAGTGAGATTTGAGAAATGCAATGAAGGAAAAGATGATCAATTTCTAACATCGTAAATATCTGTATTTTTTCTTCACACAAAGCTATTGCATGAGCCCTGACAACATGAAAATTCTGCTAAACTTCATACGTGACAGAAAGAAAGTCATACAGGTTTGACATGAAGGAGAGTAAATGATTTTTTGGTGAACTATTCCATTAAAATAATGCAGCTTGCCAAAAGAATATCAGTTCATAGTGCAGTTATTCTTAGGTCTACTCTTAATATCCAAACACACTTAAAACAAGATGGGGTTAGGAATATATATGAAATATTAAGACATAGCTATTGTGTTCAGCAATACCACAATACAGTAAATGATAGGCTCTGTCGAATCGATTAATCACAGCAGAATTAAAAGCTACAGTGGTTAGCATTCCTAAAATAAAAACTAATTTGTCGAAAAACAGCAATTAATCCTCCATCTAAATTTGCATGTGTTAAATCCATGTGTTGAATGCCTGCCTCTCTTAATAATTTTAAGCTGTCAATACCGATTTGAAAAAAGGCGTTGTGTTCTAATGCCCCACATTTGTGAGAAAAAGGTTAAAACAGACTTAGGCAAAGTACTGATTTTTTTGAGCTTACAAACACATAAAATAATCCCCAAAACTCATTTTTAGAAGAAGAATAAATACTTATGGAATCCCTGCATCAGGCGAAAGGGCTGAAAAATTTAGTGCACAGATAAAGAAAGCAAGATCTGCCTTTCCCGCAGCATGAACAGCTCCGAATCCTCCGCCCCTCCACAGAGAGCCGACGCTCCCCTCCTCCGACTATGATTTTCCTTCCATTCATTATCATCTGACACAGAAATACACAACATCCTTCACGTTCAACACTAAATCCACGGGATTCACCGCCGAGGATAGAAACTGCCACATAATTTACATACGACAGGATTAACTCGAGACATCTAATAAATCTTATTTCTTATAAGATGGATTTTAATGCTGGTACACAGAGAAAGATAAGCAAGTCTTTCATCTTTTCCAGGCATACAATACAAAATATGCGCAATGGTAATAAAATGCCACAAAGTTTGTGATTGACTGTATTCAACCAAATGTTTCTGAACCTCTGAATCTTTAGGCTACTATTTACATCTGTAGGAGAGCTTCCTACCTTTAAGAAATCTTCTTTTATCTTCCTCTAGAAGATGCATTTGTTTGAAGTGAGATGAGCTCAAAACAGCAGATTACATTGCCTGATTATTCTGTATTGTTCTGCGTACAGACATCGCTTTCGTAAATGTTGCGTCTTTAGTGGCTTCCGCTTATGAAAGACGAAGGGGTTGAGATGTAACAAGTAGGAAAGCGTGCTTCAATTTTTTTGTTGTTTATTTGAGAAGCCACACACCCTCAATGGATTTATTGCTTGCTGAATTGAAAACAGGAGGAAGTGGTTGCCATGGAGACCCCTTCTGATACTGTTGTGCTACATTTGACTGGAAGACTTTGCTGTGTATGTTAAACAGCCTGAATGCGTGGTTTACAGCGTGTGAGGCCAGTCAATGGCACAGTGGGGGAGAGACTGAGAAAATGTAGTCTATTTTTGAACATAGCTGCTGAATGCTGAAATACACAGTCCTTGAAATATTGCACAAATAGCTGTGGAACAGTGTGATTTATTCTTTTCTACTGTATAATGTGATGCTTATTGTATTCCCACACTAAGAGTCAATGCATTGATGTACAGATTTTATTTGTAATATCTATAATGTTTATATTGGTTTATTTTGTCTAATGTTATATATAATGTATATTTGTATTTATAGTCATTTTATTGGATGGATGGATGGATGGATGGATGGAAGGATGGATGGATGGATGGTGGAATGAAGGAATTGTGAGTGTTATTTCACAGTCACATTACTAAATCTAATATTAGGCATAAAGATCTGTCAGTCCCTTGCTGAAATAAAGCAGATATTCAATGTCTAAGCCCGTGGCTGTATTTCTTATCTTGGTTTGCACAGAAAGAGACTATGAAACCCCCCGCTTCTTGAGGGAGGGCGAGTTGCGGTCATTACAGTCAGAGTAAATTTTATTCATTTACTAATTATCTTGCTGTTCTTTGTTTCTCAACAGTGAGCGGCTCTTAAAAAGATGCAACAATGGATGTTGCATAAGGTAATGATAGAGAAGTAGCTCTTGGAACGAGCAACATTTCATCAATCGTTGAGATGCACCTGACCGTACACCCTCTGCTTGGCAATAACGCAGGCCTTTCTCTCATTATAAACACATTAGCACACTGCAGTCTGAGACAGGGAGAAAACTGATGACAATGTTTTAATGAGTTTGCTCAATTACAGACATGTTATTTCTCATCTTACTCTAAAGGATAAATGGGACAGCAGAGAAGGAGAGGGAAATAGAGGAAGACAACAGACAGAGAGAGAGTGGGGGTGTCCTATAATCAAAGCATGTGTTGACTTAGAAAGAGAGAGTGATTTCATAAAAGCAATTTCAAGGCCCTCTGGTCCAGCATTCCCTTGCGTGTTACTGTTTGACAAGGAAATATCCAAGTAAAGAGTATTGCACAATTTGATATCCCAGTTTAGCTTGCTTCAGTGACTCAGAAGAAAATGTTTTTTTTTTTAAATGTTCAGATCACATTTATTTTCTTTGTCGGGCTGTTGAGCTCACATTTAACTCCCAAAAAAAAGTTATAGAAAATATTGATTTTTCTTAAAGAAAATTAAGCCTATTTAGGGTCATTTAGGTATTATTTGCATTGTGATATTTTCATGACAAATTCTCATTACCATAATAAAAAAAGAACTAATTGTAAACTAATAAAAGTACTTGTTTTACAGCTTTTAATTTATCCTGATTTAAATTTAATTTATATATTATATACAGTGCATTAGTGTTCACAGCGCTTCACTTTTTCCACATAAGTTACAGCCTTATTCCAAAAGGGATTAAATTTATTATTTTCCTCAAAATTCTACAAACAATACCCCATAATGACAACGTGAAAGAAGTTTGTTTGAAAGCTTTGCAAATTTATTTAAAAAAAAAATTAATAATAAAAATAATAATCACACGTACACAGCCTTTGCCATGACATTCAAAATTGAGCTCAGGTGAATCCTGTTTCCACTGATTGGACATGATTTGGAAAGGCACACACCTGTCTATATAAGGTCCCACAGTTAACAGTGGATGTCAGAGCACAAACCAAGCCCTGAACTCCAAGGAATTGTCTGTAGACCTCCGAGACAGGTTTGTATTGAGGCTCTGATCTGGGGAAGGGTACAGAAAAATTTCTGCAGCATCGAAGGTCCCAATGAGCACAGTGGCCTCCATCATCCGTAAATGGAAGATGTTTGGAACCACCAGGACTCTTCCTAGAGCTGACCGCCCGGCCAAACTGAGCGATGGGGGGAAAAGGGCCCTAGTCAAGGAGGTGACCAAGAACTCGATGGTCACTGACAGAGCTCCAGCATTTCTCTGTGGAGAGAGGAGAACCTTCCAGAAGAACAACCATCTGTGCAGCACTCCACCAATCAAGCCTGTATGATAGACTGACCAGACGGAAGCCACCTCTCAATAAAAGGCACATGACAGCCTGCCTGGAGGACTCTCAGACCATGAGAAACAAAATTCTCTTGGGTGATGAAACAAATATTGAACTCTTTGGCCTGAATAGCAAGCATCATGTCTGGAGGAAACCAGGCACTGCTCATCACCTGGCCAATACCATCCCTACAGTGAAGAATGGTGGTGGCAGCATCATGCAGTGGGAATGTTTTTCAGTGGCAGGAACTGGGAAACTGGTCAAGATCGAGGGAAAGATGAATGCAGCAATGTACAGAGAAATCCCTAATGAGAACCTGCTCCAGAGCGCTCTGGACCTCAGATTGGGGCGAAGGTTCTCCTTCCAACAGGACAATGACCCTAAGCACACAGCCAAGATAACAAAGCAGTGCCTACAGGACAGCTCTATGAATGTCCTTGAGTGGCCCAGCCAGAGCCCAGAACTGAACCCGATTGAACATCTCTGGAGAGATCTGAAAATGGCTGTGCACCAACGCTCGCCATCCAACCTGATGGAGCTTGAGAGGTCCTGCAAAGAAGAATGGGAGAAACAGCCCAAAAATAGGTGTGCCAAACTTGTAACATCATAATTAAAAAGACTTGAGGCTGTAATTGGTGCCAAAGGTGCTTCAACAAAGTGTAGAGCAAAGGCTGTGAATACTTATGTGATTTTTTTTTTTTTAATAATATAAATTTGCAAACATTTCAAATAAACTTATTTCACATTGACATTATGGGGTATTTGTAGAATTTTGAGGAAAATAATGAATTTAATCCCTTTTGGAATGAGGCTGTAACATAAAATGAGGGAAAAGTGAAGCGCTGTGAATACTTTTCGGATGCACTGTTTGTATATATTTTTTTAAATTTATTTTAGGGTGATACAGACATGTTGTTTGTTTTGTGAGATTCCGAGGGAATTAGATTTGATGTCCTACAGGTTAGTCATCTATTCTGAATGTCTTTAAACTGCCTATGACAAATAAAGTGGGCAGTGCATTACAGGGTGCAGTTAATAAATCCTGCGGGCACCCATGTCTGCAACAGCAGGGTCAAAGGTCAGGGTCTCATATACCCAAAGTGCTTCTGGAAAAGAACTGATCTCTCTCATGCTGTATTTTGCAGCCGCTCTCATTACTCACACGCCATAAAGTGGGTTACCGTGCCAACCTGTCTAATCCCAGCAGCCCCGGCAGCTCTTGAACATGTATGATCATGGCTTCCCCATCACAAAGGGTTTATGGGAAATACCAAAAATATAATGTTCCGAATGGCATATTAGCATACTATTTCAGCAGTATGCATAATGTGTATAGTATGTACACTTTCGTGTCTCGTTTTTACTTATTAAACTTCCACAAATTAAAATATTTTTACACAAAATTGGATTTACAAATGCAAAACAAATGCTATGTTAATAAGCCAAGACCTCAACTGGATGTCACCCGCTAAATTAAAAAATGTCACAACAATGCAGCATACTACTGTTTGAAATGTTTACCATTATACATGCATACTGTTTCACATACTATTTTCAATAAAAAAGTAAGCTGTATGCAGTATATTCTACGAGTATGCAGTAAGCAGCTACTATTCCAGTGTATAATGTCCTACTGTTCAAAGCACGCCAAGAACATCCCCAGAACAAAGTCTAATAAAGTCGCACTTAGCTTATATTGATTTACAAATTGATTTTCTCTGCCTTCGCACAGACAAAATGAGAATGAGATCAAGATGATGCACCATATCAAGACGTTAAATGCCAATATGCAGTGAAAGGGGACAGCAGGTCAACAAAGACAGTAGGAATAGATAGTAGATAGTAGAAAAAACAGCAAGTGCAATGTGTTTTAACGAATAGCTTCTACTGTCAGCCCTCACAGTCAAGATAGCATTGAGGTTTCAGCATAGCACAGCTGTCTGCAACATAAAAGAGAGGCTGGTTCATGGAAAAGTAGGTCAGTCTGAGTCTGCTGAGCCAGTCTCGGGCTAAAGAACATCCAATCATTTCCAAAACACAAAATCAATGCTTGTTTTGAAGTTAAGCCAAAATGAAATGATTCTGTGTAAAGCCTGTGTGGAAGCATGTCTGCATGGAATCTGCAATTATCACAGGACCTGATAGAGCACTGTGTTGTAATGCACAGTTATACGTTCAGCAATGTCTGCGAGATTAGAGCCCTTTCGCTGAGATCAGCGTCTCAACGGATCAGCCCAAAAAAGATTACAGCTGCCTTAACCTATCCGAGATGTTTAACATCTATTCAGAATGATAGATTGGTTTGGTGAGCAAAGTGTGTTGTATGAGATAGATTAAAGGGTTAGTACAGCCAAAAATGTCTTCACTTAATAACCCACAATAGAGCAGCCTGAAAAAAAGCAGCAGCAAAAACCCATTTCAATAAAATAAAAGCAAATGGGGAAGGATGGCATCAGACTCAACTGGAATTAATGTATTAAACACACATAAAAATATCTTTAAGTGAGAAACAGACCAACATGTAGATCATTATAAGTGAAAGATTCCACTGCAGCTCTCAATCCACAAAGGAATTCATTAAATTGATCAAAGGTGAGAGTAAAGACATATTATGAAATATATTTTAGATAAATGTTGTTCTTTTCAATGTTCTTTCAAAAATTTCTACAAAAATGTTAAGCAATATTGTTTTCAACATTGATAATAAGAAATGTTTCTTGAGCAGCAAATCAGCAATATCAGAATGATTTCTGAAGGATCATGTGACACTGAAGTAATGGTCCTGAAAATTCAGCTTTGCATCACAGGAATAAATTACATTCTATGTTAAATGTATTCCACAATATTACTGCTTTACTGTATTTTTGATCAACTGAATAAACAGCCTTGGTGAGCATAAGAGACTTCTTTCAAAAACATGAAGAAATCATACCGACCCCAAATGGTAGAGTATGCAAAAATATAGTATATACTTTTATATATTAAATAAATATATTATGAATTCATGTAATCACTGATTTCCATTGATGTTTTTGATTTAATGTAAATAGGAAAGTCATACAAAATTGATTATCATTGAGGGTGTGTTAAAAAAAAAAATGACAATTTTCATTTTTGGTTGCACTATTTCTTTAAATTTCTGATACACTGTACAACAAGCACACTGATCTTCCCCCGCAAATTAAAGGCTGTGTGTGAGACTGGTCAAGTGTGCCCAGATCTGCCTTTATAATTAAATTTTCATGGATCTGTGTCCAGAAAATTACCCATATTCACTCTCCATGCACTGTTGCCTTGTTATTTAGACTGCAAATTTCACTGCCGGCAAAAAGATGAAAAAAATATTTCCAACAGGGTTCTCTCGTGAAAAGTAACCATATACTAGAGTCATAAAGATTCAATTAATATCAGAGAGTAAATACAGCTTTTTGATGTTCCTTTTCCTTTTGATTTTCCAACATGAAAATCGAATCATATTGACTGTTGAATCTATACTTTACAGCCAGAACAGCAAACAAAACAACATGAAGTAGACTGCGCCTGCTGTTTTGTTAACGTGCCTGGATTGTATCGATGGATGACTCCATCGACTTGCTTCGCATCAATGTCTGGCAGTTTCAAAGCCAATGGAAAAAAGACTTGCCTTTGGCCCGCTGCTAAATGATGCAGGTCTGGACCAATTTCACCAGACATGGGCGTGATTTGAGCTGGTTATAATAAGCTTGACCACCTGCTGATCGACAACAATGTCAGTGACTCTCACACTCATAGCGCTGCCTGCATCCAACCACAGCAGAGAGAGAGACTGAGACCAAAAAAAAAGCTAATTAACCTTATTTCTTGGAAAAATGCCCTGTGGAAATGGGAGAGCGAGGTGGCGTAGGCCTCCGGGGAATGGGAGGGGAGGGTGAATATGTGTTGTGCGTGTGTCTGAGAGAAAGGCCGCATGTAGGGGGTTGAACTTCAAGCAGGGGAAACTGGTTTGAATTTCACACGTCATTAACAGATACATAATTTAACTACAGATGTGGAGAACTGAAGCTGTAAGACACAGAGAACATAAGAAAAGAGACAGACTGTGTGTGCGTTTACAGTACCTCATTTACATTTAGTGCGTTTTTCCTAATTGGCAGGATACTAAAAAGGAGTACATTGGGATAGTAAAACAAAAAAGGATAAATTAGCTCTGGTCCAAAACCTAGTGAGCTGAATAGTCTGCTGTTTAAGTTTAAGAAGTCACTTATGCTCACCAAGGCTGCATTTATTTGATAAAAAAAATACAGTGAAAACAGTAATAATGTGAAACATTACAATGAAAAATATATTTTAAATGTAATTAATTCCTGTGATCATTACTCCAGTCTTCAGTGTCACATGATCCTTCGGAAGTAATTCCAATATGCTGATTAGGTACACAAGAAGAATTTCTTCTTCTTATGATTATCAATATTAAATGAACAGCTGTGCTGCTTGGTGTTTTTGTGGAAACCATGATACACTTTTTTAGAATGGAAAATGGAAAGTTGAATGGAAACAGCATTTGTTTGAACTAGAAATCTTTTGAAACATTGTCTTGTACTGTTACTTTTGATCAATGAAATTTGTCTTTGCTAAATAAAAGTATAAAATCTTACTCACCCCAAATGTTTAAATGGTAGAGCACCAAGGCATTAAGACAGTTCTAAAAGGTAGTAAGCTAATTCAGATTTTTCTGTTTTGTTTGCAATGCACTGTAATGAACGTTGCATATAGTGCCCAAGAAGGCGGAGATGCTTCTATTTCATTCTATACCAAAAAGTACTGAATAAAAAACAGTTGAATCTAAATTATAACATACAATTTTACTCAATATTTATGCACATAAAAATATTGTGCTGTTAGGCCAGCAACATGCTTATTTAATAAATATGAGTTTCCCATTTATATTTTTGTAACAATTGCTACCTATGTATTGTGTTTCAAATCAGTCGTTTATGAAGTTCCACTTCAGTTAGAATGCAGTCTTACAAGGCTTCTGAAACAGAGCCAATGTGTTCGCATGCATAGATCCTACTGTTAAAGAGCCTGATTGTAACTGTCTATATACAGATGACTCGTAAGTCATTCTTTAGTTGATGAGTTTCTCCTCATGTTTCATTGACTACATCCCTCAATAAAAACCTCAATCCAAGTTTGACAGCAGTTGAATGTTTAATGCGACCGGCCCCTCGCTGTTTGTCCTCCTCTTGCACTCAGCCTGACGCCGGGGAACAACATTAGTGCCTCACTGTTTCCCTCTGAATTATAAATGGGGCCCTTTTGGGCTGGAGAAATATTTCTCTTTATGATTAAAGTCTTAAAGTGTAGCCTGGGGGCGTTTGTGTTGGCAACGACTACTGATGCAGTCTGTCTGTCTGTCTGCAGTCTGTCACTCTTTCTGTCTTGAATAATAGCATGAGGCCCGTGTGGGGTAGTGCGTGTCATTATCCCTGATGTGAGAGCATGGGGGTGTAAATTGTGTTGCAGGGGTTAGAGTGGCAGGGTCACCCCCGCTGGGCCGCTCTGTACTGCGTCCTCCCAACTGATGAACTGCACAGATATTTTAAACTAGGCCATTACATGGAGACAGCAGAGAGGTCTAGGAACCGTTTGATGGAAACATAGCACGTGGTGCAATATAGAGACAAACATTTGATAACACGTAGAAAATTAAATGGGGTTAGATGCCCTCAAGGAAAAATGTGTAGCCATAAGGTTTATTATTATTTAGTACTTTTAGTATATTTAGTACTATTTAGTACAGTTTTTTGTGTGCGTGACCATTTTATTGCCTATGTGAGGCATGGCATATTATGTCCAAACCACCAATTTCAACAACAATTCCATTAACAATATGGTAGCGTTGTGAGATTGCATTGAGGATGGGAATGGGTTTAGGATTAGTGAGGCTGCTAGTGAGTTTATCTAGATTAGCTGTTTTGTTTTGTTCTATATTCGGTTTTTTAGATTTTCAGCTGTGGTGCTTTAAAGGAAAGAAATTTATATTATTCATTACCTCTCAGAAACTGTTTTGATGTGCTGATAATTGTCAACTGCTATAGCTGTAGTGCATCTAAATTCATCTTTCTAAATGAATTTGATTCATTTGATCCCCGGGAACACGCAACAAAGGGGGTGAGGCCATGTTGGGCTACTTTAGAGAAAAGGAAGAGTTGTTGTAGTACTGAAACGAAGGGGTGCGTGACAATGTAGGTGAAGCTCCAAGTGCAGGCTTTATTAACAAAGAGAGTGTAATCGTACAGGCAACTGTCAAACGACAGCAAACAGGAACAGTAAAGGACAGGCAGGATCGTGGTCGTAATATAGGCAGTAGGTCGAGACAGGCAGCATGTAATCACAGATCAAAAAACAAAGCAAATCGTTCAAAAGGCAGGCAGAGAACAATCAACGGGGAACAAGACTGGGTCACAACAGGCAGACAAAACAGCAATAAACGCTCAGAAATGTACACCGTGGTAAATACAAGACCTCACCCCGTTGTGTCTGTGCAGTGTGCTTAAATGTGTGTGTGTGATGGATGGCAGGTGTATGTGTAATCAGTGCTAGATACGGGGCTGCTGGGAAATGTAGTGCGTGTATGAAGTGAGGTCTGAGGTTGAGTGCCCTCTAGTGGCTGTTAAGGGCACTCCAGCAGATAACCCTGACAAGTAGTGTTGTTACCAACTTGCCATGCCATCATTTTACACAGAACTGCTTCATAAACGAGGGTCAATTTAACACTGGATTTGCACAAAAGACTAACATGACGGAACATGCAGGTCGATGAGTTGAATCAACTCCACAGCAGCTACATAAATTTATCCACTCACCATTCAGAAACAGCCAGAAGCATTCTAAAAATTGTAACTTCTTCCTGAGTCTCTCCATCAGACTCGGGTTTGAACAATGTAAGGCTGAACACCATTACTGACAATCGTCATTCTGACTGTGTGAGATTCTCCAGCTTTGTTGTTGTTGAGCAACTGAAGCGCAAGCTGTTAAAGCTCCGCCCTCTTTTGGAAAGCGGGCCGGGAGCAGCAGCTAATTTGCATTTAGAGCGACACACACAACAACAGTGCGTTTTTGCTCACACCCAAATAGGGGCAAATTTGACAAGCTATAATAAATTATCTGTGGGGAATTTTGAGCTGAAACTTCAGACACATTCTGGGGACACCAGAGACTTATATTATATTCTTGTGAAAAGGGGCATAATAGGTTCTCTTTAATATTGTGGGTGAAAACACTCAAATAGTTTTCTGAGATTGTATGTCTTATTTAAATTCTGACAGTTCTGGGTGCAATTATTAGAGATTAATTTAATTTACTGACAGCCCTGAATTTTTATTAAGTCATCGTTTTTGTTTTATAGGTTTATCCAGGTACCCTCTGGAACCTACTGGACAGTATTGTCGTCTGGAGTTTTCCCATGGAATGGGCTACTTTTAAGTTGTTGGTGTTGCTGTGGGTTGATTTTTTTCCACAGGTTATTTCCACCCACCCAATAATGTACAGTTTTGCCTCTGGCCAAACCCTGCTACTGGAGTACACACACCCCTGGTTGGGAATTGCCACTGCAGTCATCAAAACAATTTATCAAGATAAAATATTATGTCTAAAACAACATTTATCAAGACAATCAGTATGTGACTTCATCTGTTGTGAGTAATTTACTTGTTATTTTATGTACCCACGAACATCCCTGTTTTAGGTAATCTTGTATTATTTACAATGTAGTGAGGTATTTTTGCGGTGAGGTAAGAATGAGGTAAGACTGTGGTGAGGTTAGACTATATTAAACGAAGATAAGATTGGCCTAGCATGAGGTAACCTTATATCTTGATGCTGCAATCTCCTCCTTTTAGTGCACTAGTGTCCACATAAGCAGTAATGTAACTGAGCCTGGGCCAGCTGCCTGCGCAGAACCGCGAGGCCATTACTGTCTATCCAAGCTAAGTTCTGCTGGCTTTGGGCCCTGCAGTGCAGATTGGAGTACCGCAAAGCTTTTTCTCTGCCAGGCAATATTTTGTCTTTCTTTCTCTCTCTCACTAGGAGTCTTAGAGCTCAGCTACTTCGCTAGCTTGCAGCGATTGATGATATTGTCAGTGTTTCAGGGCGTTTTCTCATTCATTAGTGTGTTGTGTAGCGTGGGTGGTGGAATGGACTGATGTGTAAGCAAGTAAGGGGGGAGTGTTCTGGTCAATTACTCCCATGCAACCTAAAAGAAAAACTGAATCTCTTTCTCTTTCTCAGCATGGTCGCATCCATCCTCGAGCTATTAGTGCTGTCATGCTGAAAGCATCTGTGTTATGCTAATGAAACTAAATTTCATTTATTTCAGTGTGTTTTATTCCACTAAAGATGATGTCTGTCACTGCATATGTTCTGCTTGTTTCAATGAAGAAAAGGTGTGAAACTCTGGGATTCCCTGTGTAAATGGAATACGGATGAATTACTCTGCTGCACTTTGAATGTTCCCCAAATGTGAGCGAAAACGACTCCCGTGGATATCATTTGGAAAGACGCAATATACAAGGAGCTATTAAAAAACTCATATCCAGGTCAGCTATGCATGAGTTTTCATTGCATATGTGAAATATTAACTCCATACCTAATAGGTCTTTATCAACCCCCACGGCGTAAATTCTTTTTTGCGTAGGAAAAGGAATACCAATATTGGGTGTTCCTGAAACACCCCTCTATCACCTATCTGTCAGGGCTTTATTAGGTTTGGGACCCAACAAACCACTACTGGGACTACAAAGTTACCCCTGCGAAATCCAATTACAACAGCCATGGCACTTTAGTGAATTAGACAAATTGGGGAAGAGAAGAGGTCCTTTAGTAGGTCACATTGCCAGGTCATAGGGCAGATAGCTCTGGTTGTTTCAAAAAAAGAGTATACTCGATAATCAAAATCAAACCGTGCCTGGAATGTGCATCAACATACATTACTCTCTGATGTAAGTGATCCCAATGGAGAAGTCCAACCACTCCGAACTCTGATGTGTCGCTATAGACAGAAACACACTAGGCTATATAACTTATGCGTCAGAGATACAAGCGTGCAGCCATCTTTAGAAATTTGTGTTTGAACTTCCATTATTGTGATAACACTGTATATTTCGATGGTATCGCTGTCAAAGAGTAATTAGCTGGTGAAGTTGATTCACTTATTGTACAGTTACGGAAGTTATCATGAGCATCATAATATTTGAAACTGATGTCATAAGAAACGAGCGGTTCATTGGTTGATCCGTAAGATCTTACCTTACCAGAACACAACGAGCACAGCTCTGAAAAGGGGCGGGGCTACATAAGCTCTATAGTGCTGCTTTATTGAACTCGGTCTATCACAGCCTGCGGTAGAGAAACGCGGAGCGAGAGTAACCCTGGACCTCAATTACGCCTCGAGGATGTCTGGAGTGGGGAAATACCACCATCATCTACTGCATCACGTGGGCAAGGCAGTATGGGTATGCACATAGCGGTGAGGGGGGCAGGGTGAACGACACACATTTATTCAGTCTAGACTAGGGCAACCTAGACTGTAACGGTTAAATGCAAGCACATTTGTGCAGGATTTTGGGAATGGCATATTAAATCCATAGTCTTCATGTGTGGCAGATAAAATATGAAACAATGCTATCGGTTTTAAATAAAGACAGAAAGATGTTAGTTGTTCAGTGCCAAAAGCCAGGAATACTTAAACCCAGGACTGTAAAAAAAACACAGACAGTGGCCATTTTTTCATGCACATCATTTTACGATTAAGATCCATAGGTTGCAAAATTAAGTTTTTTGCAGCGATGCCATTGAATAATCATTTTGGGTTCCACAAAGAACCTTTTAGTGAACTGTTCTTAAAAGAACCATTAGTTTCTTTAAACATTTTAATGATCTAAAGAACCTTTTTCCTCTATAAAGACCCTTTTGTGTAATGCAAAGTGTCCATGGATGTTAAAGGTTCTTCATGGAACCATTGATGCCAATAAAGAACCTTTGTTTTTATTAAGAGTGTAAATCAGTTATTGAAATATACGTAATCAGAATCTGCACGTTTTTTTTCTGAAAATACTGGATATGTGCTTTCGTGCATTCTTGTGATTTTGGTCAGTAACTCGTAACTTCACATTTATGTTCTTAACAGTAAAACACAAGAGCATGATAACTTTCAAAATATAGGCCAGGATGTTTTTAAAATTTGAGCAATTATACAAGTCTTCTCTCAAAAATAGTTTCACTTTTCTGTCTGAATCTAAAATCATCTTTCTTTGGACATATAAATTAATAGGTTAATATGTTTAACTGACACTCACATCATTGGAACCCCATCACCAAATTAGACCAAATTCCAGTTAATATTATTGTGCATGTAAGCACAGTCATTGTAAGAGATGTGCATCCTCATTTATTCAGAATAATGAATATTGAATCAATTGCAAGAACCTCTGGTCCTCCCCAATTTTGAATATTTGGTTACATCCTGGCTTGTACCCATAGCCATGCAACTCTAAAGCACCAACTGTGAGTATGTGTAATTAGGATATATATCAAATTCTAGAATGATGGGTGAAGCCCCATATATAGCAAAGAGAACTGATAGGGTCCAAAATGTATGCTTTGAGATGGTCTTTTAAACCTTATTTATACATATTGTGTGAGATAAATTCCAAACTGCAAGTGATTAACATAAACTGCTTATGATTGCAGGTACCAATCTCACAGCAAACAGAATGCAGTCAGCCACACTCTTGTGAAGACTGTACATGCACAATAAATATGCTTAGTATAGAGACAGTGAGGGTCACATTTGCCAGTGAAAGACGCTGTGCGGTTTATGGTGTGTGCGTCTGGGCAAACGCTCCACTGCTACTGTGATTTACAGAAAAGCTGGGGTGGGCATAAGACAGGTCATAAACCACGGAAACCAGGGGCATGGGAGTCCAACAGCTACAGATTGATTCTGCTCATTAGGTCTGTTTTGCAAAGCCTCCCACAGCCATTAATCACTGCCCAGGAAGATGCCCACCACCGCCACCACGCCTAGAGCTTCTTTTCCACTGTAGATCTACGCTCCAAACATGACAGGAGATTGTTCACCTCAAACCTGCGCTGGATTGTGTTTGCGTAAAACGTGCCAGGTTTTATCATGGGTAATTGCACCTGCATTTTAAACATGTGGCTGGAAAACAGACTGAAGATGGAGTCATTGCATTTACAAGCTCTCATTACACATGTGAATCTGAAGTATGCATAACTTCCAATGTATCTTCTTAAAAGAAGATTTTTAAAAAGCCATTTTTAGACACACCCTTACTTTCCAAACCTCTGAATGATTGCATTTCTAATACAGGTTTGCATTATTAGATGGGAACATAAAATAACTTGTCCAAAAATTTCTTGTCGCAGCTTTACTGTGAATTGGCTGAAAAATAGTTTACGTGCTTAAAAGCAAAATTAAATGCAAAAAGTTATATGGGAGTTTTTTATTATTATTTAGGGTTATCTGTTATCATTTATTTCGATGCTGATTTTGCCAAATGTACCCTTTTGAATCTCAGTTGTCTTTTGATAATCACCCGAACAAATGTCTGCGGTGTTCTGTTATGCCAGTCATATCTGACTCATTGTACACGTCACACCTCAATGGCCACTGCCCCATAGTAACACTTATCACCAGAGCTCAGACTAATGCAAGGTCTATATATAGTCATAAGCCCATAAAAACATAAGGAGAAGCATCTGGGATCCTGCAAAATCATGTGATCTAAAGCACAATGCAGTTCACATAAAACACAATGCACACTGCATGAATGTAAGACTTTAAGATCACCAAGTCTAAGATTCATCAATGCACCATCAAGCACTAACGCCCAATGTTCATGCAACACATTCATATACAGGAGGGTTCTTGAAGAAAAGTCCCCCGCCCCCACCGTCATTAATACAAGTGAGAATCGAATTCAATTCGATTTTACAAATACCTTCGGTTGCATAGTTGTGGTCCCGAAGGAAGCTGTTGTTAATTTTGCGGCTGTCACTCTCCTCCTCCATTTATGATTCCGTTATATGGGAATGCTGAAGTAGACACGCAGGAATCCATCGTGGACCCTGAACATCAGCAGGCGGTTTGCGGGTCCATCGCGCTGTCTGTCGCCTCTCTCGTGAACGTGACGGATGATCTGATGCCCGGGGTGATACAGCAGGAGCTCGACTGGCAAAAAATCCCTCAGCAATTCATACTTAACGCCTGGGAAGCACTTCTTAAACAGGTGTACTGGCGAATCCGTGTAAAAGCTCTTCTATCTTGAAAGCAGATAAATGGAGAACGAATACGTAAAGGTGTAAGAAACCCGGGCACCGTGGTAAACGAGGTGCGCTGAATGTGGTAAACTAGGGCAGGATTTCCACCTTCTGAGCCGAGGAGGCGGGGTTATGCGTCAAGCGCTCGATCCGTCCACCTCTCTCTCTCTCTCTCGTTCTCTCTCTCGGTCATGGTTTGCCGCTGAGGACAGTCTGTTTCGTGGTTTCATGTGGTTCTGTCGTTCTAGAAGTTCTGCCTGAGCGCGGGCTCCTCCCATTCACACAGGCACTGTCCAGTGCTGAAATCACAGCACGTGCCAATACGAATGTTCTCTGACCACCACAGCGAGCAAATGACGTAAACACGATAACTGCCACTGATTTTACATAATTGAGCCTTCGCAAAACCCGCCGCCTGTTGCAATGCCATGCGCTCTCACGCCACACATCATGTTCTCACGGAGTGAAAAATAAATTGCGGAGCAAAGAGGTTTCATATTTAAAATATTGTATTTTTTTTACAGCACTTTAAACAATAAATAGGCTACCGTATAGTGGCTCTTTGTGACAGATCCTTCAAACGGCTTGTGAACCAATCACCTCTTCATACTAGTTCATTTATAGCATCAAATAAACATGAATATACATCAGAAGGAATGTTGTTTCAACCGCGGAAAGACGTGAGTACGCACAATATATCAAGTTAAGCAGTTAATCTACTATAGGCTACTCCCGGCTTTGTCGGATAAGATGGTGGATTCGGCGTTATGATTGGTTAGATCGCCTGTCAATCAAACTGTTTGCGAAGCGTCAATTATACATTATATGCCATTGGTAGTAATTTTACAGGTTCTGAAACCAAAATATACCATGACTGAAAATCCCCATACCCTTTTTTCAGTTTATTCAGCTTGAATCTACATTGGCAGTTGATGGCAAAGCGAGAATTTTGGGGATTATAAATCAAATCAAAACGATGTTAGGGGATTTTAAAGTATATATTACTTTTAAACATTAAACAGTTATATGTAGGTTTCAGCAGGTTTTACAAACAGCGTTTCACTAATAGTGCGAATGAGGAGGTAGCCATAGCAACAGTTACGTGCTTTTCGTAGGATTAGTATCGGGCGGTACGTTGACAAACACAAGTCCTGTCAATATTTAGCACTTTGTTATTTTCTGTTGTACGTGTTATAGTAGGCCTACTCCATTTAAAACTATTTTAAACAGCACTTTGCTGATTCTTTCACATTATGCATGTACTAGTTTAATGTCTCGTTTAAGAGAAACCACATGGAATATTTTGTAGTTTAGTAAATTATTTGTCACCCACAAGACAACTTAAAATGAGCCAGTGATGCCGAAAATGTTTTAAAAAAACATTAAAAGAACAAAAAAGTAACAAAATTAAAGCCGACAAGTTACACGGTCTAAAGTTGGCCTATAGACTTTGTATCTAAACTAAAAATCTTGATGTCTATTTAAAAAAAAATTATGGCTATTGATGGCATTGCATTTTACTATTAAATCTCCCACTCCATTGCTTTCTTCCTTTCTGCAGTTATTGTCAACACTATTCTTTGGCATACTATCCTTGAATCACTTATATTTCCTTGAGGATATACAGATCTAGTTTGTTTTCAGATGTGAAAACAATCCACTTGATTTGGATAAGTGATAGCCTACATGAACAGAGGATTCACAAATCTGTCACACTGGTTTCTTGTCAGATCCCTTTAGGGTCTCATTCTCCTTAAGTGTGCAGACCAGACGATGATTAATTCGATTAAAGCGCAGCCGTTGGCGCGTTCATTTTGGATAGATTTGATTTACATGCTGATTTTAATATGAATCTCTGCAGGGACTTTGCCCTGCTTCTCTCATTCTGTCTTTAAGCATATTTTCCACTGTAATCTACCTGCAGTGTCTAAAGCAAATCTGTTTTGAAATTCAAAACCAAAAAAGAGGATCCTAAATGCATCAAGCATTTCATTTCAAAAGCCAATTTACCGATAAAATCTGTCTATTGGCCCTTTCAGACAATTTCATAAATATAGTCCATCATCACATGCCATTTTCCACTTAATCACCCATTAGTTTCCATTATAATGCATATGTGCTGCATCTCTGGGTGAGCTGTAATCAGGCATATTGCATTGCACCTGTTTTCATGTGATTTTCAAACCTTTTCCACCACACTGAATGTATCAGAAGCATCTAAGCCCAAAACCCAAAACCTGCATGCCGTTCCTCTCCCCTGACAACAATCCTTATCATTATTCCAACAGGGCGACAAAAATCAATGATTTTCTGTCGGGGGAGAGGGAGGACCAGGACGATGACAAATTCCAGTTGGCATCTTTTAAAGATCAACAGGGAGAGCAGCTATCTGTCAGTCAGAGGGAGAGAGGGGGCGAGGGATACAGAAGGAGAGAGGGGGCGAGAGATATGGAGGGAAAGACGGAGATGCAGAGATGCATTAATAAAAAAAGAGGGAGACAGTCGAGTGGGGCAGACTGTTTTACACAGTATAATTAGAGAGAGAGCTGCGCATTGCCAACAGCATCAGCAGTCTGCTTTGAGATCAATGGTGGTGCTTTAATTAAAGTCCTGCCGTTCTGATTTTCCATTCCTCTGTAGCACTGACTTAAAGAAAAAAAAAAGAGAAATTGTTTTATATTTACTCATTCCCTTAGGTGTGTGTTTATGTTACATTGTAATTAAAAAATTTAAGTAATGAGTAATAATAGTTAAAGGGATAGTTCACTTATAAATTATCCCATGATTTACTCACCCTCAAGCCATATAAGTTTATATGACTATCTTCTTTCAGATGAACACAATCGGAGATATATTTAAAAATATCCTTGCTCCTCCAAGCTCTATAATGGTTGTGAATGGCGGGCCACATTTTGAAGCAAAAATAAACTGCATCAAATAAAAGTAATCCATACAGCTCCAGTGGGTTAATAAAGGCCTTCTGGAGCGAAGCGATTTTATAAGGAAAATATCTTTATTTAAATCTTTATTGACTAGAATAACTAGCTTCCAACAGATGGCCGTATGCCTCGATTTGCGTTGGAAGAGCAACCTCTGACCCGATGAAAATGATGAACGCGGAAGCGCAGAGGATAGAGCAAAACAAAACCCTGGTCATGAATTAGAAGTCTAAAATGAGAAATTTTAAAGAGAAATGTAGGAGGATTTTGATACAAGAGAAGAGGAGTGTCAGGGTTATGTATGTTTTCATTAGTCTTCATTAGTTTATTTCTGTCAGCTGTTCATGATTGTTAGTTATGCCATTCACCTGTGTCCCTGTCATCAGTCCCTGTGTCTCTGTGCTTCCTTGGACCACGTTACACGACAGAATAACCGACCTAAACCGAAAGATGATAAGGGGAGAGGATCGTCTACTTAACATCCAACAGAATGGACAGCCTTGGATCTCTCCCATCAGGTGAGCTGGAGGAGATCCGATGATTAATGCATGCTTCCGGATGGGACTGGATGATCATTTATTTCATTCCCTTTCTCCTGGCGATTGTTATACGTCCGTAGCGGACTTTATTAATTCTGTCCTCGACTTAGAGAATTCCGATTTCTTTCTTGATTTTACTGAGGACAATCATAATGATCAGCCAGTCACTACCTGGAAGCATGTAGGATCTCCAGTTCACCTGAGACCAGCACCCTCCACATACCACTCCAATAGGTCCGTCCAGTTCTGGACAGACTGCCGCTCCCGATTCTCAACACGGGATGGCCGCCTCTCCTAAGCTGCAACGCAGGATGACTGTGGCTACCAAGCCATATGCGCATGCAGCCGCCACCTGCAGTGAGACAGCCACCTCGGCCGGCGGAGAGTGGCTAATAGACTTTGGGACTGTGCCTGATTCTCCAGAGCTCACTGACTCCGCTCCAGAGCTCACTGACTCCGCTCCAGAGCTCACTGACTCCGCTCCAGAGCTCACTGACTCCGCTCCAGAGCTCACTGACTCCGCTCCAGAGCTCACTGACTCCGCTCCAGAGCTCACTGACTCCGCTCCAGAGCTCACTGACTCCGCTCCAGAGCTCACTGACTCCGCTCCAGAGCTCACTGACTCCGCTCCAGAGCTCACTGACTCCGCTCCAGAGCTCACTGACTCCGCTCCAGAGCTCACTGACTCCGCTCCAGAGCTCACTGACTCCGCTCCAGAGCTCACTGACTCCGCTCCAGAGCTCACTGACTCCGCTCCAGAGCTCACTGACTCCGCTCCAGAGCTCACTGACTCCGCTCCAGAGCTCACTGACTCCGCTCCAGAGCTCACTGACTCCGCTCCAGAGCTCACTGACTCCGCTCCAGAGCTCACTGACTCCGCTCCAGAGCTCACTGACTCCGCTCCAGAGCTCACTGACTCCGCTCCAGAGCTCACTGACTCCGCTCCAGAGCTCACTGACTCCGCTCCAGAGCTCACTGACTCCGCTCCAGAGCTCACTGACTCCGCTCCAGAGCTCACTGACTCCGCTCCAGAGCTCACTGACTCCGCTCCAGAGCTCACTGACTCCGCTCCAGAGCTCACTGACTCCGCTCCAGAGCTCACTGACTCCGCTCCAGAGCTCACTGACTCCGCTCCAGAGCTCACTGACTCCGCTCCAGAGCTCACTGACTCCGCTCCAGAGCTCACTGACTCCGCTCCAGAGCTCACTGACTCCGCTCCAGAGCTCACTGACTCCGCTCCAGTTCCGCCTGGATCCGTTTCAGACTTTCCGCAATCTGAGGCCGCTCCAGCGGCATCCACTGAGCCAGCTCCAGTGGATATTCCAGAGCCAGCGCCAGATCTTCCGCTGCCTGAGTCCGCTCCGTATCTTCCGCTACCTGAGCCAGGGCCTAGGGTAACTCTGCCCATTAAAATTTTTGGGGGGGGCCATATGTCCAGTTGGGGTATGGGGACAGTGGCCATGCCGTCCTTGACTCCTCCCTGGCCGCCATGGCAACCCGGGCTCCCCGATCTGCCAAAGCAACCCGAGCTTCAGAAGACACCCTGGAGGCCCACTCACCTACCAGCTCCTGCACACAGCCTCCAGGGTGCCCACCCTCCCAGGCACAAGTCGACTTGTGCAGCATGTGTACGGTATAACATTTTAAATATGGATATTTTTCATACAAAAATGCAGCGCTTCTCTTCAGAAGGCCTTTATTAACACACTGGAGACGTATGGATTACTTTATATATTGCTATATGAAACAAATTCACCAGATTACTTGAATAGCTCTATTTGGAAAGAATGAATAATTCTAGAATGATTAGAATGTTTCTGATATTAAAAGTAAAATTAAAAGTATTCAGGTACAGAAAATGAATCAAATAACACTGCATAATCTTCACTGTATAAATTGAACATAACTAATCTGACACAGAAAGCGGCAAGAATATTAGCCTGCTGTCACTTTAAGACCGAATGCGTGGATACAATACAATGCTACACATCCGTTTCTTTGCATTTCCTAAGCTATGTTTACTCGTAGACTCATACACGTAAAATTATGTCAAAATGTCTGTATCTGCTTCAGAGATGGACATTTTGACATAATTTTGTGTGTATTTGTCCGTTCAAGCAAAAACAGACACAGAAGTGAACGGAATTCGGAGTGTGTGTGCTCACTGACAGGACCTAAAACACGTTAAAACGATGAACTATGATGGTTAAACTTTGCAATTAATCTGAGAATCATGTGCGTTTTGAACTGTGGTGTCTAGTCAAAACAGCTTAACGATCCCTATGCTAGACATCACACTTCCTGCGATGTGAATATTCCAGGTGCGTGATATCAGTGCTAAAACGATACATCGTGCAGCCCTACAAAATAGTAATTTTTTGGGTAAATATTCCTTTAAGAAAAGCTCTAGTACTGGCCTGCCTATGCACATCTCTTTAAGGCCACCTGGGACTCTCTTCCACCCAGCCTTTATACTCCACGAACAATGACTGTTTTGGTCTTTGCTTCCTGAATTGCCTATTACAAATAAAACAGCAGTATCAAATATGAAAAGATCGATATATACTCTCGCAAATGATATGTCTGTGCTCCCAGAAAACCTTTGGTCTCACAGAGATGTATGATGCCATTTAAAACACTCAAGCCCTGAGGCTTTCTTTTGCAGCTTATCCCATGCAATGGTGTGCATCAAGGTTACAACACAAAACATGAAGTTAATTACAATGCAGTGATATCTTCATGGCCAATTGCTTGCACTGATGTGCAGTAATTGTGTTGGCCTGAGGACGCCGGTCCTTGAAAGCCTGCAGCGCTACAGACCAATCATTAAAGCCGAAACAGAGCAGTCATAGTAATTTCACAATGGTTAATCAATACATCGCTATTGATTCTTTGATCCTCAATCATGCATCCTGCAGAAAATTATTACTTGTGGGCTATAATTAGTGACGTTTTCAGTGAATGGATTTTCAAAAAACACACACAAAAAACAACACACAAAGGATATAGAACGCTTGAGTTGTGTCCCACATGACAGACTGTATACACTATAGTGTATGATTTTTATAAGGTTATTTTGTAATAATCAGAGTGCAACATTGCCCATCAACTTTTTCAGCATTTTTTTCCATTTCTCTGATATAGATTTTTAAAAATTATTCATTAAAGTGATATAAGCCATAAATTCAAACAAGGTGAATCATAACATTACAAAAATTTTTTGGTTAAATAAGTGCATCATCCGGGTATTTGAAGTGCACTTTTTCAATTCTCAGTGTACTAACACACCACTAACACTATTTATACAAAAAAAAAAAAGTCATGGAATAGTACACAAATTGGGTATTTAATTTAATGCGTCCATCTATTGAAGGTGCTTGTAAGGACTAACCAATATTGACTGAGGTCCATTTCAGAGCAGCTGACTAAACAAGGTCTTTATACCTAATATGTGTTTCTTTGCTTCATAAATAAACAGTATATGAAATATAATTAAATTGTGACATTTATGAATGTAGACAGAAGTGATAAATGTTATAAACAAAGAAAATAAGATCATCATGAGAAGAGAATAAAAAAAAGAGTGAAAGAGACAGAGCGAGAGAAAAAGATGGGGGTTGGGAGAGACAACCAGATGGATGCATAGTTTGGGCTGAACGTTTTAAAACCAGCCTAGAGGCAAGCGCCTTTGTCAGGCCAGTTTACATGTGAAGCCATTCCAATGATTGAGTAGCTCACTCCATCATTGCGTGTAACACACTGATACAAAGACTTGCACACTGGGTAGATTATTTGTAAGACAGACAGGTCAGTTACACAACAATATTTACACATACACAAATGATTAATATAATGGCTTGCTTAATTGGAAAAATGAGAAAGTACACTTTTACATTTTATGAAGAGTGATGTTTTAGGGTGTTATGGGTGGCATATAATCTAATATAATATTTAAATTTTATATATTCTGCGTACCAGTGTGAACGCAGCTTTAGTGACAAGGATTGATCAGTGATTCTTTCTTTCCAGTAGGTGGCAACAAGTGATTGTCTTTTTGCCAGATCAAAAGTCATAAATAACAAACATGCTAGGATCGTGTGGGCTCCGACGTAATCGGGATCAATAAAATAATCATAATGACACCGTACAATTGAGGACTTTAAGACAAAAAGTCAGTTGCGAGAAGCCTCGAACCGGGCCTAAGATGCTAATAGACCCTTTTCACATTACCGGGTTTCTCAGAAGCGGAAGTCGCCATAGTTGGGTTAACTTCATAGCGGTGAATGAGAGACTTCGTTAAATATATTTTTTTTGTGTTTCCATTTGCACAAGTAGCAAAAGAAACACTCCACAATTGTGTTTTCACAACTTTTAAACAGAGGAAAAAAATAGAGGGCGATTGATAACGGTAATCAGGAAAGAGAAATTTCTTGTCATTCCATAGCCGCTGCAAAACACCCTCACGGCAACGTTAACCTTTTTTTTTTTTTATTTGATGCAACGGTAATGTAATACAATATATATTGTTATAAATATACATACATTTTTAAAAAATGAAAATATAAATTTTTTTTGCAGGATTTACAATATTGATGTAAATCAATCACAGTCTGTCAAAAGGGTCCATTTGGTGCTCAAGAAACGTTCCTTGTTATAATCAGTGTTGCAAACAGTTGTACTGCTTAATATTTACATAAATGAATACAAATTTTTACATATTATATATATAAATAGATATTATACAAAAGAACAAGAAAGTCCAAGAGAGAAAGGAAGAGAGCAAATACAAACAAGTGTGTGCTGATCTCAAAAGGCCTGTGTAAATATTCTGTCTGTGCCCCAGTAACACACACACACACACACTTTCACTCGTTTCCAAGGATGTATTACTGTGAATCCCAGAATAATAATACAGAAAACACAGAGTTTCACAGCCATTCCCAGTTGTTGCGATTGAAAGGAAGATAACCATAGCTCAATCCTTTACCATCATATCAGTTGCTAGGAAACTGCTTATGGAACAAAACATTGCTATGCAGCACAACAGCTGTCTGTGTAATTGGATCATTAAAAAACCTAAACATCATAATTTAAACTATAGCTGCTCTAATGCAGTTCAAGCATGCCTAACATGAAGGTTAATTGTCCAAGCAAAAATGAACGCTGAAATGAACTATTTTAGGTGAGCAACTGATTTACTACACATGTAGAGTAATAGCATCTTAATATGATTTTGCTCAACACATTAAGGATTCGTTGGGAATATTTCCATGCACAGAAAAAAAAAAAACATCTAAACTGTGGGAAGATGCACACACCCGTGGCTTATTTGAGGACAATTCGAGACAGGCCTAGAAACCACTCTCTTTCATATTGTCATCTAGACTATTAATTGGCCCAGAGTGACCATTAAAAACCTGTGATAAAAAGAAATAAAAATAGGTAAGATAAGAGATTAAACTAGGCTTGTAGGTCAGAACATTTTGTTTCATGTCTGTATGATCCATGTCCAAATTTGCACCATTATTGTAATTATGTGTAATCATTTAATTGTGGCCTGTAGTAATTATCTACAATGGCTGCACCATCACCTGGCGTCTCCGCTCTATACCAACAAGATGTATTTTTTCGGTCAGCCAATTATGGTGTAAAAAGCACAGCTCTTCATGTTGGCAGTCAGTCTCCAGGGTTTTTCTGTCTGGCATGACTGGAATAACTCTACTCCAATGATGAATATTTTAATAGTGACTGGGAGAGAACAGGGGTTTAGATCTCTCGAGTCTGTCTCAACAACTGCGCTCTGCCAGAGCTCTAACAAGCCCCACTAGAGTTACTGGCGGGTTTTTACACAGCCCTGCCCAGCCCAGAGCCCCTCCCATTCCTTCCGGACCCCTCCCCTCTCCTCTGCCCCAACACAGACCCTTAATCTGCAGGACAATCCCATTTGGACGAGCAGCTGCCAGGACTGATCACAGGCAGGCTGCAGCAGTCTTCCCCCGCGGGGATGCCAAGCTGTCCACCGAGAACCCCGCACGGGCCACCCGCTCTGTTTTCCCACTCCTTCTCTGCCTGTCTTCTTCAATCACTCTTTCCCCTCTCTCTCTCTCTCTCTCTCTGTCTTCAAATCTCTCACTCTCACGTATTCACACCCCCTTCCCCCCTTTCACGCTTCTGTGCCCAGGGGCGCTTTAGGACCATAGTCTTCCTCACTGTCCCTGCTCTCTGGCACAGATCTAGGGTTACCGTCTGATAGCGTGATGACAACCATTATAAGTAGAAAACATAGACTGAAATGAATCACATAAGAAATAGAGATCAATGGAGTTGTGCGATGACAAAAATATATATATTTATGACATTTATATTAATGAAAGGAATTATAGAAAAAGAAATAATTAAAATTTTCAGTATCATTCAAGCATGAGCTATCTATATAAGGACGGTAGATCTTGATCTAAATTTAACAGTATGTCAGGTTAGGATAGGTTGCCACGTTTTTATATATTTGTCATATAGAATATAAATTAATTTGTTTTTGATATTGATATTCATAAAATATCAATATCAAAAACAATAGTTTGATAGTTTGCTGATAAATAATGAAATATTTATTTAATCACAGGAACTCAAAGTTAAAGTGACATGTGAAGGTCATGTAACTCATACTCGGAATTTGTCCTCTGTATTTCACTAATCCAAGTTAGCGCACACACATTGGGAGTAACAAGAAATGAACACACAGCAAACCATCTGGTTACCTGTCTCACTCTCTAACCATTAGGCCACTGCCCCCTAATTGTGTATAACATGTTGTCACAAAAGAATAAATGAAAAAAAAACACACACACATATATATATATATATATACACACATATATATATATATATATATATATATATATATATATATATATATATATATATATATATATATATATATATATATATATATATATACACACACACACATATATTCAAGCAAACAGCCATTTACCCAGTTCCCCGTGGTGGAACCAGGGTGAAGCCTGACCAAGGCGAAGACGAGGGGATGAAGGAGCCCAGTGAAACTGGTGGGATGATGGTACATGGTGGACATGAGGGAGTATGGAGCCAAGGTGGAGCTAATCCAGGGCTCAGTGGCTAGAGGTGGAGATGGATCCTCATGCCTAGGCAGAGCTGGGACTGGAAGAACTGAGGTGGATCCACAACACAGCAGGGAGCCAACTGAGGATGAGCCTATGAACTGAAAGGAATCAGCGTTGGGAGGGCTGAGGAACTGAATGGCTTTGGTAGAGGAGGCAGGAGAGGGAGGCTGTCGATTTTGAGATGGACGAAAACAGCAGAGACACCAGAGACTCTGAGCTGGGCAGAAACATGGGACTCTGTGCCTGTTGTAGGCATAGGGCTCTGTTACATCCGAAAGCTGACTGGGCTCTGCGTCCTCTGCATAGCCGACGGTGAATGCTGACTGGTTGTTCACCAGCACCCACAAATGTGGTGAAGTCCTCACAAAGACCACTCCTTGGGAGGCATGCCCTGGACCGCTCACTGAGGCTGGAGACGTAGAACACAGAGATAGAGCAGTCAGGATAGCGCATTTGGCAAGTCCTTCTGCTCCAGGCTTAACAAAAGGGGAAAGAAAACAAGCACAACAATAACACTTGCAGGTTAGTGCGAGATGTATTCTGAGATACCTGGCCGTCTCAAGGCCGTCTGATGACATTTCACAAGTCCATAAAAACACAAAAGTACAGAAAAGAACGCATATTGAGAAACGGCTTGTGTGTAATTTATCGGTTGTGAGTAGGGTTGCCAACCGTTCCGTATAATACGTAATTGTCCTGTATTTAAGGCATCAAAGAAGAATTCTGTATGAAAACCATACAGAGCGCAGCCATTTTTGTAAGTCTGAAGACTCCATTTCAAAGATTGTGGGGCGAGATTAGGCTCATAAATGGGCTTTGTGCAGAGGATGTTGTTATGAGGTGTCCAAATGTGTTATAGGATGAACTGGGCAACCTGAGGGGCACCACGGTGAAACTTTGTATGGAGTCCAATCCTTATTCTTTAAACCTTCAAATATCAGCCCAGGCACTCTATCCAGTGCCAGAAACAGTCGGGGCCATCAAGGAAGCCCCAAAGCTGGAAAATGTGTCAGATCTTGAGTAATTCAGAATGGTTGCATTTTGTGGGGTTCAAAGGTGGTGGTACCTCTGCCAGGATGGGTTACAGGTGTTACAGGAGGTCCATATAGTGAGGGTATACATCTGGTGGCCAAATATGGATCAAGAACTCAAAAACAAGGCCCAACACTCCAGGGAGTGCCAAGAACCCTAGAAAATACCCCCACCAGGTTCTCCCTGGCCTTGGTCCAGGTTGTACTTGGATTTCGCAGGTCCTTTCATGGGTGTGATATCCTTGGTCATGGTGGATGTCCGCACCAAGCGAAGCACACATCTTGAAAAACTTTACAGCTGATGTGACAACTGACACACTCTGTCAAGTGTTTTCAATACATGGACTGCTTCATGTAGTCATTTGCTGCATCCTGATGTTGGGGAGAATGTGAGAGTCCAGCAAGAGAAGTAGAAAGCTTAGCATGACAAGCATGCGAGAGAGGGGAGTTTTGGGGAAGGTTAGACTGTCTTTGTCAGGAATTTAGCCAGAGGTCAGCACTGGTTACCGGGAGCCATTGTGAAAAAAATTGGTCCCCGCTCATGGGTAGTGGGGCTGTCAGGAACCGTCAAGTGACAGAGCAGTGGGGTTGTCTCAATCATGCTGGAGGGGTTGAGAAAAGGGAGAGTGCTGAGTTAGAAGAAAGGTTCCTCAACAACTGCCATCCGCACAAAACTCTGCGGTAACTGTCTCTGCACCACAAGGGGCTCCTGTGCCTCCAGAAAGTTTACCAACCTCCCCTGGTGAAACTTCAGAGACTTTAAGGAGATCAGAATGCCAAAAGAAAGCACATAATAGGCTTAATCTTTAGATAATAGTGGGGATCACAGTTAAATAGCCTGTACTAGGATACTGTGGGGAAAAAAGAAATTCTGATTGGATTGTGTGGGGTTGGTAATGTTGATTGTCAGGGGAGAGATGTTATGATAATGGGTTAGAAAAGTTCTGGTTTGTTACCACTTTAAGAGTGTGCTTGTACATTGTAAAGTGAACAAGATGCTGAGTTTTTGGCAAAAGAGACAGACAAAGTTTTCTCAGTTCTGTTAAGCACTGCCTGGCCCCCCTTTATTGCAAACTTTCTTCTATTTGAATATATTGTAAAATGCAATTTATTCCTGTAATCAAAGCTGAATTTTCAGCATTATTACCCCAGTCTTCAGTGTCACATGATCTTTCAGAAATCATTATGTTCATGATATGCATTTGAGTTGATGCTCAATAAACACTTCTGCTTTATTATCAATGTTGAAAACAGTTGAGTTCAATTTTTTTCAGGATTCTTTGATGAATAGAGTTCAAACAGCGTTTATCTGAAATAGAAAGCTTTTGTGAAATGACAAATTTAATTAATCCTTGCTGAATAACAGCATTTGAGTGTCCCATATTTTCCTATAAAGAACCACTATTGTCCCTTATTTTCATTTTCTGAAGTTGGCAACCTTATGAGAGACGTTGAGCTGCTTGTGACAGTAGAGCATGAGGAGGATACAGGTGCTCCAGGGAAAGCAGGCTTTGCACGCTACATCGAGTCTGGCTGATAGGACAGGCTGGTAACATATGGTGATGGCCATGTGGCAGTCAGCGACACAATCCTGTCATTTACAGTGAGTGAGACTGAATGTGAGAGATTTAAGCCTACTTTAAACCATTTTACATTTAAATTCATCCTTAATGTAATCTTTTGTTGTTGTTGTTCCCTTTTATTTTCACCTTTGCCCCCTTAATTTTACTTAATTTCCTTCACTTTATTTATTAGTGGTGCTTTCTAGTTAATGACAAGACTTTTGAACAAATCTATATGTAGTATATGTAGACCGTTATTCACCCTGTACCACAAGGAACAAAAATTGTTGATATGTCACAGCACCATCTGCTGGTTTAAACTTCATACATCAATACTGTGAACCATGATGGCAATTGATTACAGTATATACCATGGTACTGAATTTGTTCTATATTCATGTAGCATGGTACGGTATTTTTATATACTGATTCATTTAGGAACAAAAACTAATGCGCAGAGATAGTGTTTGATTTTGCTTTGGTTCATTTGGAACTAAATAGACTATTGTGTCTAAAATGTAAGTTAATCAATATTAACTGATGCATAAAAGTAATATCATACACTTGAAATCGTGCTGTTACATGCTCACTCACCCCACTACCATGGTATGTACATGTACAAAAAAATGGTATTGCAATGGTATGTTCAAAAACCCATGGTATTACACTCCAAAAAGGCGTTTTCAATGCGAACCATTTTTGTCATTCAAGAACCTGTCAGTGAACAGCTCTTAAAAGAATGACTGTTTTCTTGGTGTGAAGGATGCTTTAACAAACTAAAGAACCTTTTTCCACTATAAAGAACCTTTAGGTGCATAATTAGTTTCCATGGATTTTGAAGGTTCTTCATGGAACCATAGATGCCAAAAAAAAAGAAAAAGAAAAACATATATTTGAGAGTGTTAGTCCATGTTCTAAATAAATAAATACATAAATAAATAAAGGCAGTACCATAGTAACTCTTTATAGTGAGAGCAGCTCCCTTCTCTTGTCCTGGAAATAATAATTTTCTAAACTGAGCAGCAGAGAGCGCTGTAACACACCCAAAAAAATAGACTGCAAGTCACTGCACATCGCTTGATTTTAAGAGCACACATATAGAGTTCAAATATTTACTCCATCTTCATGACCTGCTGTTACTCTCTCACAGTTTGAGTCAAAGGTCAATCCACCAGCTTTTTTGCGAGTAAAAAATAAAAAAAAATTCTGTGCCAAATAATGCCCACCCACATATGTGTAATGGTTTTTATACTGTACAAACTGTACATTTTATCCCCCTACACTACCCCTAGCCCTAAACCTTACCTATTACAGAAAACATTCTGCATTTTTACATTTTTAATAAAACATTGTTTAGCAAGCTTTTGAAGCCATTTTAAGTATGAGGACTCCTGAAATGTCCTCATATTTCATGTTTACGTCATAATGCGTATCATACAACTGGTATTATAAAAATCACAAAAACGCTCACACACACACACACAGAGAGAGAAGACTCGGAGGACAATTTTATTGATCAAAACTTTCAAAGCTCAGGACACTTTATTGAATTCTCAGTCATATTTGATTTAAGAATTAACATTGCCTCAGATGTTTCTTGTAAAAACGGTAATGAGAAGTATAATTAGATACAAATGAGACAAATGACACAAAAATGGCATACAAATAGACAAATGACATGATTACAGAGCTAAAATGTATGTAAATATCATAGCTCAGATTTTGATGATGAATATTTAAGTTCATTGAACCTAAGTTTGCGGACTTATTTTATCGCCAATTCCAAGCAGTCTCCTTTGAAACTCAAGACACATATGAGAAGTCGTAGTTCTCAAGAGAAAACCTCTTTGGTTGCGGACTAGGAGAAGAATTAAGATCTCAAAGAGACCATACCCCTCATTCATGCTTGTTCAAATGTTGTTCTTGCAAAACAAAGCTCTCTTTCAATGTCCAATAAAACTCACCCCCCCCAAAAACCAACAATGTATCTCTCTTTGAGACACACACACCCTCACATATACATGCACACAAGCATTCTGAACTAAAATTCACCCATTTTATGTCATATTAAACAAAATGACAAGCCCGTGTCCCCAGTCTACCCATGAGTGCCTGGAGCGTGCGCTTTTGAGAGGAAACAGAGCTGGATCAATGCTCTGCTGTAGGACTGTTTGCAGTCCTGAGGCTCCAACTGTTCCACTCTAAGCTGCATCAGAGCAACATCAAAAAAATTCTGTCTGTACTGGAGATACCCAGAAACGTTAGAGATGACAATGAATCCCTTTTGTTTTGCATATAAAAGCCATTTGGCATGTGGTGGACCAGTGTGCCAGTCCAACACAGATGGTTCCTTATTAAGTGAAGAATCTATTTCAAATTTAGTTTTAGCAAGGTGTAGTTTTGATATTGATTAGAGATTCCCATGTATGTCAACATTTCCACTTTTGTATGTTTCCTTTGCAAAAAAAACATTGTTCAGTAGACTTTCCACCGACAAATGCTCTCTTGCACCTTCATTAACTACATTAAATGGGTCATAGGCTATAACGGGTGATTTTGTTTTGTCAATGCAATTATAATTTTAGTTTTTTGTTTGGCTGTTTTTGCTGCTGTGCATTATGCAAACATCCTCTTTGCATGAAATAAGTAACAGTGCAACATTCGGGCTGTGGGTTTGTTGTTTGGTTCAATATTTGTTATTACAAAGCCTGCATTACATTGGCTAATTTACATGTACACAAATAGTCATAAGCTGAGTACAAAAACACCTTTAAACCCAAGTACCATCTACTTGCTTTACTTTTATTTGTCGTTAAGACGTTCACTTGTACCCCAACAGAAAAATCTTCATCTTATAAGCCCGTTTGCTGCTGTTTTTATTGACCTGCTTTGCGAAATATCTTCCAGTTCTAGAACCATTTTGTTTGTGTTTCATGTAAAGCTATAAGCACAACGCTCCAGAAATGTGGATTCTTCTGTTCCAGCATGTTTTCAAAACCGAGCATGAGCGAACAGGCGTCATTGATATGTAAATGCTGGTAGTCACATTAATAAATTCAATTGTGTATTGTAAAAGTCGCAGAAGTCCAGAACGAGGCATTTTTGCAGCTTATTTAAAATATATGGACTTTTTGGACTGTGGGGGAATTGTTGAACTCTCTCATTTTGTGGCTCTTTAAAGCCAACAAATCAGGTAGTTATGTTCTTTAAAAAGCAGCATGTAAAGATTCTGGATTTCTGTTTCTTATAGAAGTGTTCTTTAATTGTTCTTTCAAGAATATGGTTTGAATGAAGGTTTTGAAGTATAACTAATGAAGCTGTATTTTCATTTTAAAAATTTGCTGTTTGAATAACTCTTTTCCATACTGGACAGCTAACTACACGCATTTCAAAACCAACCTCCTCCAGCCTTGAGAGTTTTGATGTTGAGCCTTTGATGGAGAGCTGAAAGAGAGAACTCTTCATCTAAAAGTATTTATATATATATATATATATATATACTTATATATATATATATATATATATATATATATATATATAAACCAGAACAGCTTGACTCGAGCTCAAATACCTTAGTCCAATTACCTGCCTGAACTGAAACGAAACGCAAGAGGTAATTACCATAAAATTAGAGCCCTCTCACAGAGTTCATGACACGAGAAGTGGTCCATAAGTCTTTTGCTGTTGAAGAGATATATCGGGTGTATTAATCTGAGAACAAAAGCCCAGACTGGAGAAGATATGGTGTAACTGAGGTTAAAAGAGGAAAAGTGCTCATTAGCTGTGTAAATAAGCACTAATGGGGCAAGGACATTTTGTTCTGCTTTGATCAATACCAGCAGAATCACAGTGTCTCTATGACAACCTGTGCTACAACAGAGAAACAGCCTCGTCTCTTAAAGTTAAGATGAAACTAAAATTGACACTGGTTACTTTCTTAAAGTCACTATGAAATCAAAATGGACCTTTTTTAATGGAATATTGCAGGATTCATTATAAACAATTTATGAGTGCACTTTTTTTTTTAAATTCATTTCATCAAAATAACTTCCCCTCCCTCTGGCAATGGCATTCTCTTATGATGCGTTTACTGGCGCAGGGGCGGGACAACCTGTCACTCGCATGAGATCCACCAATTGACCCTTTGCAAAGACCCCCCCCCCCTTTAGTCACTGTTGCTTTGTCAGACCAGCCATGCGCTCTTACACCACACATCATGTTCTCATGAAGTGAAAAATACATCCGGAGCAATGGACACTGACAACGCGTCGACAGACATGAAACAGTTTCATATTTAATATATCGTAATTTTTTAAAGAAGTTTAAACGATACTGTATAGTGGCTCTTTAATGTGTCGTGTCGGATTGGTGGACCTCCCATCTCTTCATACTAGTTCATTTATAGCATCAAATAAACATGAATAGACATCAGAAGGAATGTTGTTCCAAGCGCGGAAAGACGCGAGTACACACAATTTTTGAATTTCAAATTCACCAACATTAATCTACTAACTCCCCTGCTTTGTCAGACAAAATGGCGGATTAGGGGTTATGATTGGTCAGATCGCCTGTCAATCAAACTATTTGCGAAGGGTCAATTGCAAACCCCAAATCCCCATGGACAAAATCAAGTCCTGACTTAAATTTTTTCTTGTTTGAGAAGCCGTTTCACTCAAAAATATGTCACAATATGCCACGACTTTAATACTTTCCTGGACTTACTGTGAACAATTTATTAGTGCACGTTAAATTAAAAATGTTTGTCTTCGTATGTGTTTTTGATGAAAATATGAACACAGCTACAATAACATTACAGTAATACTAAAACTGAAGCCCTCAGAGGTCATTTTCACTCACCATCAGTTCTAGTTACCTGGAAAAGCCAAATATCTGAACACTGAATGCGGTGACTAATCAGAATCAAACATTCAAGAGCATGGCCTAAAAATATCAGAGTAATGAACAGAGTAATGAAACGTTATCTTTTGGAAATGTTGATACTCTAGAGGATGAACTTGACTTTAAGCCTGTACGTCCCGGTCTCCATCTCAGTTCTCAGCAGGTGAAAGCTCAAATAAACACGGCCTGATTTTCGGGACAATATTTTCATCCTCTGCAAACTTACATTGCAGTCTGGTTTTATCTAGTATGAATAAATTCCAGATATATTCTCGTTCTGCATAGTTCTCTTATTGAACATTCTGAAATGTCTCTTATGGAGGTAAAATTGTGTTGACAAGTGCACACACAGTAAAAATTCATATGATCAATAAGTTATGACAACATGTTTTTACATTGCTGTAACTCGTCAAAATAAGTTAAGCACTTTTCAACTTTTGTATTATACAAGATTCAACAATTTTTTTTTTTTGTCACTGGACAGGCCAATAAAATATTACTTTTACTTTTTTGTAAAACCTTTTAAAAAGACTTATAACAATAGAAAGGAATCCTCAAATGTGTAGACAGCCGAGAGTTTTGAGAATAATGTATTCTTTTTCACTTTCATAACGTCTTCCCTTACAAAAACATTTTCTTTATATAAAAAAAGTAACGTATCACCAGCTTAGTGCTCCTTTTAAAACTCTACCGGGCTTTCTTTGCCTTTTTCTTTTTACCCAATTTCTGTCTCTATACAACATAACCACACCAAAATATTAACTTGACAAGCATCCTGAAGGAGACAAAGCAATGTTTGCTGAAATGAATATGATATTAGCATAAGACCTTGATTCATCATGTCTCTGTCTCGGTTTACCTCTGGACATGTCTGTAAACGTTTTAGGCTCTTTGACCTGGAAATGCATGACCCAGATGTGCATTTTTTCCTGATCTTAGAGATTCCATTCAATCATGCGAGGACAATCCTCAAGTCCCTAATCCCACTAGCCGGAGGGAAATCACGCAGAGTGGTGAGTAAAAGGGGGGATTACCAGACGCAACACGGCTCCGGGACCTTGCATGTAAAACACTTCCCAAAACCAGATTTCCCTATGAAAACACAAACGTTGACTTTTCCAGAGCAAATGCGATCTCTGAAGGAAAGAAGTGACCTCAGTACACAAACATTCATGAACACGGATATCGATTAATAGACGCAGCACTGCCTAACTGGGTGGAAATGACGTGAGCTAAGAAATGGGTTGGAAATCTGGAGTTGTGCAGTCACGTGTGTGATTGTTACTTCCAGCAAAACAACCTTATTTTTTCCAGTAATTTACTGTCATATATGATACACGATGCACTATAATTATATTATGAAATATGATAAGCTATAGTGTATGATATGCTACTATATGTGATATGATGTGGTATACAGTGGGTATGGAAAGTATTCAGACCCCCTTAAATTTTTCACTCTTTGTTATATTGCAGCCATTTGCTAAAATCATTTATGTTCAATTTTTTCCTCAATGTACACACAGCACCCCATATTGACAGAAAAACACTGAATTGTTGATTTTTGCAGATTTATTAAAAAAAGAAAAACTGAAATATCACATGGTCCTAAGTATTCAGACCCTTTGATGTGACACTCATATTTAACTCAGGTGCCGTCCATTTCTTCTGATCATCCTTGAGATGGTTCTACACCTTCATTTGAGTCCATCTGTGTTTGATTATACTGATTGGACTTGATTAAGAAAGCCACACAGCTGTCTACATAAGACCTTACAGCTCACAGTGCATGTCAGAGCAAATGAGAATCATGAGGTCAAAGGAACTTCCTGAAGAGCTCAGAGACAGAATTGTGGCAAGGCACAGATCTGGGCAAGGTTACAAAAAAATTTCTGCTGCACTTAAGGTTCCTAAGAGCACAGTGGCCTCCATAATCCTTAAATGGAAGACGTTTGGGACGACCCTTCCTAGAGCTGGCCTCTCCGGCCAAACTGAGTTATCGGGGAAGAAGAGCCTTAGTGAGAGAGGTAAAGAAGAACCCAAAGATCACTGTGGCTGAGATCCAGAGATGCAGTCGGGAGATGGGAGAAAGTTGTAGAAAGTCAACCATCACTGCAGCCCTCCACCAGTTGGGGCTTTATGGCAGAGTGGCCCGATGGAAGCCTCTCCTCAGTTGAAGACGCATGAAAGCCTGCATGGAGTTTGCTAAAAAAACACCTGAAGGACTCCAAGATGGTGAGAAATAAGATCCTCTGGTCTGATGAGACCAAGATAGAACTTTTCGGCCTTAATTCTAAGCGGTATGTGTGGAGAAAACCAGGCACTGCTCATCACCTGTCCAATACAGTCCCAACAGTGAAGCATGGTGATGGACAGGACGACTGGTTGCAATCGAGGGAAAGATGAATGGTGAATCTGTCAGTCACTGCATAGGAGAAAACACCTTCTGTGTCGCACAGCAAACTAAATATTACAAAATGGACTATAGAACTATGAGTACAGAAATGTTATTCATTTTAAGGTTTCAAAGTGTAGTCTTGTTTAACAATAATCCTCCAAAACGAGTTTGTATTTTGCAGCACAAGTCACGAACAGAAATGTCAGTTAAGGTTTTCCTGGTATATTTTTCTGTTGATATGAAAAATCTGGTAGATTTACCAATATGGCGGGTGTATGATGTATATTACGATGTTATGATGAATTATATGCCTTTCTCCACCAATGTTCTAGGTTGTTCAAAGCGTTTGTGAGGATACTGATTTTTGGAAGGCAGCTGTCTGTCTCTGACATGGTGAACGGGAACATGGTTTGTGTAACATTAGCAACGCTTCATTAGCTGTTTGATAACAGTCAAGCAAAAGGCTAATCGTACCAATTACCGTTGTCCAACTATTATGGTACGTGTATCCAGGAAGAAGCGCACGGAGAAGGAAGTCTGAACATAGACTGTTTACTCATACATTAAGAGAAATCCATATAGAATCCACACAACACCATGTAATCAACAATAACGACGGAACAACGACAGAACGAACACACAGGGCTTAAATACACACACAGGGATAACAAGATTGAATTACACACAGCTGATAGGAATGAACCAATGATGACGGTTGCGGTAACATAAACAATGAGCACATAGTCCAGACAGAGATACACGTAACACCGACATTGTAAAAAGCGATACAATTATGCAGTTTACCTCAGTAAGTTGACCAAGTGGATCTCTGAGCTTGTACGAGTGAGTGGAGGCGGGGCTAACTAGCATATTCATAGATCTACATTTAACAATGAGGCAAGGGTGTAGAGTTACATGCAAGCTATTTTAAGGCATGAAGAATTTTTTTTCACAGGAAAAAAAAAGTTTAAATATGTAATTTTGGTGATCAAAGATCAGTTTTAAGGGATAAAATCATTAACTACAGGGGAACTTTAACAGATTTGTTCTGTTCGACAACCAAAAGTGAAACCAAACCTCCTCTTAAGGCGGTCTGCATGAGCCTGTCAATCATGTGTAACTGCAAGGCTGTGTTTGCATCCCTTGAGTGTGCTAGCTATGACTCACACGCCACTAACAGAGAGAGGAGGAGGGTCCTCATCAAGGCCTTGTTAGATCTATTCTGAGTCCTCCAGTCCAAAGGTCATTAGCATAAAACATGTTAGATAAAAAGAGCCGATGGAAGTTGATGGGTTTTTGCGTCACATTGCTCAATTAGTCAAATGAATTGGACAGCTCTCCTAATACACGATGTTTCAAACATGCAACGTACTGATATATGCCACCTTTCTCCGTCTGGTTTGAACAAGCTTGAGCTTTAAACATAGTCCATAGTTTTGGTACTAACCACTATCTACATGTTGATCAGACACTGCGGATATTTAATGTAAAACAGCCATTTAAAAATAAATCAGTTGTTTTTGATGTACTATGTAGACATGCTCTTTTCTAATGTAAAGCTCCTGCTCAGTTCACGGAGAACTCTTGGAAACTAAGCTTCAAAAAATTGGTTTATTCAGAAATCATCATGGTTGTCATCAAATGCACATTAACTTACAACCACTAAACGCTAAAGATTTTAGCCTCAACAGGGTGATCAAGGGGCAAATAGAACAGCAAAAAGCTTAGTAAATGGACATTAAATTTATATTTTCTTTATTAGAGGTTTAAAATGATTTATATAAATATTTATAGGCCTAATTTCTTTTATTTACACTACTGTTGAAAAATTTGGGTTCAGTTATATTAACCCTAAGAAGTTAATACTTTTATTCAAAAAGGCTGCAATAAATTGTTCAAAAGTGACAGTATACATTTATAAAGAACTCTGAAAAACATTGATCACAATTTTCGACAAAAATATTCGTTTAGGGGTGGCATCTGGTGGGGGTAAAAAAATGAAAAACTTATGTAATACCATGTTGTAACCACTAGATTCCTACATAGTTCTATATAAAGTGGCTTAATATAAATTCTACAAGTGGTTTAGGCATAAGTACTTATTTTCATTAAGTTGTGTATTTGGATTTAATACTTAGGCATTCTCAAAGACTACTTTTTGTGAAGGTTTAGATTTTTTTTTGTTTTTTTTGCTTTTTTTGAAATGTTGATTTGAAGTGTCAGTTTTTGCATTAATTTGACTGCAGTCAAACCTGAACGTAGAGGTGGACATTTTACACATAACAGCAAAATTCAATAAAAATGTGACAAAAATGAACAGGTATGTTTCATCACAGCTAAATAAATTTGGGTCTGATTTGATTTCAACCTCTTATTTGTCTTTTGGCTCAATTTTACCATATTGTTACAGTCACACCAGTTTATTTGTGTGTATAATAGTATGTTGTGTGTTGACCCTTTGCAAAGACCCACCCCCTCTTTAGTTACCATTGCTATGTCCAACAAGCCATGTGCTCTCATGCAACACATCGTGTTCTCACGCAGTGAAAAATACATTGTGGAGCAAAGAGGACAACGTGTCAACAGACAAGACAGCAGATTACTTTTGATATGAAACAGTTACATATTTAAAATATTGTAATTTTGTAAAGAAGTTCAAACAATAAAAACCATATAGTGGCTCTTTAATGTGTTGTGACGGGTCGCTGTAACTCCTCAGTTCAAGCGGCTCATGAACCGATATGTGTGTGGGCAGTGGGGGTGTCTATTTTGCACTCTTGGCATTTTAGAGTGTCCGCTCTTTGTTGCTGAGCATTTTTTTTCTGCACAGTGGATGATTTGTAGTTTATGCCACCAAAGTTTTCCATGCCACCCAAGTTTTAGAATTTTACATTCATTTCCTAGGTCGGTCATTTTTGACCGCGAAGAGCCAAGTGTGACTATTTTTTTTATGACTCTTTAACATATACCATATATGTCCATGATTTTTGTGTTTTCACATAGCTAATGCGACAAAAGCCTTAATGTTTCATCCAATTCCGATGAAGCAAAAAATAATAATTTCAAAATGTAAAAGTTTTCGGTCATTTTTGACCAGAGGACCAAAGGGTTAAGCAGCACAACAGTTGATAATAAAAAGAAATGTCTTATGAGTTGCATATTCATATTAGAATGATTTCTGAAGGATCATGTGACACTAAAGACTGGAGTAATGATGCTGAAAATTCAGCTTTGCATCACAGGAATAAATTACATTTTACAATATATTCAAATAGAAAAGTGTTATTTTAAGCGTTAATAAAATTTCACAATATTTTTATTTTTACTGTATTTTTGACCTTTCAAAAACATTAAAAAAATTACCGACCCCAAACTTTTGAATATAAAAATATTTCAATAAAAAAAATATTATTTTTTAAAAATGTATTTATATACATCCAGTTGCATAGTGGAAAACTAAATTACAAGGTTGACTAAAAGTATTAGTGGACTTAAGTGAAAAAATAAATGCTGTAAAAATACGTCTCCTTTTGAAGGGCATGTATGACAGATTTCCAGCACTTGATCAGTGGTACAGTGAAATGACCTTAGAGTCTGTCACTTTCCATAGTGTGGGAGTTTGGTATCGATGTTTTTTCTCCGAACTGTGCGCCACTCGTGATTCATCAGCTGCAAAAGGCCTGGCGCCTCTCCGAGAACTTTCATTAAACGTGAAGAAAAGCCTATTCCGGTAGGCCATCCTGGGTATAAATAATTTTACAGGGGGAGGGAGGGAAGTGAGGATGTATGTTTTTTGCATAGCATATTAATGGATTTTCCTGGCCTACTTATTCAAGTACGCACACATGAACACACACAGCATTATGCAATAACACAATTTGCACGTACGCTCGTATGTTACATCAATAATTAAAACTGGCGTCTGTGCCACTGCCTTTCCTTTGAAAGAAAGACCAAAAATATGCATGTGTGAATTAGCACAATGACATCATTGCAGAAATGAAGAACATTCAACAAGGACATATATAGAGAGAGTGCTGATTCATTTGGTCCATGTCTTCATCTCCCTGCTTAGTCATGTACCAGAAGGGAAAAAAGGTAATTGATCCAAAAGGTTTCTTTTTTAAGCTGTGCTTTCCTTCTGCTCAGTGTTTCCTGGATGTGCAGAATATAGCCAAGACAATAGAGCTCCTTATCTGAGAACACAGTAAAACTTCAGCCCCAAAAACGTCTGGGAGCCAAGCATAAATATAGGTAACATGCATTAAGGAGTCTCTCTTTCTGTCCCTCCACTCCCTCTCTTGCTTTTTCCTGGAGTCTCTTCACAGATCTGAATCAGCTGACCTGCCCTCAGTCTGGAGAACACAAAGCAGGATTTGTGCTGCTGTGGTTTCTCATCTCTCTCGCTGAAAGAGTGGACGGAAGACTAATGCATCCACCTCTTTAGAAAGGAAACTGATGCAGGATTTAGACAAAGACAAAGTGTGTGTGTGTGTGTGTGTGTTTATGTGTGTGTATGAAAGCACAAACACCTGGCTTGGAGAATTTCAAAGCTTGAGTAGATGAACCTCAGCCTACTGTGAGAGGATTCAGTTTACAGTGACCCCAAAGCATATTTGAACATGTAGGCCACACTTAAAAATGTTTCAGAAGTGTAATGTTTGCCAAGCAACACAGACGCAATGGCGCAGTAATACTGATGTAATGCAGTCACATGTGTATGTTTGTTGAGTGATTTACAATGGCTTTGAATGGAGCCCAACCAATCATAATCAAAAAGCACATAACAAAAAAACTAGTATATAATAATAATAATAATAATAATAATAATAAACTGGCTGAAATGTGTAATTTGTTTGTATTAAAATACTTTCTCCATTCCCAGATTTATATGCAGTTGGATATATTAATAAAAACGGCTTACAATATATAAAAGTAAGTCTCTTGTAGGTTGATTCCTTTAAAAATGTAAACTTGTTGTGCCTCTTATGAGCTATTAAAACATTTATTTGAGCACCACAACAACACTGACTTAACCAATGGTTTTAGTTTGAGGGTGGGGCTTCCTGCCAATCACAGAAGGTGGGTAGTGTTTGAGAAACTGTTTGAAAACAATCATTATTCTTCCAATTCAAATATAGCACTAGTGCAGAATATGAATGTTGGCGACATGTCACGCAAATTTCACTGCTTTCCAAAGTTCAAGTTTGGTGAACTCTGAAACTTTGTTTCTCATAAAGTAGGGTGACCAATAGAAGACTGGTACACACCATGACCTCTTATCTGAATTAAAAGAATGAAAAATTTAAAATGCAGGATTGCAACATAGCAATTGGAGTAGATTGGATAATTTTAGATGTATTATATGCTGAATTATGTTTTTAAAAAAGACACCGCAGAGTTTGACGTCATATTGCGACTGTTTTAATGTCCATAGAAATTTGTGTGCTCAAAGTCTAGTGTAACCACATCGAGTTTCACATCTGCTCAGATTTTCCAAGATCCTAAAGAGTGCAATCAGAAGTGTATGCACTTTCTCATAAAATTCTTGAAAGCGAAATAGCTGAACTGATGCTTTCGTAATTTATTTTAATGCTCTATACTCTCAGTTAAAGGGATAGTTCACCCCAAAATTAAAATTATCCCATGATTTACTCACCCTCAAGCCATCCTAGGTGTATATGACTATCTTCTTTCAGATGAACACCATCAGAGATATATTTAAAAATATCCTTAGGTTTATAATGGTTATGAATGAGGGGCACATTTTGAAGCCAAAAAAAAAATGCATCCATTCATAATAAAACTAATCCATATGGCTCCAGGGGGTTAATAAAGGCCTTAAGAAGTCAAGCGACGCGTAAATATGGAAAAATATACATATTTGAAATTTTTACATTTTAAATAACTAGCTTCCGGCGGACGACCATATACACATACTGCGCAAGACGACTTTCAAAGCAAATCAAGCTCCTCTTCTTATTTCAAAATTCTCCGACATTTCTCTAAAAAATTATCGTTTTAGATTTCTAATTCATGATCAGTGTTTTGTTTTGCTCTATCCTCAGTGCTTCCGTATTCGTCATTCCGTCAGTTCAGGGCTTACTCTTCCGCTTACGTAACTCGATGCATACAGCTGTCTGCTGAAAGCTAGTTATCACAGTTTATAAATTTTTAATTATAATTTTCTTACAAAAACCAATCTCTTTGCTTCACTCATAATATTGTTTGGAAACATTTGTTTGGCTTCAAAACGTGCCCCCCATTCACAACCATTATAAAGCTTGGAGGAGCAAGGATATTTTTAAATATATCTCCAATTGTGTTCATCTGAAAGAAGGTAGTCATATACACTTAGGATGGCCCTTTAATGTCTCATTTATCCCTTTTTGAATTTCTCCTGAGGAATTTTAAAAAGAAACATGATCAGAGACAAAGTTGATACATAAATGAAACATAACTTCAGTCTCTTCAGTGATGAAAAAAGATTCTCCGAGCAATAAAATTAGACACACACTGCCTCTCTTATACAATCTGTTTAGTAAAGAGGTTATGTGAGCACTTTGAAAGATCGACCTGATCTCTGTGTAATGTGTCTACTACAGTCTGGTGTCTCTCCTCCCCCACTTAACCTCTCAAAACTCTTCCTCTCATATCATATCTACTTTATAACTCGGGCTGCACACACACACACACACACACATGCTCTCATGTTGTATAATTCCCATCAACAGTGAGGCTTCTCATATATATATATATATATATATATATATATATATATATATGTGTGTGTGTGTGTGTATATGTGTGCATATAATACGCTACTGCTTGTATTTCCCTGACACAAGCAAAATAAGTGGAATTCACCAGTGTTTAAAAGTTAATCCATCAAAAATTGTTATCGATCGTCCACCACACACATATACACACACCAACCCATGAATAACCCATCAGAAAGCATGCAATGACTAAGCACGCTGAGTTCCTCCTCAAGTCAACGGGGGTTCGGAAAAAAACAATTTATCAGTGGCCACACACCCGGGTTTCTGCCCCAGTTTGCTTATAGGTGCTATAACAGCGGTTCTGGTTCAATCCCCATTTCATGCTGAAATAAATGATCTGCTGCCCAGCCTCTAGGCCAACTCCCTGATATTACATCAGCCATTCGTTCGACAAACAAGCAACCTCAAAACAAGTTTGCAGCGGGGCTGAATGGATCGCTGAGAAAATTCACTTCGGGCCCTCCGGGTCATTTCACTAATGAACGACCGGATATTGAGCGCTGAAAGCTCAGCCGGACTCCTGGGCATTGACAGACTACGCCGCTCCAACCGTCCTCATCGTATCAGTTCGGCTCCCAACCTTCCCAATTTATTTGCTCGGTGAACAGAATGACCAAAGTGCACTTCATTAGCCTGATGAAGCTTTTTTAAAGATCCATAACACCTGTTTTCCTCTCGTGTCCTCGGAGTTGTCGCCGCTGACCTCTGTTACACAACCACAAGCTCTCACTCATTTACTCATCAGTTTTTCTGCACACTCGCTGGTGGCTACAGCTGAGCTTTTGATGCTGGTCAGCATACAGTCTTTTAAACTGTGTGTCAGCTGTATTATTTGACATTTAGGGAAGCCAACATGACCCCGTTTGGTGTTTTGAAATGCTGGATTATAGAGGTTACAACGGTTTCAAAATTACCAGGAGCACAAGGCTTCTCTAAAACAGACTCACTGGCACGACTGGCAACAAAGTAAGCCAGCGATGAATAATTAATCTGTTGTATCATTAAAACTGCCCAATAAATTTGTGACTATCACTGCTCTAAACAGAGGCATATGATAGCTAAATCTAGCACAATCACTATAAAGACTCACTTTAATGTGACTTGTTTACACCACACTGTAAAATATAATAATACTATAATACACGAAGAAAGCCTTCTCAATGGACCCTCAGATTTATCATCTGTCATTTTTGTTAACTGAGCTTTTCGGGTAAATCACTTGAGCGGTAAAAAAAATGCCATGTGACTAATGGTGCTTTTCAGAAGAATTTGGAGGTGGTGGGAATACCCAGGTTCAAATTCCCCACTTCCAAACCCAACAAGTTCCAGTCAATCACATCTTGATTACATGATGGCGCCATCATTAAGCCAGAATGTTTTATGTTATATAAAATTACAAATGCAATAAAAATCAACGTAATAAAAACAGCATAATACTGTAATTTTAGTTTCTTGGTAACACTTTACAATAAGGTTCATTACTTAAAGTTAGTTAACTACATTAGTTAACGTGAACTAATAATGAACTTCCCTTATACAGCATTAATTAATCTTTGTTCATGTTAATTTCAACATTTACTAATACATTATTAAAATCTTGTTAACATTAGTTAATGCACTGTGAACTAATATGAACAACCATATTTTCATTAACTAACGTTGACTAAGATTAGTAAATACAGAAACAAATGTGTTGCTCATGGTTAGTTCATGTTAGTTAATACATAATGTTTAACTAATGATCCTTATTGTAAAGTGTTACAAGTTTCATGAATTCACTGCTTTACATTGAAAAGACATTAAAAGTACAATGGAGTGTGTGGAGTGTGTAATTATGGCATCTATCAGGGCAAACTAGCCAAACCCCTTGGTTTTATGCTTCATCTACCACAAGGAACATGCTAACGTTAGAGATGCACTTTGACACACAGTTGCCTTGATGGATGAACTTTGCGATGGTCCAGGTTTTGGCTTTTTGCCTTTTATTGTGTATTACAAAAGAAAAACAAACAGGAAAGGGGGGGGGGGTCGTGACATGACGCACGTCGGATTAAGATCTGCACAATGAATCTTTATGTTTTTAGTAAGCACATGCACTGCCCGATATAACAGTTATGACATCATAGGTCAGTTTAATCTTTATATTCAGAATGGGAAGTTATTGCTCTTGCTCAAAGGAAACCAGGTTGCTCTTCAGATAATGCAGGTGATAATTGAAATCACAAGCATCAGTTTTCTTGACCTTTGTTGTACTAAATCTGACCACAGTGTCAAAAAAAAAATCTAACACTGATTTACAACTTCAGGCTGGGAAGCGGAGCCTCTGGCACTACATTTGAGTCTGTTTTCATTCTTACAAAGTGCAGATCAATAAAACACAAACAGGTACAGTATTATATGAATAGCCAGTGTTCTTTTTGTGAATATAAAGAGGGTCACATTTTCCTGTTAAACGGTAAACAGCAACAGAGGGCAAAAATAAATCAGCCTTTTATGGTCGACAAGTGTGCTGGTTCGACAGTGTTGTAAAGAAGATGTAGGGCACATAAAATTCACACATACAAGGATGTTTCTTGGACCAAATAATAAGGTTTCCACTAGATCCGTTAAAATAGGCTGTTTAACATATTTGCCTGTTTAACACAAAGTTGCACAACCAGACAATATTAAAGCTGCTTTTGACTGTATAAAACTGTTCAGTCACAAAAAGGCTCCAAGTCAGAAGAAAAGCTAGGATTCATAACTGAAAAGCTTATTCATTCACTCAGGAACTGGGGGCTTATTAAATAGATTATGAAAAATCTCATTCACACAGATATGAATCATATATCAATATCATTTCTATATAGAATCATATTTAATCTTCATGTGAACATCCTATAACTTTCTAGCGCATAAACTCTTCTATTGCCGAAATTAAAAATTATTTTATATATCCAAATAGACCAAGTTTGAGACTATATATATATACAAAACTTAATTTAATAATAAAATTATTATATTATTGTTATTTTCATTTAATAAAACTAACCTCTTTTCCCAATCATTCTTGACCACATACTACCATATTCTACCATATTCAAATAAGCATTGCTCATCATAGACATCCCTTGCTCTTCCAGACAGAAAGTTGTCATTACGCAGCATCCCTTCAGCACGCTGTGACCCAGCAAAATCAATCTCCAGCTGTCTGTGCGCATCGGGTCTTACCTTCCGTGTGACAGCTCGAGGACAGCAGGGTGCTCGGAGGTCGGAAGAGGTAAGGCAGGTACCGGGAGAAACATTTCATCTTTCTTTCGTCTGTTTTCCTTTGGGAGGGTCCTTTCCCAACATCCGCGCTGCGATGAGAGCAGATCCGGACCGGAGTAGGGATGCTGCTGCTGCTCCCTGGATGCGTGTGGAGTCACGGCAGCATCCTAAACACTTCTCATGCGTGTGTCAAGAAGACGTGCTGTGCATCCTCACAGTTCATCATGTTTTCCTCCCAGAAGGACAGAGGGTTGAGCTGTTTTTCTGAGCTTCGGTTGGGAGGGGCAGTGATGGGAGCAATTACGCTACATAGACATTTACCCTATGACCAGGAATATACTGCGCACGGCCCGACTGATCATCAAGCTTTATTTAGATGCGCTTAAAGAATGACATAAAATCACCCTCATAATTATGAGAGTAACCGTAAACTTTTTGCTGTTCAATTTAAAGCTGTGCAACAGCGCCATCTCATGGTTGGCATGCTTGTTTAAACCTGGATTAATATTATTCAGTGCATTTAAAGGGTTAGTTCATCCAAAATTGACATTTTTGTCATTAATTACGCTCGTGTCGTTCCACACCCGTAGGACCTTTAGATATTTTGATGAAAGCCGAGTTTTTTTTTTTTAATCCTCCATTGAAAGCAACGAAATTACAACATTCAAGGTCTAGAAAAGTAGTAAAATAGCCAACGTGACAACAGTGGTTTAACCTTAATATTATGACGCGACAAGAATACTTTCTGTGTGCAAAAACCTAATAACTATATTGAACAAATTCGTCTCTCCCCTGTCATTCTGCTACGCTATTTATGTTCCAGAGCATCCGTGTTTACATTCGGATGTAAAAACGGAAGCTATTTTAACGATGTTTTACTACTTTTTTGGTCATTGAATGTGGTAATTCCGTTGCTTTCAATGGAGGATAAAAAAAACCTCTCGGATTTTATCAAAATACCTTAATTTGTGTACCGAAGATAAACAAAGGTCTTGCAGGTGTGGAACGACAGGAGGGCGAGTTCTTAATGACAGAAATATCATTTTTGGGTGAACTAACCCTTTAAGTTCAATTCATGTTCTTTTTAACAAACAAATATTTATACGTTTAGCTAAAAAAAGAACATAGGCCTAAAGATAATGCATTGTTTAAAATTTAGGTATCCGCCTCGAAGCAGCTATCATTCATCAGGTAATAAAGAGAAAACGCCGTCAGAGTATCACTAACATAATGCTGAAAAACATTTTTAAAAAAGTAACATAAGTTACTTAAGAGTTTAAATAAAATAACATCTTTTTACTGATTTTTAGTCTGTTGATTAAAATGTTATTTGTGCATTATATTTACAGTAATACAGTGCTAATGTAAAAAAAAAGGAAAATGTACTCGTGTCACGTCATGGTTTTGTTTAGTGTGATTTATTCAGCTCTGTTCCGCATTTGATCTGATTTCCTAGTTTGTTACCTAGGTTACCACATTAATTAATAATTCTGTTCAGCTGGTCTTGATTAGTTCCCTTGATTCATTCTGTGTCTTCTCTGGTATAGTTTATGTTAAAGTGTAGTTGTACTGATCTTTTTTTTCTCTCCTGGATTATTAAAAAAAGACTGTGTCTTGAGTGTTACACTACACGTGACAACTGGTAATTCTCTGCCATGAACTCATCCGTTAAGTTAAGGTCATTTTCTTTAACTCTAAACCAATGCAACACGTGACTCAAAATACAGGGGGGAAAACAATAGCCTATACGGATAATTCCTTTAGGCCTATCTTAACACCATACATTGGGGCCTATTTTTGCAGTATGCAACTTAACAATATTTGACAACAAAAGTACATAAGTTATGTAAAATAAAATATGTTGGCAACTGATATATATGCGCATATTGACTGTAAATAGATAATTGATATACTCCTTGAACCAGGCCAGTTCAATGCCCACAATCTCAGTATCCAATGTTACACACAAACAACATTACATTTTAAATGACAAATTGCCATTGTTTATGCTGAGTCAACTGCATTATATTTGTTTCTTTTTTCTTTAATATATGCACAGACGTATCAAAGAGGCCTTCTGAGTAACATATACCAAACCATCAAAAAGTATGAGTAACCAACCGTCTCTTGTGAAACACAAACAGTCTCACATTACCACCTTAAACAGAAACATATGTCATAATTCTGGTACTGAACTAACACGTAGCTAATTGTTTATTTATTCATTTAGACAAATGCCACTGGGACCCCCCAACGCAAATGTGAAGACTCATGTATGATATTTTGTGACGGAAATCACACACTGAGGAGTCAGCGAGAGTGGCCAGAGCCTCTGAGAACAGGTGCCATCTGTGCTGGTCCCCTGGGTATCAGCATATCAAAATATCAAAGAGTTCATTCTCACTAAACATCTCTCTCTCTCTCTCTCTCCTCCTACTCTCTCTGACACAAGCTGCCTGACTCACAGTTGGGAACTCACGCTGGCGTCTTTTTTAAAGACAGCACTAAAACCTCAATGAATATTTATGAGCCACAAGAGCTTCTAAATATAGATTGACAGTCCTGGGTATATTGAATCTGAAAAGCTGAAATAGAGGTCGCCAACAGATATGTGTCGGTATAGTACAAAGCTATAATAAGCACTTGCAGCTGCAATATGCAATTCACGGAGATTCTGATGTGCAACGTTTCAGTGAGTTATTCTGCTTGCCGCTCGGTTAACTGTATATAGTTATCTGCTCTGTATATACTAATTCACAGCCATTATTCAAATTATAAGTGTAGCTATTTGATTGATTAGGCCTAATTTGCTTTATATTCTGGCTGAGATCAATATTTCATGCTCAGAATGGTGATATCTTGGCAAGTAGACTATTTCTACTTCACTAGCATATTGTTGCCACCTCTACGTTCTTCTTGATAAACATATTAAAAATGTAGTATCAAATGAAGTGAACAGGTTGTTTAGAGAGGGAAAAATCTTAAAGTTCATGCTTTTCTCTTATACTTCTCTTTGAAAAAAGTAAAAAAAAAATAATAATAATAAATACCAGTAGCCTAGGGATTGCATGAGCATATAGAGTAGCCTATACTGTATCACTGAGATTGTCTCTTTGAGCAGGTTTTCAACTAAGGAGAACATAAGTGGGGGATCTGCATACAAGACCATGTTTAGGAATAACAGTAAGAAATAAAAATTAATGAGTTTTTGTGAAAAATAAAAATTATTTCTAAATGTTTCTCTTTATTTATGTATCTAACTGTACATAAGTGAATAGAAAAAATGAGTTGTTAATAAAAATAAATGTTTACTTTTTAATTTACATTTAGTAGTGACAATATAAAAGTCACATATCATTTTAGAAACAAGTTAATAATATAACTTCATTTTACCCTAACAAAGCGATCTATCTATCCGTCCATCAAGTTCCTACCTTCTGCTGCGTTCACCTCCGACGAACCTTTCACCTGGACCAAACACCAGGTTCGTTCACCTGTTCCACGTCCTTCTCGTAAGTAATCAAACAACAGTAGGCTATTAGTCAGAATTAAATGAATGTTTTAAATCTGAAAATCATCGGTCATCTTATTAGCCAAACACATACCGGGCATGATGCGTCCTTCTCTTGTATGTTTGTTCCTCACTGATCATTAATATGATGGAGCTGATTGATTCGGTTTACCGGATGTTCGCGTCCTGCTGATGGCGCACATGAGACCAGAAACTGAAATGTTAGGATGTGGTCTAAAAGAGTGTGTGATGTTGTTTGTAAGAACATTTCAGTTAGCAAATTATCACTTTGAATCGTTTTTTTTTTTTTGTAGGACTTGAAAAATGTCGTTTTACTAAATTTATATTTTAAACACAAGATATACTTTAAGAATTTCTCATGTAGTCATCTGAAACATGAAATCATTGTATAAATGTTTTTAAAAAAATGGCTAAAGAAATGTTGCGAATGATTAGAAATAGCGACCTTGCATGTTCCCCCATCCTACCATATTCCCTTTTTCTTAAAGGGGTCGTGACATGAGAAATCAACCTTGTCTAAGTAGGGCTCTCTGCAGCCTGCGGTGGACGTCTAACTCCGCCCACATCAGAAGCCACGCCCGTGATGGAAAGTTCGGATCATTTTACTGACTCGAATCTTTGAATCTTGTCCGTCAAAACGAACGAATCTTTTTTCAAGTAATTTCATTTCATTTCAGCAGAATATAATTAAAATGTTACGTGATAATAGCCAAATTCCCCAACCCATCAATTTACGCGACATTTATCACATTTAGAATAAGGAAAAAAAACTGTAATGCAGGGCCAAATAATGAGAAACAGAAAATTAATTCATTGCTATGGGTCTGTTAGTTCATCCTCGCAATCTGTTAATTTACCTCACCTCCGGAGTCGTTCATTCATCCCATGATGGATATGTATATGGTGACTCCCTGTCCCCGTGTCGCCCTGGAAGCCTCTATTTGTTGTATCTAGGTTTTTTAGCGTAATGGTAGCTTTTGAGTGTGTTTCAGGTGTAAAGGTAGATTTTACATAGCTTTCAGTGCGCTCTGTCAAAAAAAGACAAATAATAAGTAAATGATGAAGAATTGGGTGTCTTCTCGATGTTCAAAGTTAATGAGGATAAGTGCGATTTTTCCCTCAAACCACTTCACCAGAAATGCAGCTAATTTCACATTCTAAGGTTATAGTGACAGGAAGGTTTAGGGACCAGTGTTTGTATTGGCAATAGGCTATAATACTGTGATTGAATAAAATCGGTTGCAGGGCGGCATGGGCCTGGTTTTTGCATCAAGCACTGATGGCCACGGAGCTTGGCCCATCATGGATTTCAGTGCTTCCAAGTCTGGTGATCACTAGTCCAGTGCTCTCAGCACCTCTTAGTCCCCTATGACATGACCACATGATCGCCCCTGTCCCTGTACTCTCTACCGGCCCTGATATGACTGCGGAAGTTGCCCCTGAACTTCCTGTTTGCCCAAATACGTCAACAGAGGGCGACATGGAGTTGGAGGATAATGTTTGTTCAGAGTATTTGACTGCAGATTGTTTTGTAAAAGATGCACAGTGTAATGGAGAGTTTGTAAATAAACTTTTGTTGAAAGATGAAGCAGCCAACTGTGTTGGATCTGACAGCAGCTTCATCACAGAGTAAATGATTTCATAATGTTTTGTCTGTAAATGACGGTTTTATGGATAATGTTTTCAAAACACTTCCTCACATGCAATTGCGAGTGGGCATTCCATGCACTGATGTTAGCCATTATGTTAGCCAATTGTAAAAGTGGCCATTTACTGACAAGCCGTAAAGAAGCTGCCCCTTAAAAACTGATAATTTCCACACAGAGGGTCAGAATGAAGCCCGATAATAAAAATTATATATATATATATATATATATATATATATATATATATATATATATATATCTGTCATCGCTGTAATAATAAACATGAATGTTAAAAAAATATAGCTATATATTTGAGGAAAAATAGTAGATATAGTTATAGATCCCCCAATTAAAACGAGAGAAAAGCAAACAAAAACATTATTATGACATCATACAAGTGTCTCCTCTTTCTCTCACTTTATCTTATATTTTGGACAGTAGGGGGCGATCTTACACAAACAACAATGATACCATGAATTTGTAGCCATTTGAACAATTGAAATGAAAAGTGTCTATTTGTAGAAATATCAGCATTAAATTCTCTTTATTTCATAAAGACACTTTACAGTTCCATAACATAGAGCAATCGGCTAAATTAACTGTCCAAACTGACAACTTTTTTTTTGATATAGCCTATTTAAAACGCATTTATGCGCAAAATAGTTACAATTATAATTCTTAATTTAGCTTGGGATGTGACAAAGCAAGTTAATACTTAACGACAGTAAATACTCAAAATCTTAAATAAAAAACTTTTCAAAATAGAAAAGGCGCCAACATAACTACCGTTGCGTTTTATTGAGCTTACTCAATGTATTCTTCACTATTTCTTACGTAGAAAATCATTATATGTACAGTTAGGATCCGGATTCATTTGCAGTATAAAACTGTATTGAAATGTATTGGTCCCGCTCATCTCTACCCCACGATGCACGTGCACCCCACTGCGATGCTCTCCACCACCGATCTGTAACGAGGAACACATTTCTTCTTCTTCGTCGGCTTCCTCGTTGGCCGGTGGCAGAGGAGTCTGCGCACCGGGATCTTGGTGTAGATGAGAGCGCTGGTCATGGTGCGATCCTCCTGCATGGTGAAGGGATTGATGCATCCCACGCACGAACACACGGCTTCTGGGATGTCCACGGGCTTACGAGTCTCATCGTGATTGATTCTAGCCAACGAGATTATATAAAATATCTTACATATATAAATTAGTATATATATATATATATATATATATATATATATATATATATATATATATATACTAATTTATATATATATATATATATATATATATATATATATATATATATATATATATATATATATATATATATATAGTTTTCAAATACATTTTTAAGATACAAGATAGATCTAAGATTTTTAAACGTGTTTAAGAAGTCTCTTTTTCTCACCAAAGGCTGGATTTGTTTGATGAAAAATACAGTTGAGAAATATTATTAGTATTTAAAATGATTTTTTCTATTTTGGAAGTCTATATTTTAAAAATGCAATTTATAATGACAAAACTAATTTATAATATTAGGTCATTTTATTTATTAAGGAAGCATTAAACTGATTGAAATTGACATTTAAAACATTTATAATGTTTGAAAAAATTCTATTTCAAAAATTCGATTAACTTTCTATTCATTAAAGAGTCCTGAAATACACCTGACACTAAAGACTGGAGTAAAGACTCCTGAGAATTAAAGGTAGTTTTCATGTCACATGACAGTAAAATGGCTGTATATTCTGAATATTTTCTGCATGAATGGCAGTTCACTGTAGTTTTGAATAATTTTAAAAACATGATACTTTATTGTTAAGCATGTTTTTTTTATTATTATTATTATTAAACATGGGCTTTGAGGTCTTTCGATCATCAATAAGAACATATGGCCTAAATAATATGATAATAATAATAAATAATAGTAATAATAAAAATGACCTCCATTTCACCCACCTGTAGGACCAGGGAGAGAGGCTGCGGCTGTTGGACATCCACAGTTTGCGATCCACCACACATTTACTTATGGATAAATTGGGATTGTTTCTGACCTGGGAAACCATGTCCTCGATGCTCTTATCAAAGTCTGTTTCGACAGCACCGGGCATCACGCCTGATTCTGGACCTGTCATCATTGGATCTGGGGAAATTCTGACAGACGAGGCGTTCCGGCGAGGATGTGATTCCAGTTTTCGTCTCCGAGACTTTCCTTCTCTACTGTACTTTGTGTCAATGGGCACAAGCAGATTCCACACCGTCAGGACCATGAACACCTGCAATATGAAGTGCTGAGGCATTAATTTGATTCTCATAATGCTTTACTAAGTAAACAAATACTTAACTTTTTTGAGACTCACCTTATTCCATATGTTTTTCCACATTGTTTTCTATAAGAGCGCAATAAGTTGTCACATTTATGTCTCCTTGCTGTGAGCATGTATTGAATGGAATGAGTAAGAGATTACTCATATTGAAGTGTCACGCCTCACACTGACACAGTAGCCTACAGGGACACACCTGAACCCAACAGTTCAAGGTGGGGCCACGTAAACATCCCAATCTGTGTTACCCTCTCCAAAACATCAGGTAGATAGATAGATAGATAGATAGATAGATAGATAGATAGATAGATAGATAGATAGATAGATAGATAGATAGATAGATAGATAGATAGATAGATTACCAAAGACATTAGACAGAGATAGATAGATAGATAGATAGATAGATAGATAGATAGATAGATAGATAGATAGATAGATTACCAAAGACATTAGACAGAGATAGATAGATAGATAGATAGATAGATAGATAGATAGATAGATAGATAGATAGATAGATAGATAGATAGATAGATAGATTAACAAAGAGATTAAACAGATAGATAGATAGATAGATAGATAGATAGATAGATAGATAGATAGATAGATAGATAGATAGATAGATAGATAGATAGATAGATAGATAGATAGATAGATTAACAAAGAGATTAGATAGATAGATAGATAGATAGATAGATAGATAGATAGATAGATAGATAGATAGATAGATTAACAAAGATTAAACAGATAGATAGATAGATAGATAGATAGATAGATAGATAGATAGATAGATAGATAAACAAAAATTAGATAGATAGATAGATAGATAGATAAAAATTAGATAGATAGATGATAGATAGATTAACAGACAGATAAATAGTTAGATTAACAATCAGATGATAGATAGATAATAAGTTAATCAATAGTTAAAAGAAAGTGTATTATTACAGATTTACAGGTGCATGAGTTTTCAATAGAATTTTGGACAATTTCTCAGAACATTGTTTGTACCTTTGTTGTTTTCATGTGTCTATTCAATCGCACACACTCAAAAGACCCTTTTTATTCTTAAATCCCAAACCCCAGAGAGAACAAACGACTAGACAGAGCTTTATGAGCCTTAGACCCATTCTGGGAACCAAACCACAGAGTGCAGATACAGATTTGGTCAATCCATGTTTTCTCCTGTTCTGGCTCATTCAATGCTATATTCATTTTCACAATGGATGCCATTGAGTTGTGTAAAAGAACACCTGCTCTTAAGACATGTCAGGGCAGTGTAGTAGACCTGGAGTTTCAAAGAGAATAGTTGTGGCAAACTATGTTTTGCTATTTTTAAAGGTTTGTTGGATAAAAGCCAAAAAAGGTGCATAATATTGTGTTGAATAAAAACTGTTTTCAAATTCACTGACAATTATATCATTCTAATAAAATGGCTAGTGACTCAGATTTGCCTTCTTTCTTCTTCTGTATAACCTTTTGACAAAAGAAGTCCCTTGGATTTTTTTTTAAGTTAAAGCACCTGTGACACTTCACAAGAAATGATTATGCTTTACATTCAGATGGGCTGTTTCACTGGCTATCTATAATAATGTAATGATAATAAAACATACAAATATTGATAGTTCTGCATAGTACAGATTTTTATCTTGGGAATTTAATGATTTTAAAATATAAGAATGGATATACTAATAAAAAATGACAATGGGCAAAAGTTTATGTACAACATGTGCAATAATACTTTTGTATAAATACTTGTATACAAGATGCTAAGTTCTGGAAAGTCCAGTTTAAGCTGTGTTTTTTGAATAGTAGCTGGTTTCTAGCTGGTAGAGCATCTTGAATCAGTGTCAAGCTGGTTTTTGGACGCTGTGGTTGGTCCACCAGCTAATGACCTCATTGGACTAGCTAATATCTAGCTCGAGCCAGATAAACCAGCTACCAAGTTCCAAAACACAGCTACCAGCTGGACTTTTGAGCAGGACAATCCTACTTTTATAAGGATTTGATTTAGCCGATTTAGCTATAGCCTATTTGCAAATGATTTTTGTAATATTTCATCGAATTGACTAGTAACTGACTGGTATTTTAAGCTGCCTATGAATTTTAAGAGTTTTATTTATTTGTTTATTAAGTTTGTAAATCGGATTTATAAAGTGAAATCAAATCAGCACCTAAGAGATCACCGCGTCCGTTTAATTCTGCAGAGCGCTAACATCACATTTTATACTTTTATATCTGTTTTTTTCCCTTTCTAATGTTGCCCACTTCATGTAATGAATGTTTCTTGTCTGTATTGTGTGAACGACAGGTAGCTAATTTGAAATCCCACGCTATCCATGATGATCTCGCGAGGTTTGAGCTACAACTAATTCTGACGGAAGTAGTTCTAGAGTCTCTTTTCCGGCGGCCATAGAAACAAGTCGGCAGGGTAAGCCAAGATTGCTAAAGCATTTCTTAAACATCCTTTGCCATCCTCGTGGATTTTACGTCCTCAAAGTTTAAAACATACATTATCGCTCCACAATATCAATATGTTCAATATATTGGCGTTATTTTTCACTCGCAGTACAACATAATGGATGATTTAGTCTCCGAAGTTCATCCAGTTGCTACAGGAGCGCTCCTCTCTCCCGTGTGAATAACGTTACCTTAACTTTGCCCAAAAACAGAAGGTTATGCTTTCCGATTGTACGCGTTGTATGTCGTTTTAATCGTGTTGCCTTTAAACTCTTGAAACGCAATAGAAATATAAAATGTAGTCATGTATGCGTTCTTGTAGCGCCATGTCAAGTTGAACTAATAGTATAGCAATAGCACGAGCTGTTGAAATACACCGTGTGTTATGAAAACATGAATTAACAAGCTTCGATTACATTAATTGTTTTATGTAAGAATCTCTTATGTTTAAAGAGATGTGCTAAACTGCATCAAATAAACCCAAATTACAGACTAATGTTTGACAGTCAAGTTTCGTTCTTATACAATTGCTGTTTTTCTTATGTGCTGAATGTGGTTTATTTGAATTAAAATTGCATATATTTACATTTATTAATTTAACCGATGCTTTTTAAAATCCATTGAATTTTTCATCTTATTGCCAGCCATCATGAAGCTCAACAAATTTGTGACCTCCTCCCGGCGCAAGAACCGCAAGAGGCACTTCAATGCCCCTTCACACATCCGCAGGAAGATCATGTCCTCCCCTCTGTCCAAAGAGCTCCGCCAGAAGTACAACGTGAGATCCATGCCCATCCGCAAGGACGATGAGGTCCAGGTGAGGACATTATCAGTTTTTCATACCTGATCAATATAGTACAGTCTGATGTATTGACGTCATCAAGTTTCGAAGTGTGGTACCGTAACTTGCTTGCTTTATTTCCCCACATCACCAGGTTGTCCGGGGACACTACAAAGGCCAGCAGATTGGCAAAGTTGTCCAGGTCTACAGGAAGAAATACGTCATTTACATCGAGCGTGTGCAGCGTGAGAAGGCCAATGGCACCACAGTCCATGTTGGCATCCACCCCAGCAAGGTATGTTTCGTATCCAGATGTTTGTTTACATGCAAGACATGTGTGTCATTGGAAAATTAGAACTAGTGGTTGTCCTATTTCCAACGAGCAGAATGGCTGATAATATTAAATTTAGTTAACTAATTGGTTAACCTGAACTAATAAAGATCAGTACTTCTACAGAATTTGTTAATCTTGGTTGTCAAACTCAGAATTTACTAATGAATTAATGATGTTTTTATATAGTGATTTTACTGTCTATTACTATACAACCAAAGTGCTTTATAGTCATTTTAGGGGTCTCTCCTCACCCACCAGCACAGTATACAGCATCCACTTGGATGATGCGATGGCAGCCACAGAAACGGAGCTAGAGCGCTCACCACACACCAGCTATAGGTGGAGATGAGAATCAATTCTAAGGATGGGGATTATTAGGGGGTCAATGAAGAGAATTTGGCCAGGACACTGGGGTTACACCCCTTCTCTTTAAGAGAAGTGGATTTTTTAATGACCACAGCGTAGGGATGGGTATCGTTAAATTTTATTGAGACCGATACTGCTTATCGATACTGGTACTTATCAATACTACTCTATAATATTGTGCAAAAAGACAAAGTGAAAAGATTTTGAAAACTTGAAATTATTTTATAGCTGCTGAACTTTTGCATTGCAGTTTACAAATGCCTCTAATCAAATAGAAAAAGGCACATTTTTAAAATAAAATGCCCTTCAAAAAGAGAGATTTCCACGGCATACCACTGCACAACATATTTGAATAGCATGTGCATAGGAGCACAAGAGAGCGCAATAGAGAACTATGACATCAATTTTTTTTTTTTAATGAAAATCAACATACTGACTTTCAGGGAGCAAATCATGAACGAAAATGAGCAGGCTAAAGAACATATACACAAGGAACCTTTGCCTATGGGTTAAAAATACCATAGCAAAAATAACTAGTCTAATGTAAATGTCAAGCTTAAAAAAAGACAAATAAAACACTCAGTAATTAAGAAAAACAACAACTAATTACAACTGAACAAAGATATGATTGAAATAAACAGTGTTTGGATGTTTGGGAATTTGGATATAGAAACTAATCAAATGTAAAACCCTGCACTTAATCAATAAAATATACATTACAAATATATTTACAAAAGTTAGGGTATTAAGAGTGAGTGATTTTTCTCTCTTTTGTTGGTTGATTAGTGTTGTTATAGAGACAGCAGGAGGAATATTAGTGCGGTCACTTTTAAGAGCTGCACAGATCTGCACTGTTACACAAACGTGCATAGTTGTCTTGCGCTTCACATTAAAATGACTTTCTGTGCGCACGTTTCGACGGAGACATTGTAAATACTGTGCATTGGTTGAGGTAGATGGCGTGTTTTGTTTGTAACTGATTCATTATATTAGTGTTGCCTCCTTTGTTGATAAATGATAAGCAGCAGCTTGTAATTCGCCATTAACACAAGTATCGATAACAGTATCGTTTGTCCTGAAGCTTATCTGGTATTGATCCAATTACGTACTGGTCCCAAAAAATACCGGTTCTCGGTACCCCATCCCTACTACAGAGTCAGGACCTCAGTTTAATGTCTCATCCCACAGACGGGTAATACATTATTACCTAATACGTTAAGATAAGTTGTCAGTTAACATTCATGCACTGTGAACTACCCTGATATTTTTTTATTAACTAACAAAAGCAATGTTTAATAAACTGTAAAATGTTTTCATTGTTCATGTTAGTTAATGCATTAACTAAAGTTAGCAAATGCGATCTAAAGTGTTAACAGTAAGTTTTAGGAGAATGCATTTCACTTGTTTCACTTGTGAGACTATGCAAGCCAGTGAGTGTCAAACAATAGTTTGGCAATTTTGGTGAAATGGTCCATTGTCAGTGTGGTGATGCATGAAACACTGCTCATACACAAGACATCGGACAACATGACCAACTTGAAAATGAGCTGTGTGTTGGTGAATTTTGAGTAATAATGGTCTTGGGTTGACTACACATTTCTAACATTTGTCCAGGATTAATGAACGAACATTATTTCATTTCCTAATGCTACTGACTGATGGTTGAACAAGTGCTCTTAGATATTTCAATGTCCACATTTATGAATGTTTACTGTCATCCGGGGTGACTTAAAATAATCATCTGATTGTTCTGCTTGAATTGTCACCAATCTGCCAATGAATAAGCTTACAGGATCGCATTTCAGTTGCTTGTAATAGTAAAACTACTTCAAGTAACTGCTGATTTTTAACCAGCTTTGTATTGATACAATGCAAGTACTATGTCATGAACAATGTGTATTCCTTCTCTGTGTTATTCCTGTTTAATTCTTATCAAAAGTACTTTTGACAGCTCCAGGCCTTTTGTGAAAACTACAGATCGTACTTCTGTATTTTTGTGTCCCCGCTCATGGATAGTTGGATCATGTCCAGTGTTTGTATTGGCTTTTCTAGGCCTTTTTTTGTCAGCTGTCTTGTGCTATAATTTGTTTAATTGCATAAACTTTTGCATATTATGTACTGTTTTATGTTGATGGAAATGTTCACAAAATGAATCAATCTTTGTGTTCTTCAGGTGGTGATCACCAGGCTAAAGCTTGATAAGGATCGCAAGAAGATTCTTGAGCGCAAGGCCAAGTCCCGACAGGACATAAAGGAGAAGGGCAAATACAAGGAGGAAACCATTGAGAAAATGCAGGAGTGAAATGATTCTTTTGCTAACAATAAAAGACTGTAAAAACTGACATTTCTGTGCTTTTGTCTATTATGTAAAAGTGTTGGCTTTGGTATGAAACGGCAGTGCTGTTTCCAAATTGAACTGAATTGAAAGAATTGATTTAAGCTCAACCTAATGCCATCTGTGTTTTCATTTAATATAACATAACCAAGAATCACAATTTGAGCAATAGCTGGTTTCTAAACAAAAATAGGGAAATTCTTAAACTGCTACACAGATGGACAAGACACAGGGAACTACTTGTACTTCCTATTAGGCCACTTCTTTAACTGACATTTTGGTGCTGTCTTTTTGTCATGGCAATTAAAATTTGTAACAATATTAAATGGGGTTCCCATGGCTGTGTAAAACCTGGAAATATATGGAGAATTGGTAATTTTGAAATGTTGATTTTCAGGTGTTGAATTGTCTTCGAAATCTTTATAGGAAATATTTCTAGGCAGAAGTCATTTTTGTTTTAATTTGTCCATTAATTACGATAGACTAAAATATTAAGGTTTTAATAACTCATTTTGCTTTTATTCATTTCAGCTTTAGTTATTTTATTCAAGTTAAAAAATGAAAATGAGAAATGTTCATTGGATACTAGCTGAAAAAAAAAAGTTTTGGTTAAGTATGACCCTGTTTCACAGAGCTGTACTAATTGGTTTTAACAATGCAAAAAGTCAGCGGATAACATTAAATAATTTATACCGGTTAAAGGTTTCGTGTGACTAGTGTAGATTAATTAATTCGGGGCATACACCCTGCAAAACGCACATTGTATAAGAGCAAAACATGCATAAACAGAAGATTGTATATTTAGTGTGATCTGAGTGTAGAGGAAGAGATGAGACATCAGTCAAACGTCTGTTCTCTTTAGGGCCCGAGGAGTCACATGACCATCACGTCCACACAGCAGTCGAGGGCGCGAGCGCTGTGGAGACTACGAAGTTTATTTTACAGAAAATAAGTTATTAAACCTCGGCCGACAAAGAAATATAATGGCGGCTACATCGTTTGTGGTATCAATGTCAGTTATGACTGTGTTTTGGGGTCTTATTGGTGGAGTTATTCCTTGGTTTATTCCTAAAGGACCGAATCGAGGGTGAGCAACATTAGCATTACCTTAAACGAAAGTTTTCTGTACTACATCATCTATATTAACCTCCGTTTATTTAGCGATGTATTCGAAATGTAAAAAACCTGGCAAACTTAAAAAGGCTCCAACACGGAAACAACACGGTTGATCGTTATTAGTTTTTACTTTACGAAAACCAACAAGTGAGCGTCAGAATAAAATAATGTTTGTGATTTGACTTGCATAACAATAGGAAATACGTTACATTCAAATGATGTATTTCGTACAAGTCAAAATCATTTATGATGAGACATATTTTAGTTTTAATATGAACATATGTATGACTGGATCATGTGACCGTGCCAAGTGACGAGGCTGATTTAAAGAAACCTATTTTACACATGTACGTTTACGTACGTTTAGTCACACAGTGTCTTTGATTTGTGTTAAATATCTGTAATTCTGTTCTTTAGTGTCATTGTGACGATGCTGGTACTAACTGCAGTCTGTTGCTACCTTTTGTAAGTACATTGTGTTTAAATTTTCTTTATGTTATACATGTTTAGAGAGTAGCTTTTAATAGTAGCTGCTGTTTAATTTGGTAAAATAGAGAGATTGCTCTGTTCTGTTTCAGTTGAAAGTCAAACACAGCCTTTGGGCAACTCCAGTATTGATTAAAAAAAAGAAACGCAACACATTCACACATTCAGTGTGCAGCTCATGCGCAGTTTCCTCCAGTTTAATATAATAAACTTACAAATAAATGTAAATCTTATTGAATGGTGTGTTAAATAAGCTCATAAATGGTCAGCACTGTCCATGTTTGATTTGAATTATTTATTATTTTGAAGAAATTTGATAGTGTTGGTTCTGTCACAGCCACTAGGGGACAGTGCAGACCATTTTTTTGCTGCCACATTTGTTGCTAAATTCAGTCTCTCTTGGCAGTATTTTCTTTTGACTGCCATATTGTTCACTTAATACTTTTGCTTACATTTCAGCTGGCTGATTGCTATTCTATCACAGCTGAATCCGTTGTTTGGACCAGTATTGAAAAACGATACCATCTTGTACCTCTTGTACCACTGGGGGTAGGGTTCAAAGGTTCCTTTACAATGCAGGTTAGCAGATCATCCTTTACATACTAAAAGTGCACAAACATCTTTCATTTTGTAAATCAATGAACCCCCACTTTCTAGTAATTTTGACCTGGAGAGGATTTTCTTTTTCCCCAAAATGCTGGAGTAAAACTCACAATTTTTGTACTTTTCCCCCATCTTTTTACACTTGTCATGTTACTGGTCAAAAATGACCAGCCTACAAAAAAATTGCTTATAAATCTCTATTATGCTGTTATTTCCAAATATTGAATTCAATCTTTTTATCAACTAACTTACTTTCAGTTAGGACAGGTTAAATGTTTTGCTGTTTAACTGTTTGCAGATGCTGGAAGCTTGTACATTGCCAAAGTGGAGAACATCTCCCCATCAGGAAAACTCCTTGTGATTGAAGCTTTACATGCTGTTCTCTTCCTCACAGAATGACTACCATATGACTGTTTGTGGCGTTTCTTTTTATTTATTTGATCTTATGTTTAAGGAAACAATATGCAATTAAATCTTAAGTTTTTTTGTCTTTGTGTATATATACACTTTGAGTTGAATGACCTGAATAATTAGACAAATTAACCTGTCCCATTTATATGTATGATTTTGAATGTCAAATAAAATTAAAAGTGCAAATAATTTATATTTTATTGAAGATTTGCATTCAGTCCAGTTTTAAAAGCATGACTAAACTGGTACAACAGTTTCAAGTTTTTAAAAAAAGCATGATCGGATTTCTTAAAAAGTAAAAATCACACAAAGTTACATGCCATCTGAGATGTTTTTCAAATCATTGAGTTTGTCATAGTGTATCTTTGGGGATTCTGGGTCGCGACATTGTGCATTCGCACTCCTCTCGATGAGGAAGCCCATCAGAGGAGATGTCACTGTGGTTTTGCTCTTTGGCTTGGCACACAGGACAGCAGGCCGTCAGCCCGCTCTCTCTGCAGGAGGTGCAGGACAGCACCAGCTGGCAGCAGAAGTCTGTGGAGCACAGCTGATATTGATCCCACGGGCAATTGCAATATCTGCACTCTGGGGAAAGAAGTAAATGTTATATTTGTCGCTCAGTATACAACGCTTTTGAAGTGTGGTTGTACACACCTGAATAGTGCGGTAGTACACACCTGAGATGATCTCCTCATTGAATGCGATGGCATAACGTTCATCAAACACAAAGAGTTTACCGCGATAGAAGCCGTCTGGAAACTGCTCTAGGTATTTGTGAATGCCTCCCTTCAGCTGGTACACCTCCTTACATACATTCTGAAGAAAAAGCAATCATGATTGAGGATTCCATTTCAGGGATGTGCGTGTTGAGTCACTTTGTTCCATTCAGACTCACTTTTGATCTGAGATAAGCCGAGCCTCGTTCACAACGGATGCCCCCTGTACAGTACATCAGAACCTTTTTGTCCCGAAAGAGATCCAAATTCTTATCCACGTAGTCTGGGAAGTAACTGAATTTCCGGATGTCGGGGGCCAAACACTGATCAAACTGACCCTGAGAACAACTGAACGATTAACTGTGACGTACATAAAGTCCTGGCATTGACTTTTAAACTACTTACAATTTTGCTCTCATAGAAGTTTCTGCAGTCCAGCAGTATTGTATCACTACTTGAGGATTGACTCTCCACAAACATCTTCACTTCTTTGTGAAATTCCTCTGGTTCCAAGTGTATTCCTTTGTGAAGTACAACATTTGCAAAAATATAAGAGATTAATACACACTACCTTTCAAAAGTTTGGGGTTGGTAAATATTTTTCATGGTTTTGGTAGAAGTCTCTAATGCTCACCAACGCTGCATTTAATTGATTAGAAATACAGTAACAGAGTAATATTGTGAAATAGCATAATTTAAAATAACTGTTTTCTATCTGAATTTTAAAATGTATTTTTTCCTGAATCTTACTCCAGTCTTCAGTGTCACATGATCCTTCAGAAATCATTCGTATATGCTGATTTGCTGCTCACTAAACATTTCTTATTATCAATGTTAAAAAACCGTAGTGCTTTTTAATATTTTCGTAGAAACCTTTGCACATTTATTTAGTATTTTTTGATGAATATAAAGTTCAAAACGGTATTTCTTTGAAATAGAAATATCTTGTAACATACATGTTTTTACTGTCACTTTTGATCAATTTCATGCATTCTTATGGAATAAAAGTATTAACTTCTTTAAAAAAAATCTTACTGACCCCAGACTTATGAATGAATTTAAATAAAACAGAATTACAGATTGTATGCATATTTTGCATAAAGAAAGACACACTGAATAAACTGTTCTATGTATCAACCCAGTTGTAAGTATTTCTCTTACCAGCCAATCTGTAGGAGATGATGTCCGGATCTACACCCATAGGGACAATTTCTTTGTAAACACCAACCTTCAGATCAGAAAAACACTCTGCACCTCCTTCACTTTTCTGCCAGAAAAGTCAATGATGTGCACAGGTGATTTTATTTTTTACAGGTGATCGTTTTATTTAGCCCCACAGCTCTCATCTCATTCCATTTAAAAATCTGTAGTAATTAACAGCTACCTTTACTAGAAGAGCTAACAAAAATGTAAAATTTGTTAAGTACTATTATGCAATGTTCTATAACTCGTTTGAGTGAAATAAAGAGCAACCAAATATGCCACCATTATATAACTACCGACAAACAGATTTTAATTTTAAAAGGAATTGCCAGTTGAGCAAGTTTGAACGTATAACCTCTTGTACAAGACACATTATTATAAACCACATTATCTAATACTGATCTCAGGTTATAAGCATTGTTTAGATTCTTTTTTGCGCAACTTATCAGTGTTTTTCTGGACAGTGGCTAATGCTTTACCTTGAAATCCTGTACTTGCATTATTTTGAAGGTCGGATGTAACAGCATTGCCTTGACATAAAGATTAGTGGCAGTTTTGGTGCCGCCAACTGTACCATTGATACCCTCAGTAGCCACTCGTACCTGTGGAAGAACAATCTCAATCACAAACATTGCAATTAAGGTCTTGTACAGATTTCATTAGTGACTCATGGTTATCTACCTTGCCTGTCAGTTGAAGTTTTGAACAAAGCTCTTTCTGCCACTGACAAATGACCTGAGGATCATTTAATTGACAGTAGCAGTAATACAGCAGAACTTCACCTGGACCCCTACAGAACAGATGATCTTCATGAAAACCATCAATCTTCACATAAGCAGAGCAGAAGATATCAGAACCATGCAATGCACCTACTTGATAAGGTCATCCTCTGGAATATGGCTTGTATCAGGGATCCAGGATGATACATCTGTTGATTCATCATTAATGGACTCTTCCATGGAGTCCTGGCTGTGAGCCTGCTGAAGCATCTCGTCCAGAGTCTCAGCGGTCAGCTGGTGAATCTCAATGGCATGGCTGTTGGCAACATGTTTGTGCATTGATGATGGCTCTTTGAATGACTGTCCACAACACTGCCAAAGAGATGGTGAGGTGTTTTCACAGGTTGGAAGAACCATCTTAGAAGCCACAAATGCTGCAAACGTCTAAACAGCATGGGGAAAGTACCGTTATTACACACTGCAATCATAATAATAATCATAAGTATGACTTAAAATGATAGAACTAAACTATAAACTTAAAACTATACTCACCCTTTTCTTGACATAAGAGTACAGTTTCCTTGTTGCTGAAAAGTCAAGTTTGTCTTCTTTATGGACCTCTGGAGCAAGACTCTCAACATCCAAATCAACAAGCACACTTGCCATTATAATTGTGATATTGTCTTCCAATGATTGTTTATAAGAGAAAACCAACCATTAGGCTAACACTCACAGTACTAATATTTTTAAAAACAAAACGCCACGCTAAAATGTCTTATTTAAATCATTTCCAACCTCTTTTCGTGCATTTGATGTTGTTTGCCAAGGACCGATTGATTAAATATTACTGACAGGCCAATAAAACTGAAAACACAAGAAAACTAAACGTGCGTTCATGTCTGTGATGATAAAATGAGTCGCAACTACCGGTGTCCAATTCCTGAACGAATCGTTCGTTTGAGTCGGATCTTTTCATTGAACAATTTCTGAAAGATTTGTTCATGCTTATCACGTTGTATGCCAGTTTTATTAACTCACATACTACCTGATTTCGCATTTATTGAAAAAAATATGTAAAATTATTTTACTATTTTTATTGTGAATGTAAATTAGCTCTTTGTCAGCTAAATAATTACCACAACAAACTGAACTGGGAATCATGAAATGACGCCATATAACCATATAAGGACATTCTTTATATATATATATATATATATATATATATATATATATATATATATATATATATAAAGAATATATATATATATATATATATATATATATATATATATATATATATATATATATATATATAAAGGAAACTATTTTAAAGCGTGTTTTTCCTCTTCAAGAAAAATCAACTTCCGTTCATTTGCAAATATTAAAATTTATACAAATAAGAAAATGGTAGCCTAGCACTTATAAAAGAGTCAAGGCTTTTATTCTATAGCGCTTAATTCAATGTTGTTTCAAAGCAGCTTCGCAGAAATAAAGAGGAAAATAAGGCTAATTGATGCAAAGTTAATTAAATATAAGACAAATTCAAGTTATGCTGTAAAGCAGTTTTACTGTCATAATTCAGTCAATTCAGTGAGAAAGAGAGAAAAATTACTACAAAAATGAAACAAATAAGGAGTAGGTTCAATTCTATAAAAAAATAAGACCAGGATTCTTTACGTCATGGCTTAAAAGAACAGCTAGACTTCACGAATTGTTTAGAAAGGAACTGCTCGAAAGAACCGATACGCGTAAATGAGTCGATCTTTTTCTCACGAGTCTCAGCAATACACGTGTTTCCGTTGACGTAGCTGCTATACCGGATGTGTTTTCCTTAAATCAAACCGCTATTATTTTTCTAGTGTGGCTAACGGCTGTTATCACAGAGCTACAAGCTTTACTGAACGCAGTTCACTGCATCTATAATATTTTCGAAAACTGTATTCTTTGTGTTTCTTTCATACTATTTTAACGGTCAGAATATTAAATTTGAGAAATGTCCAGGCGAAGGCACAGCGATGAGGGTGATGGTGAGTGGGTTAGCGTGTTAGCATGCACGTTGACAGAAATATTTGAGTAATTTTCGTAGTGTGTGTTTGTTTACTGTTATGAATGCTAATACACATCTTGCTGACTATATAGCAGCCGAAGGGTGCAGTGTTTGGCTTATCATGTAGTGTTTATTTGCATGAAGTACATTTGCATTTAGAAAAAGCTCAAAGTATCCAATTAAAATGTTTTTGAGCAAATAGGAAGCTTTCAGATAAACAAAGCTCGTTGAGCTTTTATAATAATTTAAGACAATATGCAAATCTCCTTTAAAACATAATGTCATTAGGAGGAATGGTTCTAAATTTTATTAGAAATTCAATTATTCTTTTAGAATTTTTTGACAAGTGCGCACTTTTTTTGACTTTGCACTTCTCCATACTATTTCATTTCCCTTCATATCATTTTTTTCTACCATTACATGTTTGTATTTTACAAAAAACTAGAACTACAAAATCCATCTAATTGTTATCGTAGTGGTTAGAAGTGACAATAAATAATTTTAAAATCACCATGAATTCAATTTTTTTTAAATGAAATATTGCAGTATTTACTATAAATTATTTATCCATGTATATTGTTATTTTTAAAATCCACGTAGTCCCCTAATCTTTAATGAAAATAACTTCCCCTCCCTCTTGTGGCGACTTTTCTTCTCTGATGACAGGCTTACTGGCACTAGGGCTGAACAATCTGTCACTCACATGAGATCACAGCAATAGCAAATCACAACCATCCAATCAATTCTCCAGTTAATGATCATTTTTTTTCTGGTTCAAGAAGCCGTTTAGCTAACATATGCGTCACAATGGGGAAGAAAAGATTATCGCAGTGACTCTCCTGAGTAATTTCCAGTGATAGACCGAAATATCAACCAATCATGAATGGTAGTTTGACATAATAATCAATCAGACAATAGGTGGCTCTTTGTAGATGGTCTACATTGGCCAATAACTGTAATAATAATTTTCTTGAATAAAAGAAAGGTGTCACTTACAAAATCTACCGACATAATATACAATTTTTGGATTGAAGTCACTTTGATAAATGCCTGCGATCTCACCTGTAGGACTTATGTTCAATTAACTTTTTCATTCCAGCCGGGTCCCAGCCACACAAACGGAGGAGGACTTCTGAACCCATTGAGATTGAAGACCGCCTGGAGTCACTGATATGTCGTGTGGGAGAGAAGGTATTATCCCTTATTTATTATGCAGAAGTGCTGTTTAAATCACATTAATTACAATTTACAAAAGACAACTGATTAATATATTTTGTGTATGTGTCCAGAGTACGTCCTCCTTAGAGAGCAATTTGGAGGGTCTCGCTGGTGTCCTGGAGGCTGATCTCCCTAATTATAAAAGCAAAATCCTGCGCATCTTATGTGCTGTGTAAGTGACCTGCTCTTTAAATATACAGTTTAGTTTTTGCTTAAAGTAAATCTCATTATGCAGCAGATAACACATTTTTTTTGTTTGTTTTGCACAGTGCAAGGCTTTTGCCAGAGAAGTTGACTGTTTACACAACATTGGTTGGACTTCTCAATGCTCGCAATTACAACTTTGGAGGAGAGTTTGTTGAAGCCATGATCCGACAACTCAAGGAGACGCTAAAAGCAAATCTTTACACTGAGGCTGTTTACTTGGTATGTGGTATTTGGCATTTTATAAAATCATCACAGCATTTTCCTAATTTTGATGGTGTTTAATTTCTCATGTGCTGTGCAGGTGCGCTTTCTCAGTGATCTGGTGAACTGTCATGTCATCGCAGCTCCTTCCATGGTTGCTATGTTTGAGAACTTTGTCAGTGTCACACAGGAAGAAGACATACCACAGGTAAACAAAATCCATGGCTGCCTTGCAAATCAACTTTATGGATAATTGTGAGGCTAACAGATTTGTCCTTACAGGTGCGATCAGACTGGTATGTGTATGTTGTGCTGTCCAGTCTGCCTTGGGTTGGCAAGGAGCTGTACGAGAAGAAGGACGTGGAAATGGATCGCTTGCTTAACCAAATCGAGGGATATTTAAAGTAGGTTCCTCTTTCAGCTGTGTAATTTCTCCCAACTGACATGTAGTAACATTATATGGGAATGCATGAAAAGATGGCAAGAGATGTGTAATATTCATGGAGGAATAATGTAGAACCATCAGGATTTTATGTTGGCCTATAATATTAACCCTGTAATGCCTGACATGAAATAATAGTCAGAAAAATAAATTTTTATAGAAAAGTTTATTAAACATTTAGACAAAAAAAGAAGAATATGGAGCTCATATTTAGGATAAAAAGCTTCTCAGTTTTATTCTGATTTTCTAAAAATTCGGATGTCTGTATGGCTAAAAGGCAAGATGAATTTCTGATAACTTGTAATTGCAAAACATTATAATCTTTATAACTGTATAAGAGACTACTTACTTAAAAGTATATAAAATATCAGTTGTCACTCTATATAGTCTCCCAATAATGTGTCCTAGTAAGACGATATTTAAATGCTTAGTTTTATGATCAAAGCTCTGTAGTTTTTATTGTGGGGCAAAACAATAATGCATTCAGTGTTTAAACAGATCGTTCTTGATCCGTGATCCGTATGGACCAGGACCCATGGTTCAGCACATGTGATTTGTGGATTAATTTCAAGTTTAACCACCATAGACTGATAGTTTATCATTTGCATGTGTTGTCTTGCTAGTTTACACATTCAATAAATTTGAAACCATTCCAGCGCTAGAAGAGGCAAAAGAGAATTTAATTCGTTACTCGCTTCAAAAACACCGTTTGGAAGTTAGTCGGGCCAACGTGAACAACAAGCGTGTAACCAAAAAGCAAAAGGGAGCATATGACGGAGGAGACAGAACGAGCAAGAGGGAAAATTGAAGAAAAACTGCAGAAAGATACTAAGAGAGATAAGAAACAATACAAAAGAGCTCAAAAGAATATCACTGGAATAATGACTGGACCACCACTTTAGGACCCACATTAATATTAGAAAAGCTTTCTAGAGCTCGAGAGAGCTAAGCGGGAAGCTAATGAGAGTTGTGCAGGTAGACCACTGCGCACTGATGACCGGTAGAGAATGCGGTGTTTAGCGTCATTGTTAGTGCACTCGCCTCGCTTGCCAGCGGGGATCGGGCTGGGTTTGTTTGGGTTCATTTCAAATATCAACAATGTCCAACAGCGTTTTTGAAAGATAGCTTACCCCACCTTTAAATGGAAAGCAAAGTTACCCCCACCCCCAAAATATTTTTTTCTTGCTGATCCGAAAAATGAACCGATTCCATGACTCCAAATCCGTAATATGATCCTAACCGTGAGTTTTGTGATCCGTTGAACCATTAAATGCAGTACAATACAATGAGAGATTATTACTAATATATGTTCATCAAAAGCCTAATATATCATATTTAATACTCATTTAAAATGTTTTTTTAATAATTATGTAAGGATAATAAAGCAAACCTAAGTTTCCTCAGCCAAGTGTCAATCTTGTAATATTACTAACAATATTAGTTATTCTTTCATTTACTTTATAAAAATCAGTAACAAATTCACAACAAGAAGACAGATGAACCACAACCTGAAGGGGGAAGTTTACTAAAAGGCCTTTTACTTCCTAAAAAAAAAATGTTAACTATCAATCAGATGACAGAAGTCATGTAGCAGACAACAGGTTTTGACCATGTTGATAATTTAGAAGCTTTAGAAATTTGTGCATCAAATATGATACAGTAGGCTGTATAGGGTTAAAAAACATACACTTTTTTTTGTCCCTTTTATAATGGGCACTGATTGGAAAGGTGACAGTTTTGATTACATGTTCTGTTTAAAATTACTAAATGTGTAATCTTAAATTGTATGATGTGTATCTTAAATAATTTTGTCAATTGTATGAGGTTTGACCGTTAAAATGTGGTTATGGTGGTAAAGTATGAAGGAGTCTTCTGTGAAATGTCATGATCTGGGTTTTGCCACAGGCGGCGGCAGAAGACTCATGTTCCCATGCTGCAGGTGTGGACTGCAGAAAAGCCCCACCCACAAGAAGAGGTGAGTTAGACCACATGCTTCATCCATGCCTGCCACTCTAACTATACCCAATTTAGGACATTGGACAGCAAGTGGTAACACAACAGGATAGAAACCAATAAACTGTATTTAATGTAGCCTGTGTTGTATTTTATGTTTTGTTTATGCATTTTGTCCATGTTGGCAGTCCACGTTGGCTTCTAATTTGATTAGCTTCTACAAAGTGACAGATGAATTTGCCCCATAGAGTTTGATTAGAAACACAACCTTTGACATTAACAAACAAAACATATGGAAAGTGCCATTCCTTTTAACGGTTAATAAGCCTATTTATTTTGGTTCTTGTCAGTGACCCTTTCAGAACAGTTCTACAACCTACCAATTGAGAACTGATGCTCTATCTTTTCACTTAAATTAATTTCCTCTGTGTCTCTCTCTGTAGTATTTGGACTGTCTCTGGGCCCAGGTGCAGAAGCTGAAGAAGGACCGCTGGCAGGAGCGTCATATCCTGCGGCCTTATATTGCTTTCGACAGTGTGCTGTGTGAAGCCCTGCAGCACAACCTGCCCCCTTTCACACCTCCAGCCCACTCTGACGATGCTGTCTACCCCATGCCTCACGTTGTCTTCCGCATGTTTGACTACACTGATGCCCCAGAGGTACAGTAATGTTTTTACATCCACTTATAATACAGTCACAATGTGAAATTGTGTTCAGTTAACTTCCATAATATGATGTATTTCCATGTGAAACAGAATATTCAAGAAAAATAGGGATTTTTAGACAGTTATTTTTATTAGTAAGGGCCTGCGCACCAAAGTGCGACCCTCTTGGAATTGCTCTGTTTATTAATATTATTTTTCTGTATGTCAGCAGAAATAAAAAAATTTTTGTTTTATTATTATTATTATTATATAGATGCATATCATTTATATACTCTCTAGTGTTCAAAAGTTTGGGGTTGGTGAGATGTAAAATGTTTTTGAAAGAAGTCTCTGTAAGGCTGGTAGCTTACGCTGCTATTTTGAACCAATAATCGGAAACAAAAAGCTGTTGAAGAATGGTGTGCATAATTCAGTTATTTATCTGACTCAAATATAATTAATCTGACTCCATTACCTTCTTTAAAGGTAAAAGTCTTTCTTAGAACTGACAGGAAAACGTAGGATTTAACATGAATGTTTAGATAACAAAAGTCACAATCAATTTAGGTTTCAACATTATCAGTGATAAAAGGAAAGATTCTCAAAATCTTTAAAGCAGGCAAAATTATTTAAGTTACATGTTGAAATATACAGAAAGTAGAATGGAACAACATACTGTATAGAAAAAGTTGTAACAAATAATGGAGTGCTGTGCAGAAGAGGCCGTAAAAGCCTTTCTTGTAGTAAGAGGTTACGCACCGGTGTGCGAGAGTGGCAGGGTTAAAGCCTTTTCTCCCAGATCAACAGTTACCTTTCCTTCTTGCACCCTGATCAAAGCATTGTTATACATGAGTGGAATACCAACACCCAAAACCAACTGAAAGGAAAACAAAAGAAATGGCAAATGGCAAATGGGCGCTGATCAAGAGGGGGAGAAGTACATTAACATTCTCCTCAATGCATGTTTAACCAATACCTACATTATGAACATTATTTTACTTTAATATCTCTATTAAGTTCTCTACCATTCAGTTCAGTTTATAAGCTGTCAGATGAGACCAAACATGAGTTACATGTTAGAAAACACTAGTAGATAAATGGTATGTATTTGAAAACACATGTCATGTGAAGAAAACCGTACAGATGTGTCATTGAGGAATAAACGACTCTGTCTCCCCAGACAGAACCATCGTGTTCCTGGAGTGTCCCAACAGTCCTCAATTAGCATACTGATGAATCCCTTTCACTAGATAGGGATTAGCATACTGTGATGAAGGCCATTGTGTCATGCTTACCTTTTAAAGGGATTTCTGAAGTACTAGGGCAGTAAAGAGTTCTACCCATATTCGCTCACCAAGGCTGCATTTATTTGACCAAAAATATAGTTAAAAAAAATTTGTAATATTTTTTGAAATTGCCATTTAAAATATTACTATTTCAAAAGATTTTTTTTTCTATTGGAATGTTTTAAAATTTAATTAAACTTACTGATCCCAGACTTTTCAACAGTAATTTATAAACGGCTGCATTATTATTCTTTTAATTTATTTTAAGTTTATGCTTCATTCATGTTCTTCTGGGTGGTGTTGTATGTGTAAGTGTGTTAATGTCTGTCTATCTGTTTTCAGGGGCCAGTGATGCCAGGAAGTCACTCAGTCGAGCGCTTTGTGATTGAGGAGAACCTGCACTGCATCATCAAGTCTCACTGGAGGGAGAGGAAGACCTGGTCAGTCATCTGTATATGCTGTTAGCAATAGATTGTAGGCTTACTGGGCTGATTTTTTTTTTTTTTGAAAGCTAGTCTACATACTTGGTATTGAACTGTTGTTTTTTTTTCCTCACTCTCTTTTTTTCTATCATAGTGCTGCTCAATTGCTCAGCTACCCTGGAAAAAACAAGATACCCCTTAACTACCATATTGTGGAGGTAAATGGCACTGTGATGCTGATAATTCTTATTTGATAATGTGGAAAAATATTTTAGCTGCCGTGCAGTAAATGGTGACTTGAATGTGTCGTTTTAGTGTAACGCTATATCTGTATCTCTCTAGGTGATATTTGGAGAGTTATTCCAGCTGCCTGTTCCTCCTCACATTGATGTCATGTACACCGCGTTACTCATTGAGCTTTGCAAACTGCAACCGGGCTCTTTACCACAAGTTGTATCCTTCATACTGAATGAAATTTGAATGAATTTGTTTATTAATTGATTCCTCCTATATGTTGCGCCACTGCTCTGACAGGAGGACCTATGTTTAGACTTGTGTAAACAAGGGATGAGTGTCGACTGCTCTTGTAGTTTTCTTTAACCCGCTATTATTCAGCTCGCTCAAGCCACAGAAATGATGTACATGAGGCTGGACACGATGAACACATCCTGTATAGACCGGTGAGTCCAAATATGAGGTTGAATAAATGGCTAAACCACTCACATTTGTTGATTTTTACATGGGTTAAAATAATATGAAGAAAAGTTACACAGCTGATTTTTCCAAATCTAAAACTATGATGACAGTTTAAGTGTAATCCTCATTAGTTCCCCCAAAAATGAAAATTGTCACTAATTACTCACCCTCATGTCGTTCCACACCTGTTAGACTTTCTTTCATCTTCAGAACACACAAAGACATTTTTAATAAAATCCGATGGCTCAGTGGGGCCTTCATTGGCAGTAAGATAATAAACGCATTCAAATGTCCCGAAAGGTACTAAAGACATATTTCATGTAACTACAGTGGTTTAGGGGTGTTCCCGACTAAGGATTTACATGGTCGAATCGGAATTGTCAAGTCTTTCCTATTGTCGACTAATCATCTTTCCGCGCTCAAGGCCAAAGGTGTAAGGTTCACGAGGTCAACTGTGTACGAGACGGAGCGGAAAGTGGAAAATGAATTATACCCGGGCTTATAGACAGTATAGCTTATAGTGACCAAAACTGACTATCAAGTGATATACGAAACTGACAATGCCTTTTTATCTTTTTTAAATTGAAATCAAAGGTAATGTGGATAAACATTCGTAAAACAATTTCTTTTTAACTGCAGAGACAACAATACACGCTAAACTGGAGTGGCAGTATATTTAGCTAAACATGTTCACAGCATCCAAAAATCAAATTAGACCGGGGTCACTTGTACCCTACCTGATCTGAAAAATTTCTTTCACTTGATCTGCCTGTGTTTGTTGGAGTCTTTTCAAATTGTATGTGAGGAAAACTGACTTCTTAACGTGTAGTGCGCTGCAATGTTTGTTGTAATTGGGTGGTAGGACATGAGCTGTTGGCACAACATGCGTCTTATGTCTTTTGGATCATTTTTACCATTTACCAATCCGATTCCACACTTTAACAATGTCTGGGATAAGAAAATCTAAAGATTTGCTTTCGAATTAAACTGAAAATTTCTTTAAAGTCAATCAGAGGGTGCCTTCACACTGGCAAAGCTTTTCTCTTTAATGTTTCTTGAACGTGATGGATTATTCTGCTTTTCAGACTTATCAGCTGGTTCTCACATCATTTGAGTAACTTCCAGTTCAGATGGAGCTGGGATGACTGGTAAGGATGAGCTGTTTACTTCTGGGAATCATGTTGATCTGATTCTCTTGTATTTGTACAGGCTGTGCATTGTGTGTAAGGAACTAAATTTAAGTATTCAACTCTTTTCAGGGCTGACTGCCTGACTCAAGACCTTGAAAAGCCCAAACCCAAGTTTGTTAAAGAGGTTTTGGAAAAGTGTATGAGGTAAAGATCTTTTTAATCCATTGCATTGCAGCTTTTTATAATAGCTGCTCAGACCCAGTTAAGATGTTGTTCTGTTTATAAATAATGAGCCTTGATTTATCAACCTGCAGGTTGTCATACCATCAGCGGATAGTGGACATTGTTCCTGCAAGTTTCTCTGCCCTGATCCCTGCTGACCCTCTGTGCTTTTACAAATATGGAGAGGAAAACAGCAGTATGTTCAGATGCATGAACACATCTGTGATTTAATGCATACATTTGTATTTATATGAATGCATGTATACATGTTTGCATTGAAACAAAATCTTTAATTTTACATACTCAGTGACAACCAGCAAGTTTTATGATTTTTTTTTTACAGCTATATTTAAAAATTGTACAGTATAGTTGTGATATTGCTGAGTAATAATTTGAAAAAAAAAAAAAAAAATGTTTTTGTCTTTTAATTTCTGTTTCAGCTTCATTACCAGGATTTCCTGTGGCAACTACAGTGAGTAACGCGATCAAAAACCGGGCGTCTAATGAGGAGATTCTTATTATTCTAAAAGACGTCCCTAATCCCAACCAGGATGATGATGATGGTGGGTCTTCCTTTGGTTTTGTCACTTGCAAATCATAGTCTTAGAATATTAGTCTAGGGTTATCCGTTCATCAGTTGGTTTATGGTCCATTCATTAAAGCCATTCATATGCTCCATTCATTAAAGCCATTAGTCGACTAATCGCACATTTATATAAATTTAATTACTTAAATATATACTGCGGAGAATACTAAAGCATAATGACAGTTTTAATATATATTTATATAGACGTAATATAGCCTATTCCGCCCTCAAAAGAAGGCATAAAGCCTGCCGCAAAGCACTGGCAAAATTTAAATTATTTATTAATAAACAAATGTTTTCTGAGTCGGTGTCGGCTGCATAGATCTCTGCAGTAGTGAATGCATCTATAGAGAGAAATGCATTTCAAGCTTTCTATAGATATATTTTTCATGTATGTGAGGCAAGTAGTCTATACGATGAGTTTCGGTTAATTTTTGTGACATGCTCCAGTTCATGGAGCCCGAAATATAAGAGACTGAGGACAGCGTATCTTCATTGCTTTCTTTATTTTACAAAGACACAACATTTACACTAATAAGTTTTGAATGATGTATTACTCTTCTCTGTATGACCATAAATAACAAGTATTTTAAGTTTTTGCTGTTGTCTGTAAAAAAAATGCAAGTGATCGGCACCTCCATGTCATGTAGTAAGCGCGCTAATACTTTAGCTTCCACACTCCACACAAACACTTCTATACGAGCCTAATAATAGTGCTCATTTATCTAGGTTAACATTAGAGCAAGCAGCCATATAAAGATTTCTAAAGACAAAGTAAGATTTCTTTTTAAATAATTTAATTTGGGATGTCCTGAGCCGATCTCATGGATCGGTATCAGGGCCGATTAAGCATGTTTTTTATTAACTGAGCAGTCCCATATTCATAATTGTGACCACAAAGTCTGGTTACAATGACATATATATAAAATAGGTCTACAAATATATTTACTGTAGAAATTGTTATATTGGAATTACTCCATAGTGATCAACATTTGAGCCCCTGCCCTTGGATTGATTTTAACCATTTTAATGTACTTGTACTATAGTGCTTAGTACTCACTTCAAGTATCAGATCGGGACTTGGTATTGGCAGATACTATAACTCAATTTTCAATGGTTCCTATGGATGGGGGGCACAAATTGAGACATCCTTTAAATTAATACTTTATTTTGCAATGGGGAAACATTAAATTGATCAAAAGTGACAGTAAAGACATTTATATCGTTACAAAATATTTAAATTTCAAGTAAATGCTGTTCTTTTTAAACTTTCTAATCATCAACATTGATAAATGTTTTGTGTGCACTATTTTATTTCAAATAAATGCAGCCTTGAAGAGCATACGAGATTTATTTCAAAAGCATTCAAAAAGTGACTTTATTAGGTTATTAGAAAATACTTTTAGTCATAAACAGAAATAATTGTCAAATACTTTGGACTTGGCAATGTGTGCTATGAGTATAGCTGGCTTTTGTGAAAAATAGCTTGATGTTCCTCATTTGTTTGTCACTTTGGATAAAAGTGTCTACTATGATGTTTTATATCTAACTGTACTTCTCTCTCTGCCCAGATGAGGGCGATGGCTTCAACCCTCTAAAGATTGAAGTGTTCCTGCAGACTCTGCTCCATTTGGCTGCAAAGTCTTTCAGTCATTCCTTCAGTGCCCTGGCCAAGTGAGTAACTCCTGCCAAATCCCACACAGGCCTGCCAGCGGCTGGCTCCGTGTTCCCCCTCCTTCTGCTCACAAAAGGCGCCTGTAATTGCTTAAAGCACAGATCATTGAGAATATATCAAAGCTTTTAAAATGCTCAGGTGTTTTCTTCTGGTAAACGACGATGGGCACATGTCTTTTCTCTCTCAGGTTTCATGAAGTTCTAAAGGCCCTCACAGACTGTGATGAGGGGAAGCTGCACATCCTCCGGGTTCTGTACGAGTTCTGGAAGAACCACCCCGAGGTGGGATCATTCAGACTCCATGTTTTGTTTTATTGTCTTATTGCACATCATTCATGGCATCTGTGGAAGCTGATATTTTAAACATACTCTTTTAGATGATCTCAGTGTTGGTGGACAAGTTTATTCGGACCCAGATCGTGGATTGTGCGGCTGTGGCAAACTGGGTGTTCTCTCCTGAAATGGCTCACGATTTCACCAGGTATACCTCAGAGCACACAGACATGCTTACATATGCATGTGAGGTGACTGAAGCTGTAATTGATTTACATTAATTGGGTCTATGCAGGTTTTATGTGTGGGAGATTCTTCATTCAACAATCCGAAAGATGAACAAACACGTTCAGAAGATCCAGAAAGAGCTTGATGAGGCAAAAGAAAAGCTTGAGAAGCAACAGAACAAAAAGGTAGAAGAGAAGTGCACATGGGCTTTGCTGTTTTTTTTATCTTTAAGGACTGACTGCCCTCACTGTTACTTTTGTAAGGGTTTAAGCTGCATCATTTGCTTGGGCAGTGCAGTTAATACACAAAATGTCTACATTGGTTGCTGTGTTAATACCATTGGTGCCAGCCTAATGCCAACAGACTCTCATCCAACAAATCAGAGCAACTTAGACTCTAAGTACACCAGACAGACAACTGGAAATCGGGCTTCTGGTCATGTCTGTTACAATGTCTAGCCACAGTGCTGAATTCATTAGGTGCCTGAGACAACATATGTGACCCTGCACTGCAAAACCAGACATGAGTTGCATGGGTATATTTGTAGCAAATGCCAACATTAAATTGTATGGGTCAAAATTATCGATTTTTCTTTTTATGCCAAAAATCATTATAATATTAAGTCAATATCATGTTCCATGGAGATATTTTGTACATTTCCTACCATAAATATATCTCAAATTTATTGTGTGAGAGGATATACATTGCTACGGCTTCAGGCCAAATATTGTCCTATCCTAACAAACCATATATATATATATATATATATCGGTGGAAAGCTTATTTATTCAGATGATGTATAAATTTCAATTTTAAAAAATTGACCCTTATTTTTTATTATTTTATTGTTTTATTGTATTTTATACGTGCTACCAAGACTCCCAGACACTACTATACCAAAAGTAGTTCCAGTCAGACTAACTCAAATTTCTAATTGATAGTAAATGGATTTCAAATCACATGGTATGCAATTCTGTTTATTGCTTTCAAAATTGTTTGGGTTGTCAGTGTGATCAATACTTTTTTTTTTGTTGTTGTTTTGTATATATATTTTCTTGTTACTTTTTAAATTCATTTTGTTGATTTTGTCATTTATATATCACTCATTCTGCACCATTATTTCTAAAATATTTTTAATCCGAGTTCTTTTAAAAGTTCTACTTTGTATCACTAACGATGAAGCCATCACTGAGAGCGCTGGAGCCAAGTGTGTTCCTGAGATCTGAGGAGGTTCTTGTTTTTTGTAGCAGCGGGACAGTGGTGATGAAGAAGACATGGAGAAGAACAGTGAGGATGAGGAGGGTCAGTTGGAGGAACAGATCGAGAGGCTGCAGGAGAAAGTCGAGTCGGCCCAGAGCGAACAGAAGAACCTTTTCCTTGTTATTTTCCAGGTGCGCCCATGACAGTGCATATACATTTGACCTTTTTTTTAATGGACTAGTTGCATGTGTCCACCATGTTGGATTTCCGATCTGCAAGAGTATGCATAGGTGCTTCCGGTTTTAATTTACGGCAGTGCAGACTGCGACAGAAAGCCGAAAAATTATCTCTTATAGTTGTTTATAGAATCTGTTACATCACTTAAAATACTATATATATATATCATTAGCCAATGTCATTTAAACACATGCATGGGTTAGATTAATGAACAAACTCATGGGGCATATGCAAATACAATGACAATAATGCGTGCTGTAATATGATTAGAGTTGAAATTCCTCGTGAACATTCACACGTTTGCCCTCCTATAGGCTGCAATTTATCTCAATAAATACTTTTTTGTCAATGCACTTACCTAGGCTCCATCAATTGCTCCAATATGATCACTACATATTTTACATGTTTTCTTTGCATCATCTTTTTAGATAAAAACAATTGCTCTAAAGACTGTGATTTATTTAAATTTTTAATTGTAGTTAAACTGTAAATTAACACATACAGTTCAATATAAGTAGGCCTAAGTTTGTTTTTGCTGCTTATAGACCAGACATGCTCTTTCTCGTCTCACTTGAACCAAATAAATACAGTAATTAATAGAAACGCACAGGGGAAATTTATATGCATTTAAATTACATTGGCTACTAAATGATACAGCGATAATAATGTTATCAAATAAAGTTACTAAAGCATACACTGAGTCCATATCATATTCCCATGTTGAATTGTATCTCTGATGAGGATTGATACTTCGCTTGACAATAGTAAACATTAGATCATCATGAGGGATCACTGCTGAGCCTGAACCTCACAATCAACAGAAAGATTGAAAGATCGTGTATGTACACGTATCTCGTTAAATTAACGCACAGGTACAGAATAATATAAGAAGGATCTTTTCTTTCGTCTCCGATAGACTACCATCTTCTCTTTAATTAAAAAAACATTCATTATATTTAGCCAAGTTTCATATTTAAGTTTCTTCTTGCACCAAATACAAGTGTTTCTAAGACTGGAACGGCACGAGCGGAAGTAACCAGGCGCACACTTGCATCGCCAGCACCTATCTTGTGCTCCTAGTCCATTGGTACTTTTTTTTTTTTTGTGTATATATAGTTTATTTATTTATATTTAAAATAAATTAACTGCGTTCCTGGTAATGAGACCACTCCTTTTACACCTTATTCCTTTCGGTCAGGAGAGGATAAATATTATTCTTTTCATGTCTTTCTCTCTTAGCTTGCCTTTTGTGTTTCATTATGATATTTGAAGACAGTGCCTGGAGCAAAGAGATGACAAAAGAACCGTTTTATCTTTCTCTCTCTTTCAGCGCTTCATTATGTTACTGACAGAGCACCTGGTTCGCTGTGAAACGAGCGGCGTAGACATCAACACCACCTGGTACAAGAACTGCATCGAGAGGCTGCAGCAGATCTTCCTCATGGTAGTCTTGATCCATGTTTACTGATCTATATTGTGTTTTGTTGGTCATTTAACAGCCCTTGTTAATTGCCTTCAATCTTCATTGTCACCCCCAGCATCATGTGATCATCCAGCAATATATGGGCACCCTGGAGAACCTGCTGTTCACTGCTGAGCTCGACCATCACATCCTGGCTGTTTACCAGCAGTTCTGTGCTCTTCAGCTCTGAGACCCCACAATGCATCATTCAGACTGTCACACCTGCCTGTTTTTGTGGCATTTCAAGGTTTAGCGATATCCATTAGAGTCATTGGAGATGGCTTTCTTTAGTAGTGATATTGGGAAATGTCAGACCTATTTTGGGGCCTTTGATATGTTTCTGTAGTGTTTCCTTTTGTTTTGTTTTTTTCCCCTCTTCTTCATTTTTTTTAACCCATTGTCATTGGCTCTGTGGTAAGTGTAGATCTTTTTAAAATGCCCAGCGTTTAGAAAACCATGGCAAAGAACTTTGTTTTACTCAAGCAACCATGGTATGAATCTGCTCGGCGATATTTTTATGTGTTTTATGTCATTTCGATTGAAAATGGTTGAGTTGGGTCACAAGTGATTCTGCATTGTTAAATTGTTTGCCCCTGTAAATCAGATTGAGGTCTTTTGCCACTCTAATGCCATGTTTTGGACAAAGAAATGTCTTCCTCTTTCTTTTTCTTTCTCTCTCTTTTTTTTTTTTTTTTTTTTTACAAAAATACAAAAAAAGCAGAAAAAATCAGTCCTGCTTATGTCTTTTGTTCTTGCATGCATCTCACCATATCATTGTGGATTATAAAGCAGAGGTTGGGATTTTACAGAAGTAAATCAATGATGTCTGTGGTTTTTAACTGTTTGAAAACGAAAAAAAAAAAAACCTTTAACATCATTGTGGGCTGACGTTTGCTTATTTTGGGTATGATTGACAATTGTTTTAAGATAATGTAATAGACAGATGAGTCTATTGGATGAATAATATTCTGGATTGAAAAATAGCAAATGCTTTGGTCCAGTTAGCTGGAATAGACGTTTGGTAGAAGATGGTGTACATTGATTTGAATGAGTCCTTCGCACACATTTGAGGTTAATTTTGTGTAAATGACTAGCTTATTGTGCATTATTATGCTTGTTGCATGGCTACTTGCTAAATAAATAAATTTGCCATGAAATATTCATTAGAAATAATATTACTTCACTTGAGTAAGAAGTGAAAGACCATAGAGTTCTTTTAAAAACAAAACTTTCATTGAATGAGATAATGATCACATATGCAGTTTAGCAGTCATATACAATTTTGACCATACAATTACCTATCAGAATTGAGTATTGCATAAATCTGCAATATGTGCAACAATACCACAGTTTAAATGATATAAATGTCTGTATAGCTATATTCAGAATGATTACTTAAACCCAGCATTTCATTTCTACCCTTATTTATGGTAGAAAGTCAGTCCTATGAACATTTTATTGCACTCAAATAGATCTCTTAATTTCATAAAATAACTAATAGCCTTAGTTGCTAACTTTAAACTTCCAACTACCTATTTTCCTCATAAAATAAATTAGTACAAAATAATGTGTTTAAGTATAACAGTTAGAAATCTTTCTGTACCCTTTTTTTGGCAACAAAAACATTTGGTTTTGGTTAACAGTTTGTACCTTTATCTGTTCTGTTTCTGTAACGGAAACAGAAATGCTTTTGCAGGTAATGCGGTTTTATGTAACATTAATGGCATTTCAAATGGTACCACTTCTGAGTAAAACATACTAGCATTTAAGGCACATCTTTTCAGTGTTAATGAGGTAAAAGTCTTTGTAAAGTGTGCGTAAACACTGCCATCAGTGGTTTCTCTCCCTGTTAGATCAGCCCGTCTCTTTATGCATCTGTGCTGTTTGCCCAGGTGTCTCCTCCTGTTGACTGGTCTGTCACTGTCTTTGGTGAAGCTGTGGCTTCCGCACGGAGTCTCCGGTAATCCGTGTGGAAAAAGCCAACAAAGCAGCAGGTGCCCAGAGCACACAGGCCTGCCATCACCAGCGTTGGCACTATCAGTGTGTGTTTGTGTGCGAGTGTGCAAATAGGAGAAGGAGAAAGAGCAAGAGAGAAAAACAAATGAATGCCTGGAGCTCAGCCCAACTCTATCATTAACTCATCAAGGCATCAAGCGACCAGTAAAAGCCGGAAGGCTGGATTAATTTGGACATGTTCCCATTTTAAATGTTTTTCCTAGTATCCACACAGGATTCAGTTTAGCTGGAAAGATGAAGTGAAAATTGTGCACTAACTTCACTAGACTTGCAAAGCCGGGTGGGAGTCATGGCACAGTGCAGGGAGGAAACTAATTGCCATTGCAATACTTTTTACAGTGAAACAGTATGTGAATCATTTTCAAATAAGTGCAACACTCACCTGTCCAGTTCAAATTGGCATCCGCTCCAGTTGCACATACAGATAATGGAGAATCTGTCATTGGTTTGGCCAGAGCTTGAAGCAGCAACAGATAGAGGGCGGCCTGAATTTGTCTGGTGAAAACATTAAAAAAACATTACTTGTGTGCATCTTGAGACAAAACAATGGCTCTGACATATTTTAAGATATGTCAGTACAAGTTGCTTTCAGTTAAAACAGCTCAAACATGAATTTTTAGTCTAGCTTAAGCCTCGCCTGTGAAACCGGGGGAAAAGTCACAGAATTGGTTTAAAAAAAACAAGAAAACAAAAGTTACCCAGATACGAAGATCAATCCGGAGGATGTTGCTTCACCCACAGGGTATGAGCATTCAACTCCGAGCTCCATGGCGATGGGATATACAGAGTACCCGAACAAACCGAACCACGTACATACTGCAGCAATGATGATCTTCTGGTCACTTAACTGGGAAACCTGATGGAGAGCAGGACGACAACATCTCAGGTCAAGCACTCGTTAACAACACTGAGATCATTCACTATACTCACCACAGCAAAAACAGAGCAGCCCAGAGATGTCAGACACAAGTTTATTTTAGTGACTTCTGTAAAATTCTTGGTCTTGTCCACGTACAAGCCCAGGAGAAAAGCGCCCAGAACACCGAAAACAATGGAAACTGCGCCGCAGAGTCCTGCAAAGTCCTGTCACATGAAAAATGACAAAGTTAATTTGACTACACAAAGCTAACACTACTAATACTGTACAAATTTGGCAGGTGATCAAAAGTACCGGTTACACCTCTATCTATCCATCCATCCTTCTCTATCTATCTATGCTGTGTATATGCTTATTACGAAGGGTGCGTCTCAATCAGCTCCCGATCGGTATATCAGGGTAGTTTTGGCCTAGTGGTGAGGGAGTTGAGCTTGTAATCTGAAGGTTGCCGGTTCGATTCCCATGCCGGCAGGAATTGAAAGTGGGGATTGTGAATAAACAGTATTCTCTCCACCTTTGATACCATGACTAAAGTGCCCTTGAGCAAGGCACCTAACCCCTGATTGCTCCCCTTGTAAGTTGCTTTGGATAAAAGCGTCTGCTAAATGATGACAAATATATGAATTCAGGCAACAGACCCTGGCTCACTACACATTGGGACAGTGATTACTCAATTTCTGGCGACATTACAAAGCAAAACATCAACGTACAATGTTGTGGTATTAATCTACAACAGGCAGGACCTTTATGTTTTAGATTATTTGTTATGCTGTGTAAACACATTGATCTGTTACATATCCTTAACACAATTAAACCAAATATTAATTATAAATGTTAACTAGATGTGTTCATTATCCGTCTAGTGATGGGTGTTTATGATGACATAATAAAAAAACGGTTTGTCTTTCAAATGTTCTATGGCGTGTCATTATATATATTGAGTTGGCTTGTGCGTTTTATGTTTTGCAAAAAATCTGACAATTTCTGGTAAGTGAGCATCGATGTTGCCTGGCTTTGCCTGGATTTTTCAGGGAGCAAACATTCCAGTGCGCTGGAAGGATATTGTGCTTGAAGCAGCTCTTAAAATGGCCGACTCCCTGATCAGTGCACTGACTACTGAACTAGAGAGATGATTGAGACGCACCCTAAGGTTTTGAAATGGTTTTTAAACATTTGATTTTAGTTATTCGGAATATTATGGCAAAGGCCGGCTTTACAGTTTGAGGCAAACTTGTGAGTTTTCGTGTTGGAAATAATCCTGTGTTGGGTTCTTACATTTGAGTAGCCCTTAACACAAAGTATCTGCTCCAGGAAGGTGGAAAAGCAAGTGAATATTCCTATTCCCGAACCAAAGCACACCAGCAGGACCATATATGCTTTGTTCGTCAGTAGCTGTAAATAAAAGTGACAGAATACAGACAGTGAATCACAGACAGCAGTACAAAATGACAGGCAACTACAGCAAAAGCCATACGCTGTTTCATACATTTTTGAGAAATGCTAATTAGCCACGTAGTAAAGAGTTGTTGTGAGATCTGTAAGCCATGTCAGTTTGTTCGGAAGTGTGTGAAGTACCAGTTTCACTCCTTGTAGAAAAGGTTCAGAGCTGGAGGTCACCACACTGGCAGAGGGGGGTGTCGGGGGAACGCGTTCACGGATCCCCACTGTTGCTAGGAAACAGGCTACGGTGGCAGGTATAGCATATATAAAGAGCTACAACCCAGACAGAGAGACGATGGGACTGTTAGAAATCAGACAAGAATTAAAATTCGTTTGTGACCAAGTTCTGACCTAAACGGTCTTACCAGCATAACAAGATTATTGGTGTAACCAATTATCATGGGAGAGAAGATATTCGCAAAGAGCAGTCCAACAGTATTTGCTGGAAAACAAAAGAGAAGAATATTACATACATTCTAGATACATTGAAATAAATACCATATAAAACATGAGCTGAGGTTGAATAGGTTACCCATGGAAGCCAACATGTTAGCTGTGGCCCTCTGGTGATCAGGGAACCAGAGAGCTGCCAGCTTGGTGGGGGCAAAGATGACCAAAGGTTGGGCAAAGGCACAGAGTGTCTGGCCGCCCATGACCATAGGGAACACGGCCCGCTCTGGGATGCAGCTCAGCACGCCAACGAAACGCAGGACACTGCCCAACATATTGAGCCATGAGCCCATGATTAGCTGTTTCAGAAGATAGAAAGAAAAGGAAAGTATAAGGCCGTTTCTTTTGACCCTGTGGACATTTTTCACCTTCCACCACAGGAAGAATCTGTCATTTTCTTATATGTCATGAACATTTTCAACAGTGTCTTTCCCAACACATCCCAAATGATGTATTGTGGTTTATGACTATAGCTGAAATGACGTTTAAACAAGATAATAATTTGTAATAATATTTATAATAATACATTTATATAAGTAAATATACGGTGGCCGAGAGAGCTCAACGCGCTGCGAATAAGAAAACACATGCAAATAAAAAAAAACGTGATCATCAGTTTGACAACACATGTGCTGCATATCCTCACAACACATGCGAACTCAAAAAATGCGCTGCATATTCAAAAACGCGCTGCATATTTAAAACGCGCTGCATATGCGAAAACGCGCTACATTTACAAAAAGCGCTGCAAAGAGCACAAACCACAACGGAAATGTTTCAAGGGGGACCCCAAAAAGTGACGGACCCTACTTGTCAACAATACAGACTAAAAAATATTAAAATATATTATGTAGGCATTAATTCAATGTAATGTGTTTCACTAACAGAACTGTGTTTTAATATGTGGCATTGTTGTTAACTCATTAAAATTTAAGAGATGATAATTTAGTGGATGATTTAAAAATATTCGTTAATCATCTGTAGCATACTAATGTGACGTCATCATAACGGCCGCCTGAGGGCGCTCGACGACCACGTCATCTGTGAGCGTGAGTTTCTAGCAAACTGAAAAACACTTTATTAAAAAAAATAAATACATGAAATAATGTACAGTTGTTTATTTTTGTTTGCAGTTTTTATAGTATTTCATGATTGTGAACACATTGTGCACTCAAATGCCGTACACTATATAGGGATTAGTGAATAAGTGAAGGGTGAGTTGAACTGGTTTTGGACGCACGTCCTAGTAGGGTCCGTCACTTTTTGGGGTCCCCCTTGAAACATTTCCGTTGTGGTTTGTGCTCTTTGCAGTGCTTTTCGTAAATGTAGCGCGTTTTCGCATATGCAGCGCGTTTTTGAGTTTGCATGTGTTGTGAGGATATGCAGCACATGTGTTGTCAAACTGATGATCACGTTTTTTTAAATTTGCATGTGTTTTCTTATTCGCAGCGCGTTGAGCTCTCTCGGCCACCGTATTAATACGTTAATATGGACGAATAATTAAGGTTAATTCCATAAGAAATGCATTCTTGCCAAACAACAAAATTAAATAATATTTTATTGAAATATTTTATTTTACAAAAATAAAATGTTGCATTACTTGACAAAATGACAAGTACACTAACTTTTGAGCAATAATATTGACTTTAATAGTCGCAAAATACTTGCAGACGCAGACCGAACGAGTGCGCACGCGCGTTACGGCGAGTATCAACCGCCAACGTACGCTTGGTGATGTATTTATTTGATTGACCTACATATAATAATATAAAGCTATATATGATATAATTATAATTCGGATTATTTCCCCACTTCATTTATTTGTCTTGTTTACCCAACACTCTCCGCTGACGTTAGTAAAGAATCAACTACATTGAGGTACCCACTAGGTGGCAGTCAACATCAGAATCTAGCAAACATACGTTACATGGGAAGGGTTTTGCACTTCTACGTAGGTAAGTTTAAAAAACAAACACCGACATGGTTTTGGACTAATACATTGTTACATCAATGTTTCTACACTATTATGCCTATAAAACATTCACTTTAACCTTTATTTGTTTTAAATATGGCATGGTCACCATGATAGGTAGGCCTAACCAAATTTCTGCCAAAATACCACAGATACTACAATTATACACTTGCTATAAGCATTATTGGTTGGCTTTTACTGTAGGAGCACTAACTTTAATAATGGTATTTGGCAAAAACTTGTAGTTATTCCTTTTTTTTTTTTTTAAACATGGTGAACAAAACTTAGCGAGATTTGCTTTTTGTCTTATGGTGGAGAGAAATATGTCTCTGTATACCGAGAAGCGCAGTCCCAGTGTGTCCAGCACCCATGTTGTGATCAAACTGAAGAAAATGGCAACTAGTACATAGACTAGCGACAGCCAGTTGACCAGATTTAGAGAGACTTGCAGATACTGTGCTGTCTGGTCGGCCACGGGTGCAAAGGTCAGCCATAACTGTGGAGAAATTGCACACAATAAAATTAAAGGCATAGCTGCATTGTGTGCATTGAGTTATTCAGATGCACATCACAACAATGCAACATGTAAGACAATACTTTATTTATGCTGCTGTCTTTACATGGCTGAATTGATAAAATGAATGAAGTGCATGAGACAGGATCATCTTGCTGACTCAAAATCTCAGTTCAACATTTTAACTGCTGAAGCTGCAAAAAACATAAACCACAGGTCAGAAGGGCCCCTCACATGAGCTAAATAAGTCAAATACACAGTGATGTGCTTGTGAATGAGCACCAGGGGTGTAAATCATACTAAGAAATTAATATGGGATTTTAAGGATAAAAAAAAGATTACCCTTAGGAAAGTAATTTAGTAACACTACAAGTATTCACTTTTAATGAAGTAGTAATGAAGAAATGAAAATGGACAATTCTTGTTTTTATGGAATATTATAATATTTATTTTATCAAACAAAAGGTTTATCCATAATTGCACAATTTTTTTTAAATTTGTGTGACCTCGTAATCTTTAAAAAAATAACTTCCACTCCCTCTTGCAGCGACATCTCTTCTCTGATGACATGTTTAGTGGCACGAGGGCGGGACAACCTGTCACTCACGTGACATCACAGCAATAGCAAACCACAACCATCCAATCATTTCCTCCGATGGACAAAATCAAGTCCCGCCCAACAGTTTTTCTTGTTCAAGAAGCCGCTTCAGATATAAGGTAGAAAAGTTGATCACATCTTCCCTTTCATGCCAACTTTAAGTACTTTACACCCCTGAAAAGCATTATTTGTAGTGCAGTGACCATTTGCAATGTTTTCGATTGTTCATTTACACTGTTGCACACAAAAGCCTTTATTTCTTTGCTATAAAGAATACTATGTATGCAGCAGCGTGACAGATGGCAGTCAGCTGATCCCAAAACACAATACTGTCATTTCATGCACCACTGCACAACTCACTGGGTCGCTGTTTCACATTAATTCAAATGCGTAGATGCTGTTTTCACAGTCAGTGTAGAAATCTTTTGTGCACTTTGTATAACATAAGATGCTTTCCTAAAATGAACTGCCATTGTTGATTGTACTTTAAAATTCCTTCTTAACACATCCATGGGATACAATCCAGAACCACATCTACTGGTTTAGGCCATTATCAGATTTCCTCAAGATTGTAATCTTTAAATGAGCCCTGAATTACACCATCTGCTAAGCTTTAAAACAGTGTGCCAAGACACGATGTACATTTCTCGTATTTCAGATGAACAGCTTTGGACGTCCTGGCCTTGTAACACATACACAATGGTGTCCGTGCAAATGACAAGTCCCACTGGAGCAACGGGTGCGAAATTAAGATTGACAAGCCCTTTTCTGGCACACGCCCTCTTCAGAGATAATAGCCTCAGGGGGACGTATCCATGTCCTACTACAGCTGGGCTATTAGGAAGACCTTGTTATGACCCTTTAGTCGGAAGCCCCTAGTGGAGCGTGTGAACATTTCCTAAATCGTTTTACAGGAAGAAAAAAACTGTAAATTATGTATATTTGTTAAATACATATGCACTAGGAAAGCTCACAGGCTTAAAGGCCACAAACGCAAATTGTTAATTTCATAGCGTGTTTAAAGTAAACCAATTTTCCAACTCTGGCTGAAGAGCTTTGAGGAGGGGCTTCGTGACGTCAGTAAAAACGAACGTTGTTTGTAGAGGCGGAATAATTTGAGATTTAGTCAATATATTCAAGACCTATCCAGATATATTCGTAAAACTGATAAAAATGAACAACATGTTCATGAAAGATTATGAAGGCAAACAATGTTTTTGGAACAACGTGTATCGTTGATGAATCGTGTACAGTACAAGACAGGAAATATTAAAGAAAGTCGATTTCGACTTTAAGGTGCAGAAATATTTTGTTAGCACAACACCACTTTGGTTAACTAAAACTTTAGTTTTGACTTTTACTTTGTAAATGAATGGTTATAACATCCTACCATTGCGTTAGAACAGTTTAGCAGGCAGAGAACAAATAAGATGAACCATCTCCTTTTGTAAACTTTGAACTCAGCAGCAGCGTTTCTTCCGTCCAGGTGAGGCCGAATATCTTCACTCGAATTCGAGATAAGCGGCTCGGTCTCCGCGCTGCTGTCATCCATGATGACAAATCAGATCACATTAATTGAGTTTTAAAAACTCTTCAAGTTCAAACCGTCCTGGGCGGTGTATCCATTTGGCTCCAAAACAATTCTGTCAATAACCTACACCAGTTTCACTTCCAAAAGTTTCCAGCCAGTGAACTCTTTAAATTCAAGAGCACGTCTATCTTAAAAACAAGACCATTGTTGTGGTTTTGGTTTCGCATATTAGCCAAGTAAACCAGTGAATGAGAGTTGTTAGGCGGCTTCAACATTACAACATCCAATCCACAATCACATCACCGTTCACCACTCCCTTCAACCCGTGACTGTCATAGCGCCGGTCGGGTTCCTGAAAGTGCAGCTTGGTCAGCATCAAGAAAAATTCCCAAACTGTTTGATTCTAAGAAAAACGTCAACAGCACTACATTCATTTACGTTAGTGTCATCTCATACAGAGACTATCGATCCAGGTCTTTATTGTTTAGTATTGTTAAAACATAACTATTTTCAGGGTTTTGTATCATCATCATCAGGGACCAAATTGTGTGTGTTTTTTTAATATTTACTTAATATTTCTAATAAATTAAGGGGGGGGAAATGATCGTTTTGGAATAGAGAAATGGTTTAGGCTTCTTATAAAGCATTTAAATGAGCTTTCAGTGTGTTGCAAGTTTAAGGAATGCTTTGTAATGGGGGAAAATATTATGTTATTGGTAATCACTACAGTCAGTCGAATTTACATTGAACAGACCGTGACAAAATGATGACGTTGCGGTATGATGTTACTAAATGTTGGAAATACCTATTCCCAAGTAGCCTAAGATAGGCCAAAATCTTTTAAGATTATTTGATGTGCTATTTATTTATTTATTGAGCTTTTTGTGTGTCAAATTCTTTTAAAGAAAATTGTAAGAGACCAAAGAGTACCACATTCTGGCAATGTGTTTTTTATTTTAGAACATTTTTGTAGTCTAACCTAGTACGTAACCTGATAAATTAATGAAAATATATTATAATATGTAATTTATATTAAAAATCGTAATTTCAGCATAATCACTCAATGTAATGAATGAATGAAACGCATTAAAGAAAGTATAATCCAATGGCTTTAATCTCTCAGTCACCCCTCCTCCCTTTCTTAAAATCAGCGCATGCGCAGCGGGGCTCTTCGGTGCGCTGCTTCGGCCTGTTTCGGCACTGGCCGGACATTTTCGCCTCTTTGTTTTACTGATAGTGGATTTAACTCGGATTCAACCCAATATCCAGCGGACCGCTCCGGCCATAAACAGGTTTGTTCCTTTAAACTTGAACCGATTCCCGCTGATCATTGCACGTACGCGTTTCCTGAGCTTTCTTTCGGACGACAAACGGGGAGTTTTCATTTATTCTCGCTGTGTTTTTTTCCGCTTGATGGCAGCTCTGCATGGCTATACGTGCTGTTATCTGTGCGGTCGTGCTGTATGTGTGTGTATGCGTGTATAAATGTGTGTGTCTGTGGCGACGCCGGGCCCTGCAGCTCCTAACCGGGGTCATCTATTGTAAGAAGGGAAAAAGTGTAATTTAGTGTAGCTGGAGTTTCATAAGCATTCACTCCTGTGTCTGATTATACTTCTCGTGTTGGTCAGTTCTCCTCTTCCTCCTGCCTGGAATGTTCTTGAGAGCTTCCTGACCATCATAATAATCATATATCCATCTGTGTGTTGAAAGTTGGGGTTTGATTCTCTGACAGGTTTGCACGCAAGCTAAAATGAAATCTGGGCCAGAGAAAAAGTTAAAGCCCAGAGGGTTATTGGGGAAGCATGTGCAAACCTGCACCCCAGACTCCTGGAGCTGGAACAACCAACAAGTCCTACTTCATGTGTTTTGAGATTCACTTTTGTGAATGCTTTACATTTTAGCTGGGGGGGGGGGGGGGGGGATGACAAACATGATATTGTTGTTACAGTATTTATTGGAGTACAGAGAATTCTGTTGTCCCAAAGTTTTGAACAAACCTGTCCTCCTTATACCCCCTGGGATCCCCATCCCTACATGATGGACATATGGAGTTGTCAGGTCTGGACATTGGTTCGCTTCCACATTGATCTCTCTCTCTTTTTGGCTGAGAATCAGCTGTGAAATTTCAACACAATGCTGTGTTCTGGCTTCTAATAACCATGTTGACATTAAGCATGTTTTGTCTTAGGTCCAGATGTGGTGTGGGTTTAGATTTGGTTATCTTGAAATATAAAATGGGTTCTGGTGTACTTGATCTATTGACACCAACGTCATGTCGTGTTGTTCACAGTGAGGCCTTTTACAATACATCCTTTTCTAGTGTAGCGAACCTCATGAAACATGTCGAGGTTGCATTTCAGAACTTAAAAAGCAAAAAAAAAAGTGATACTATCTTTGTAAAGATATTTAAGTCTATTTTGAGGACCACTAAGACTTTTAATGTTGTCACATTGTAATATTTTCATGACAGTTAACCTAATTTCCCCCTTAATCCAATTAGCAAATCACAGTATTTAGATTGACCATTGAGATGGGTGAGGGAGGAATGTATGAATTGCTGTAATGACAATTAATCTCATGAAAATAATGTCATTATGCTAAGTAGAATAGTGCTATTAAAAACTCAAACATTTCTTCTTTTGGTTTTGGGCTGAAATATGTCATGGTCTTGATTGGTTTCATGAGAATCACGCAGTAATCCTAGTCGCAGACATTACTAGTGAGTCAAACATTCAGATGATGATTCATTAATGCATGATTAATCACTTAGTCAATGTCATGCCTATTGTGTGATACTTTTGTATTAAGTGTTAAAAGTGTGTGATAGCCTGATGAAGTTTATACATGTCATCATGAGAGACGTGATGTTTATGCTGTTAAGTTTAAAACAAGTAAGACTGGCTTAAATATGTGGCCTGTGGCTCTTGTGCAGTCAGTTAAATGTCCCTGCAACAGTTAAATGGTTTTCAGTGAAAACAATGCCTTTCAGTTTGTCCATGTTTTTAGTGCATACCCAGAAAAGCAAGTTCTAAAACCGGTCAAGCCTGCAGTTGGGCATTAAGCAATGTAGGCAGTTATTCCCAATGATGTGAAGTTATGTCATGTTAAACAAAACTAATTCAAAATTGAGCCAGTGAAATTTGAGCCTGAAGATGTTGGTGAGATGTTGGTTTACGTTTACAATTATGTAGATTTGATTCAGTGGATTTAAATCAGGAATGTGTGTGACTCAAGTTTGAATTCACTAAGGGTTTGTTTGAGATTGATTCAGCTCTCACTTCATAAACTGTTAAAATCTGTCAAACTTCATATTTGCTTTAATCATCTGTTCAGCTTCATACTTCTTACGAGGTCTCTTTCTGATGTTAAGGGGGTTAGTTCAATCAAAAAAATGAAAATTCAGTCATTAAGTACTCACCCATATGTCGTTCCAAACCCATAAGACCTTTGTTCATCTTCAGAACACAAATTAAGATATTTCTGATGAAATCAAAGAGATTTTTGTTTTGTTTTTTATGTCCTCCATAGTTAGCAACTTTACCATCATTCAAGGTCCAGAAAAATAGTAAAGTCATTGTGAAAATAGTCAGTGTGACCTACAGTGGATCAGCCTTAAAGGTGGGGTTAGCGATATTTCAAAAACACTGTTTGGAAGTTGGTCGACTGACACAACAATATACATCAGCCAAACAAAAGCCAATCAGCGTTAGAGTGCGTATGATGGTCGAGGAGAGAGAACGAGCAAGAGGGAGATTTGAAGAAAGACTGATGAGACATAATACAAAAGAGAAAAGCTCAGAAGAATATCGCTGGAATGAAGGGTTATGACTGGGCAAAGAGCTTTAGGACCCACGTTAATATTAGAAAAGCTTTCCAGTGCTGGAGAGAGCTAAATGGGAAGGCTTGAAAATAGAGGTGGAGGCTGCTTTGATTTTGCTCCACACGTGAGTAACACTGTTTTTTTTTTTTTTTTTCCTCTCACGATAAGCCATTAAAAAAATCATGGCAATGGTAGCCATTATTTTTAATCAAAGGAGATGTAGGCATGTTATGCAAGCATTTATGGCAAGGAAAGCCCCTTATACTTTGGAGCGGCCACGTATGAGGGAGAAACACCTAGAAACACCTCATATCTGCTTTGAGGTCTTGATAAATTCAAATTGTGGCATTTCTGTTGTTTAGAATCTAGTAGTCCTGTAATACTTCTGCCTTTTATGAGTTTAACGAAAAACTCTCAAATTGCCTGAAAAACCACCTCATGGGAGCGTAAACTTTTTTGTGATATATGGTAGTTTTTTGCGAATTGACATGTTTCCATTGAGCATATTTTCAATTCCCAATTTCAATTTGCGCAATTTAAAGGGTAATGGAAATGTGCTTATTTATTATCTGGAGCTGTTGGCGACTAACAACGGACTCTTGTTGGTATTTACTATTGTGTACTGTACGTTAATTTTTTTTGTGCTTCCTTGTCATTCATTCTTCTGCGCTTTATTTTTCATGAAGCATTATTTTGTTGCGCCTCAGCTGTGATAAACAGACATCAATACTCTCATTGCATATATAACAGAGGCCAGCTAGTGAACTGTAGTACTGATAGTGAACTGATGGCTGCTAGAGAATGTGTTTAGCGTCATTGTTAGTGCACTCACCTTGCATGCTGGCGAGCGGGGTTCGACCATAGACTGTATAGGTTTCGACACCCACTCGGTAGCAGGAGGGTTGGTTTTGGAGGCGGAGCAATGAAGAGAAGGGTTTGTTTGTTTTGGGTTTATTTCAAATATCAATAATGTCTTTAATGTATTAAGCAACCGGAATAAAAATAAAAACAAAAACAACGTTTTTGTCTTTATTGGACAATTTCTTCTCTACTCTTTCAGTCTTCTGCCCAGTGTACGCTGTGAATGCAGTGCAGCACTTCTGTGTTTTTGTCAGAACTCTCGCTCAGTATTGGCCAATGCTGTTCATGTGAGCACCACGAAAAATGTGTGTAATGCTGACCCAGGAGCCGACCAATACACAGTTGGGGTTCTGACGTAGTACATGGTAGCTCTGCACTGCGTCACCTGCGTAGAAGACTGATTGGAAAGAGGAAAAATTGTTGAAGTCGTTATTTTTGTTTTGTTTTTACACACAGAAAGTATTCTCGTCGCTTTGTAACATGAAGGTTGAAACACTGTTGTCATGATGACTATTTTAACAGTGTCTTTACTACTTCTCTGGACCTTGAATGTAGTAATTTCATTGCTTTCTATGGGAGATAAAAAACCTCTCAGATTTAATCAAAAATATTTTAATTTGTGTTCCAAAGATGAAAGAAGGTCTTGAGGATTTGCAACAACATGAGGGTGAGTACTTAATGACAGAAATTTCATTTTTGGGTCAACTAACTCTTTAAATCCTAAGAATTTATCTTTTATTCTATGCTGTTTTCATTTAATTTTTAGTGTTCAATAAGCGTGTTTGCGTTGTTACTTTTGATATGAAATGATCTCAAGATTTCAAATTCTGTCAATTTTATTACAAAATTCAGACAATAAATACTGTATTGGTGCTCTTTAATGTGGTGTGTGATAGATTGCTGTAGCTCCTCAGTCCAATCGTACATGAACCGATCATCTCTTCCTCTTTACTACTCGTTACAGCACGTATTAAATATAAATGAACATCAGAAGGTATGTAGAAAGATGTAGTACAACTTGCCGAATATCTGTATCATTTCTCAAGTAATTGCTTAATCAGTGTTTCATTGTGGATTGACGTCAGTGAACCCATATAGTCGTCAATAAACACTTCTACAATAATGCATGATTTATAAATTAATACATTTTGACGTTTTTGCCACATAACCAGCTGCATATGTACAGCTTTTCTGACAGAGTAAACTTGCTTGGTAGCTTACCTGGTACGGTGTTGCATTTGCTCGGGTACGTGTCCCATGAAACACGAGTCACAATAAAAGATCTCAAAGATTGTGCAAGCTAAATGGTAGGGTTACGTTAGCAAATGGGGTTTTATCTAATGTTTGCTTTTGTTAACAATATTGGTTAGGTTTATGGTATAGGGTTTAGTGTAGGTGGTATGTTATTTTCAAATGTGAGAGAGCCTTAACCTTTTAGAGCCACTCACTGGACATTCAAATTTCTGAACTGCTGCAATGTGTGCAACAACCAACGTAATAAAACCTTGTCAGATTCACTTTCATCTGTATCCGATAAAACTCAATCCGCTTTTAGAGCCATTCACTGGACATTTCACTTTGAAAGTATACGGTATTTATTAAATATTTATGAAATATTTTTGAAAATGAAATGTCACCACAGCCTGGGTTGTTTTTACCCAGTGGCTTATGGTATATGATAATATATTTAATTTAATGATTGCACATGAGAAAGGATAACATTTTTAACGTCAAAAGATTTTGAAACTGCCATATTTCACTTAATCTGCCAAGTGTTATTGGCCAATGCTTAAAAAAATCAAAATGGGCAAATATTGTGAGATTAATTGACCTGGCCAGTGTCACCAGTTTTTATGGTTGTCCATTTCAGGTTTTGTGTATGCTTTGTCTATTTTACATGATAGACAACTTTAACAACATTAGAAAACTTTAACTGGCAGTTAAAGCATAGCTATCTTGTTTTCTGTGGTTTTTACTCCTTTTTCATAAGGGTCATAGTGGATGAATTGTGCTGCTGACTTCAAGTCCCTTCACTTTATGTCCCACTTCCCTAAATGTGGGTGAAGCTTGGGGTGTTTCCTGTATACAGTTTTAAGAGTGTTGTTTTTTTTTTTTTTTTTAAATGTTTTTTTATATAATTTTAAAAATGAAAGGTTTTTTAGTTAACCCAAAAATGAAAATTGTCATCATTTACTCACTTTTCTATGGAACACAACAGGAGACCGTATTCAGAATGTTTGTGCTGCTGCAAGTGGATAGATTCTGTTCCAAAAATGACAAAATCACCATTAAAGCATCATAAAGTATGTGCTAAATCTTCTGCAGGCAAATTCTATCCAACTGACTGAAATGTAAGCTGTGTGGACTACTCTATGGAAATTTTATGTCACAGTGTCCATCCATGTTCACTTTTATTGTTCTGAAAACAAGCATGAATATTGTGTCTAAATTATCCTTTTGTGTTTCATTGAAGAAAGAAATGAGAGTAAATAATGGCATTGTTTGGAAATAATGGAAATATGAAATAACGGAAATAAATAATGGAATTTTTTTGGATGAACCAAAGTGATTTAGCTGTGATTGAACCAGGCCATAATCAAGTACCACATACAGTCATGGTCAGAATTATTGGCATCTTTGGTAAATTTGATCAAAGATGGTTTTGAAAATCACATTATGAAATAAATGTTTTTCTCCAAAACACATTGGCCACAATTATTGGTACCTCTAGAAATTTTTATGAGTAAAATATTTCTGAAGTAACCTATATTCCCATTCATATTTACATTTATAGCAGGGTGCCAAGGAACATGAAATTGTCCAGCCTTGACTTTTTGTTTCACAGGAGTAAAAATATGAGGAAACGCAAAGGTCAAATTCCCTCAATCATCCATCACAATGAATAAACCCAAAGAATGTAGTTCTGATGTGCAGCAAAAGATTGTTGAGCTTCACAAAATAGAAAATGTCTGTAAGAAAATGGCAAGAAAATTCGCAAAGACCCGCCCCCTTTAGTTACTGTTGCTTTGTCCGACAAGCCATGCGCTCTCACGGCACACATCATGTTCTCACGAAGTGAAAAATACATCCCGGAACAAAGAGGACACTGACAACGCGTCGACAAACATATGAAACCGTTTCATATTTAATATATCGTAATTTTTTTTAAAGAAGTTTAAACAATAAATAGCGTATAGTGGTTCTTTAATGTGTCGTGACAGATCGCTGTAGCTCCTTCTATCGGCTTGTGAACCAACCATCTCTTCATACTAGTTCATTTATAGTATCAAATAAACATGAATGGACATCAGAAGGAATGTTGTTTCAAGCGCAGAAAGATGCGAGTACCCACAATTTTTCAAGTTCACCAACATTAATCTACTATACTCCCCTGACTGCTTTGTCAGACAAAATGGCGGATTTGGGGTTATTGGTCAGATCGCCTGTCAATCAAACTGTTTGCGAAAGGTCAATTAAGAAGTTCCAATCAACTAAAGATGTTACGAATCTTCCTGGAAGAGGACGTGTGTCTTATCGTCCTAATGCACGGTGAGGAGGAGAGTTTGAGTGGCCAAAGACTCTCCAAAGATCACAGCTGGAGAATTGCAGAGATTAGTTGAGTCTTGGGGTCAGAAAGCCTCAAGACAAAAATATCAAACGGCACCTACATCACCACAAGTTATTTGGGGACGTTCTGAGAAAAATCCTCTGCTCTCATCCAAAAACAAACTCCAGCATATTCAGTTGTCAGACACCACTGGAACTTCAAAGGAACCTGGTTCTATGGTCAGATGGAACTAAAAAAAGAGCTTTTTGGCAGCATTTGAGTTTGGTGCAAACAGGAATAAAAAGTACCCCATGCCCACGGTTAAATATAGTGCTGGATCCTATTTTTTTTCTGCTGGTGGGTCCTGGACATCTTGTTCAGATACATGGCATCATGGATTCTATCAAATTCCAACAAATAAAATCTGACCGAATCTGCTAGAAATCTTATAATGGACAGTGTTTGGATTTTCCATCATGACAATGATCCAAAACAAACCGCAAAATCAACACAATTGTCACCAAGAACAAAATGAAGCTTCTGCCATTGTCGTCACTGTTCCCTGACCTGAACCCTATAGAAAATGAGTGGGGGGTGAATGGAAGACAAGAAGCACCAACAGGGTTCCAGACTGCGACTAAATGGTCTCATTTTGCAGCCCTTTTTTCTCCCTGTGAAAGCAAAAGTTTGTTGGTGCAACCACCACAATGTTGCCCAACATGAAAATGGCAAAAGTAATGAATGTGGAACAAAACTGCTCTACTCATTTGTACTTCACGGACCATTTATCAGTTCATAATAATGTTAGTGCAGCAGCAGCGCGAGCTATTCGAGCCGACCTTGATCACGCGACACTGTTACTACACAGTGATGGGAGATCCAGTAAAGCGAGCATATGGATTTGCCACAGAATTAAAACATCCCTCCGAGATCTAGTGAGAAGCATTCAAATTAGGCACAGAGTTCTCCATTATAAACCGTGGATATCAGATCAAACAGCGCTGACTTGGAAACCAGGAACAGAAACATTGTTCTATGAATGAACAAGCTATAGAGGGCTTTAAGTCCACAAATTAACAGCATTCGCCATGGATATAATGTAGTAAGACTAACTGTAACTATGGAAGTTTGGCAGTTTGCTTTCAAATACTTCATCTTTTTCCAACACTTCAAAACTCTTAAACTGACCATATTTAAATGTTTTTAACAAGATGACCAAAACATTATTTGTTCATCCTTCAAAGATTTCCCCCATTTATAAAAATAAAAGTTTCAAGATGTAGAAAACTCACTTATTTAAAAAAAAAAAAAGAAAAAAGACTTTAAATGATCACTGTAACCAGTAGGTGGCTGCCATTTCCAGTCCCTAATATATATTTTAAATCATTTTGCTTTTCAATTATTATTTAGACATTATGAATGATAATTCTGGAGCCTTGCAAACCTAAAATAAAACAGCTTATTGCCATTTCTTTAAGTCTATTTATTACCAAGGCATTTGTGAATAAGTCAAAATGGAGGAAAATGTGAATGACTGCACTGCAGGTTGATTTTAGGTGTGCTCCTAAAATTTTCAGTAAGGGGCTACAATGTTCCTAGTAAAAAAAAGTTAGTCTGGAGCCCTGACCAACACAGACCTAGGAATTTGAAGGATCCAGAGAGATTCTGTATGTAGAAATGGTATCTTATCTCTTATCATGTGTTCTCCAAATTCAGTCATCAGGCATTATAAGAGATGACTCAGAGCTGTTTATATCAAAAGGAGGTTGCAAAAAGTAATGAATAAGAGGGTGCCATTAATTGCAGCCAATGTGCATTGTAGAAAAACATTTATTTCATAAGGAGATCCCCCCCCCCCATTTTCAATTTTTTTTTACATACCGTTGAAAGGTTTCACAGACGAGGCTTAGATTAGATTAGGTGTTAATTCAATTAGGACGTTAGCTTTTATAAACGTGCCTTAGAAAACACATCTGGTGTGCGTCTTCAGACAAAACAATGCTAACATATTGTAAGATATGTCAGTGCAAGTTGCTTTCAGTCAAAACAGCTCAAACATGCATTTTAATATGGGTCTAGCCTTAAGTCTTGTCTGTGAAACTGGGGGCAAAAGGATTACCATTACAGATTTCCACAGGCTTCTTATTATATTTACCAAGGGTGCCAATAATTCTGACAATGACTGTCAATGAGATGTCATGTCACTTCTAAAATTCTTTTTTTTTTTTTTTTAAACGCAAGAATGAACTGTAAATGACAACCACCAAGTTTACAAATGCTCCTCCTTATAAGTATTGTGAGGGGAAGTGAATCGGTATTGGCTCAAAGTTCACCATATTATCTAATACTGTTAGTCTTTCAGGATACAGTCTCTGAATTACACAAGGGTCAGCATGCTACTTGGGTGCTTGTTCCGTATATTCTCAAGGAGATAACATTCAAACACACAATAGCTAGGTTTCATCACCCTGTTTTTTAAGTGAATTTTGACGCATCATATCAGAAATGAGTGATTGGAAATGCCAAATTTCGAGAAGGAAAAAAAAAGAAATCCCTTAATTTCTTTTTAAAAAGTTTTTACAGAAGCATGAAGTTGTTTTTGACTTGTGAGGAAAAGAGTTAATGTGAGTATTGGGGATGGAAATGCATTTGCCAAATAAATGCTGTCATAGGGAACATTAAACCCACGTGACTAATTGGCTGTTTCTGCTGATGGTATTTTATTCACTGTTGGTTACTAGGTTAACAATACCACTGCCATCCACTTGAACAACATGATAGAAACGCACCTAATTCGCAGTTATTTTTTAATTTTTTCCCTCTTTTTTGCAAAACTTACTTTTGTAAGCTTCACGCTTGGATGAAAACCCAGCTACTCGCTCTGTGTGATTTACACATTCTGGAACACAAACAAGTTCCAAGTCAATCTAAAATTTCCTCCTATAGCATGTAAAACTGGTGAGGGTTTTTAGAGAGCTCAACAATACATGCCTTGTTAAAAGATTCCATGCTATAAGCCGATGAACCCAGCTTAAGTGTGATTTAGATGTTTTTTTTAACTACTGGAATTTAAGAGATGGGATTTTGCTAATTAAGTCATACCTTCTCGTCTGATGAACCTATTAATTTTTATTTGGGTGTTTTCTGATATGGGTCAGTATTGCAAAGGTCATTTTCCTGCTAAGAAGGAATTCAACTATCGGATTATTTAAAATTAAAGGGTTTGTTCACCCAAAAATGAAATTTCTGTCATTAAGTACTCACCCTCATGTCATAAAAAACCTGTAAGACCTTTGTGTGGTTCAGAAACCCTCAGATTTGTGTTCTGAAGATGAACAGAGGCAGCAAAGTCATTGCACCTTTTGAGGTCCAGAAAGGTATATAAGACATTGTTAAAATAGTCATTGTAATTACAGCGACGAGAATAGTGTTTGTGCGTAGAAACAAAGCAAAAATAATGTCTTTTATTCAACTTTTTTTTTCTCTTCCCCTGTTGATGTAGTGAATGCCACGCAGAAATTCCGTGTTTACGTCCGAACGCCAACTCGATGCGTGTGTGATGCTGACGCTGGAGCTGGCCAATAATGAGTCAGCGCTCTGACGTAGAACACGGAAGCGCTGCACTACATCAACTGAGTAGGAGAATTTAAGTTATTGAAGTATAACAAGATTCAGTTTGTGTTTTCCCAGTGTTTTTGGCTGGACTTTCATCCAGTTGCTTAAAAATGCTGTGGGTTTTTATATATGCACATGTTGGAGTGATTTGTACTGTAATGCGCCTTGACTTGCATTGATGAATCATTCACAAATAAGACCAAGAATGTGTATTAACAAAGTAATTGTGTCAGTTATGATTTTAAATCGATTAAGTATTTTTATGCAAAACAAGTTTTTCACAGTTTTGTAAGGCCATGTATTTTAGGTGTACTGGTTAACATCAGGGACACAATACTCCTATCTTTGTGCTTTACTAACAAACAAGTAATATGTAATAAACATATTTACATATGTAACAAACAAGTAATAAATGGTACCATGGTTTTCTTGGAAGTTCCATGGACTAAATTTATGTATTTAATCATATCAAAGTACTGTGTTTTTACAATCTGATATCATTGCTTTTCCACAGTACCTGCCACTATGCTTTTTTTGTTTTGTAAAAGTTTATTGAATCTGTCATTTAATAATTCATTAGGCCAGGTGCTCTTGCACTCTGAAAAGCGGTATTATCAGGTTGCTGAATGACATCAGTAAATCTCAATTGTTCAGGGATCTTATAGTTCAGCTCCAGGCGTAGAGTCGCTCCCAGCTCCTCAAACAGACCCGACACTCCTCAATTGAAGTTTTTTTTTTTTTTTTTTTTAGCACCAGGCCAAAAAAGACTGTTTGTAACAAGCGTGAACCACTATTTTTGTCTAATTGCCGGTCCGTGTTCATTTAAGCATTGGGGTCACACACAAGCCCATTTTTCCAGAGACAAAACTGCTCCGCTTAGTAAGTCTGTCATACTGTGGCGCCTCATTAGCTCCTCACGGAGCGCTTCATACAGCTGGCAGCGTCTGTGTGCCCAGCCGTCTCCCAGAGCTCTTCAATAGAGCTGACGGATAACAGCGGATCCTTTGTAACAGCAAATGTGTGAGAAACTGGGCGAAAGGTGTTGTTGCTGGACGCTTTCTATGAAAAAGTCTGACACACCCTGTTATGAAAACCATGTTCACGTGTGGCATATGAGATGCGCTTTCTTCTAGGTCAGATAAGGCTTTGGCTGTGACCCTTTGCTCATCTGCTGCTCATCCATCAAGGCAGTTTCTGTTAGCAAACCCACAGTGTGTACTGGCTGAACATGGATCTTGATTTCTCTCGTGGAAAACTCGTTCTGAGATCGAAATTATGATAATCTTTGACTGTAAGTGTAATGGAGAGATATGTCTGGAGTAGGAGAGGTATAAACTGCCCTCAGGTTTATTCTGCTGCATTATTTAATGTAGTTTAAAATGCTTGGTTTATTTTACTTTTTTTATATAAAATAGTTTAGCTTTATTAGTTATTTATTATTATTATTCTTTTTTTTTTTTTTGCGTTAACCTGAGTAAGTTTTTATTCCAGCACAAAAAGTAAAAAATAAATAAATAAATTACACTACTCTTTTTCTTACTTTTTTTTTTTTTTTTTAAGACACTTACGTTTATGGCCATTAGATGGCTTTGGTACTGAAAAAATGCCTTTACTAAAAACAAACAACGTACATAATCTAAAAATCAAAACTCTCATCCTGAACACAAAACAAATTTTTTGTTGTCTTTCCTTGACATCTCTAAATAATTTTCCAAGTTATAACATTATGAAATATATATATATTTGCTGCTCACAGTGTTTCTGCTACTGTTGTTAAATTAATCTCTTTAGAGAGAATCAATGTGCACGGAGCGGAAAAGGCTTGAATGAAGCATGTTTGGCTCTAGATAAAAATGTTAGAGGATGTTGCACTGTTCATTACCATGAACGGCCCTGAGCGCGAACCGCTCTGCTATTTTCAGTGTTGGGGGTAATGCATTACAAAGAACTTGAGTTAAGTAATTAATGACTTTTTTTCAAGTAACTAGTAAAGTAACGCATTACTTTTTCAATTTACAACAAAATATCTGTTACTTTTTCAAATAATTAACGCAAATTACGTTCACATTTTTTGATTGACCTTATTTCTCTCAACATGAGGACGGGAGGGCTGTAAATTCTAGACTAAATGTGAGCAGGTGTTTACTCATCTCACTTAAAAAAAAAACAGTCAGTATTCCTCAAAATGAATAAAAACAGTGAAATGCAATCTTAGAATTTTACACACACCTGTAATTAAATATATTTAATTACACAAATATACTTTAATATCATTTAAAGTGTATTTAATATCACTTTATTATTATTAACCAATGTCTTTGCTGCTGATCTTCACTGGTCCAATTCAACCATACTAAGCAAAACTTTACTTGAGATTAGATTTAGAAATTAGAGTGTTGAACTTCCTTCTCCTGTATCCTCTTCTTCTTTAATCCAGAATGACGGCACCGCTGACAGGTTTGTTTGAGCTGTGCCCTCTACTGTACAGTCGTAAATATGCATTTTCTACAGCCTGAGGGTTATTCATTTCACTTTTGGTGTAAAGGGTCAAAAATTGAACTTTTTTTTCTTGTTATTAAATAAACAAACGAGCAAGCCCAGCCCAGTTGAGAAAAAGTAACGCAAAAGTAATGTTAAGCTTTAGTTTCCATAAAAAGTATAAGTAATGCAATTAGTTACTTTTTTAGGGAGTAACCTATAATGCACTACTTTTAAAAGTAACTTTCCCCAACACTGATTGTTTTGACATGCTTCTCACTTTAATCTGTAGAAACGGTAAAATGGCTCAATTACTATGTCCCACGGGCTGAATGGAACCAAGCCGGTGTCCGGAACTGGGCCTTGGTCCACCATTTGAATGTCGCTACCGTATACAGTGAAAATTTGTAAATAGTTGAATATTGCATTATTTGTAATTTTCCTGGAAAATAATTTAAGTAAAAACCATAAACTATTGATGGAAAACAATGTTCCCAGAAGACACTATCGTGTCTAGTTAACAGATGGCTTTTTGGCATGTTTTAGTCCATGTTTTAGGTCGTTTTCTTGCCTTAAATGTGAATTGAATAAAGATCTTAGACATTTTTCTGTGAAATATTTGTATCTTGATTCCAAATTCTCTGGAATTCTTGTTTATCACAATGACACACATTTGGTTTTTGTTATCTGTGTATGGAAATAATGATAAATGCGTTCTGTTTAACTTTAAGAAAATGCTGTCAAAACAAATGAAACATGGCCTACTATCTGTGATCAAAATCTCAAATCCAAAGTGTTTTCACAATGTACAGTTGTGTGTATGTTCATTTTGCTCTAAGTGGTATAGCAGTGATGTATGTTATGGTTCGGTCACGGCTCAATTCCTGCACAACCCGACGGTTAAGTTCCAAACGCAAACTAACAATTTATTCAATTTGCACAAATGTCAATTTGATCCTTCAAATGTTGGACGCTCTGTGTGGAAATGATCTAAATATTGGTCATGTTATTTTAAAACCCACTGAGATTCGCATGCTCTGCAGGCTCTGATAGTGCACAGTTTCCTGCATTGTAAAGAGATCTGTTTTCCTTTATGTCACTAAAGTACCACAACAAAGTAAAGTGGCGCCCTCAGCAATGGTAGATTGAGTTGTTGTTGATTTGTTCATGAAGATTAGTTCATAAACTGGAATTTGAGAGGTCTAGATTGTAATGAAATTTTATGAAAGTTTACAAAGAATTACTCAACATGAAACATTATTTACAGCTTTTTTTCCCCCTTCCATAATGAGTTGCATTTCTGTGAAACGGCATATTCATTGAAAAAAAAAAAAAAAGTGGGCCAGCCCTGGATTTTATGCATTGGAAATTGCTCGAATCTTGAAAAAGTTGTCAGCTTTTAGTTGAAACTTTCGTCTTTGTAAAAGAAAATAATTTTGGAGGCTGCGCTTTATTATTCTACATAGTAAAGATTATGAAGACAAACATTATTTTGTTTTGATTAGTATGCATTGAATCATTCACAATCAGACTAGAAAAATGTGTTAAAGTAATTGGGATTTATTTTGATTTCATGTTGACTTTTAAAGTGAATAAGCTTTTGGAGCTTGTACTTTTATTGAGCTGTTGGATCTGCTGTGATTCTGATGATACACACTTACTCATATCCTAAGATAACCTACATTCATGACTTCTGGTTTAAGTGCAGTAATTTCACAGGCTAGTGAACAGACAGAAACTCCCAGTCTGGGAGTCTCTCTGTCTGGACTCAAGCAGGCCAGCAAGAAACATATGCGTGGGAGTCTAGAGAGGTATCAGCAAATTGTAATCCAGATCAGTGAAGACATCTGATTGTCTTCATGTTTTTTTTTTTTTTAAACCTCTTGTGAGGATGATACACACACACACACACACACACGTGTATGTGTATATATTTATATATATGTATATGTGTATATATTTATAAATATGTGTATGTATATATGCGTATGTATATGTGTGTGTGTGTGTGTATATGTATGTATATATATATATATATATATATATATATATATATATATATATATATATATATATATATATATATATATATATATATATATATATATATATATATATTAGTGTAGCTATATCATGTTTACTAATTAAAAAACTGTTTGCTGCTAATCACTGTTGATAATATAGATAATAACAATTAAATGTATATTGGTGCTGATAGTAATAATAATGATAATAGTAATAATAATAGAATTTTTCAGGTTATCACTAAAAATGTCAGTTACCAGTATAGTCATGCACATCTCATTTTGTGCTCAATGTTTGAATCTTATAATCAACAAATAGGCATGCTGTATGCCCTTTTTGCACTTTTTTTTGCTGCAATTTAACCACGAAAACGGAAAATATTATTTACTGAAAACATTTTGGAAAAGCAGAGGGGAAAATAGTCTGTTTCCTTGCAGTCATTTTGTGTATAAATGTGTGTAAATAAATAAATGCCTGTGTGTTTTTTGCAGCTGAAGTGGAGCACAGGATGCAGAGTTAACACCACCCTGTGTCTTGCAGAAGAAGCCCGGCTGCCAGACCCTCAGCAGTAGACACATGGCGGCAATAGGGGTAAGTGCATCACTTCCTTTCTGCTGCATAATGTTTAAACTGATCTAAACCATCTAAATTGTTTCACCACAAAATTTGTTTCAATCTCATATTTTATTTTTCATAAAAGGAGATATTTGGCAGAATGTCCGAGCTTCTGGTTTTCTGCAATAGAAAGAAAAATGGTGATTTTTATACTGAAGAATCAAAGATTCAAAAAAAAGTTATCCATATGACTTCATGTTCAAAGATGATATTCTTTGTGTGAAGCCTGAAATTCAGCAGACTGAAATTTAAGTCCTTATTCATCAGTAATCATCTCCTCTGCTGGAGCTCCAACCTTCATTTGTGCTTGTTTTAATAAAAAAATTATGACAGTGTCATACCATGTAACAGTTTGTCTTTGCTAAGTATTTTATTTACTAAAAAACTTGTGAGATCTGTTTTCAAAACAGCAATGCTCCATGATCTTAAGTGTAGTGTCTTAATACTTAAAACTTCCCCCCCTCAGAATAATGTAGACTCATGGGTAAATTAATGGCTTTGAAGCTCCAACTTTTATTGAAGCCTACTAATGTGAGAGTATAATATTCACTGCAGCCCGTGGCAGTTCTCTGTCCTCATTTGACACTGCACTGAACTGATTATGTTATTGCAAATGGGCTAGTGGCTGAATTCATGAATTCATCTTTTATGAGGAAGTGCCATAACGTAAAACACCTGTGGTTATGCCTTACTGAATATATTTAGCCTTATTGCAGTGCTAGTAGTGCTTTTCTTCCATCTCTACACTTTTCTGCATTTGCTTCAGTTCCAACCAGCACCAATGTATCTTAAATATACAGTATGCATGTATGTATGTGTGTGTGTATGATGAGCCATGCACAACAACACGGGGCATTAAAAGCCACATGTTCACTCTTTAGGAGTGACGTTTGTGTATTATATATGTACTTCCTCTTAGTACTAAAATTTATTCATATCTTAAATGTGTAATTCCAGACAATCTCTGATCATTCTCAACATTAAATTTAAATGGATAACAATGTACTAATTGCATTAAAAAAAATCCCACTTGGTTCCAACCCAAATTGTTCTTCAAAGCTGAATTACAAATAGTGAAGCAACATAGATCTAATTATTTTCTTACCAGTGAGCAGCTGGTGTGATGAATATAATCTTTTTAATCTGTATTGAATATGAGCAGCGTGTGTCCTTACACTGTTTGTCCTGCAGTAGATAACACTGGTCAATAGAGTCGGCTGGCTGCTTCACATGAGATGTCCAAAAACAAACAACATGATTTGTCTTTAAAGTGTCGATTAGGAATTAGCCAAGTGAAAAACTAAGTTTTCACTTAAAACATGAAAATGACATTTGTTTTTGACATTGGTTTAGATGTAGGCAACATGAGGCAACCTAATGGTTAACAAGTTGGATTATACATGCTTAGAACCATTGATGCAAATAAAGAACTTTTATATTTATTTAACATCCATTCCATAGATTTTTAAAATGTACTTTACACTAAGAAAAAAATGGTTCTTTTTAAGAATTGTTTTCTGAAAGGTTCTTTGGGGAACCAAAAATGGTTCTTCTATGGAATCACTACGAAAAGCCACTTTGGGTCCTCTATTTTTAAGAGTGTAGGGATTACCCTAGTGACCTATGAGATAACCTTCCTGACCTCTGATCATTGCATTTTATTTATTAGTAATTAATACAGACCTTTTGATGAAAAACATGCCAAATTACTTTTTATAGTGTTTGGTGTGATCCTACTGCTTTAGGTTTGGATTGTGGTTGTGTGTGTTGTGAAATGTTTTTAACCCCCTTTGTTCCCTCCATTTCTCTCTCGTCCAGAACCCCGAGATGTTAACCAGGAAGATTAAACTGTGGGACATCAATGCCCACATCACCTGTCGTCTCTGCGAGGGGTACCTGATCGACGCCACTACGGTCACTGAGTGCTTACACACCTGTGAGTGTCATTTCTACACCGATATCTGACTTAATATTTCACACTCTACGCTTGTGTAGGAAAGGATCTGATGTTCAGTAAGCTGAGCTTTATCAAATGCGTCTTTATTTCAGTTAAGAGCAACATTTTGAATCCATATTGTCTACAGATGTTAAAGAAATCAAAAAGTGACATTCCTTTACTCGATTTAAGTGTATGGTGAATTTTGAAGAATATGCTTGAATATTCAATATAAAGAAAATAGAGTGGGGATAAATTGACAAAAAAAGGGGTCCAAATGACTTCTGCACAATATTCCAAGTCTTCCGAAGACATATGATAACTTTATGTGAGGAACAGACTCAAATGTACATTTAATGATTTGTTTACAAATCATTATTTTGACATCTTTTCTGATGAATGATCTGGTTCAAAAAACGGATCCAAATGAATCGTTCGTGAATCAGACTGATTTGGCTCTCGAATTCAACTCACTGGCTCAATGATCTAGTTACAGCCACTAACAGCAAACTGCACAGGAAGACTGTCAGTAAAGAAATCATGCTCTGACCTCAGTATCAGGATCTCTCTTTGTGAAACTCAAATGATTAAGTTTAGTATGTCAAGCTATCACTAGCTGGTTACAGCCAAATTTTATTGCTTTTGAACAGCAGTGATTGAATTGAACACTAGAGGGAGACATTGCGCCACCGATGGCTTGTTTCTTAGCATGTGATGAGAGCTTTGAACAGTAGTTTGAATCATAAAACTAGAAGGGCTATTCGGTTTATTTTTAATTTTTGCCTCTAGGTTTGTACCGAGTCATTTAATTTGTTATTTAAGAGTGAGTTATTTAATTCACGTCATTGTGACATTCCTGTGTCTCGGAAATCAGTATAATGATGCATAATGTGATATGTACAAAATGAATTGATTAACTGTTTAAATTAAATATAGTCTGCAGGAGCTGTTTGGTGAAGTATCTAGAAGAGAACAACACGTGTCCCACTTGTCGGATCGTCATTCACCAGAGCCATCCACTGCAGTACATCGGGTAAGAGTTTACCGCAGCAGACAAACACGTCTGATCAATGTAAACCCCAGAGCAGACCAGTAGGGGTCCATCGAGGCACACCGGTGAATAGCGTTGTCTTTGACTGCTGGGTGTTGTGTGTGAAAGTGTGTTAGTTGCGTGTCATACAGCCACACGGGTATTTGAAGGCGACGTGGCTCCCTCCAGCTCTCTGTCGGAGGGTGAATTATTGATGTCCAGGGTGGAGCATTCCTCTTCAGCTCACGCATCCCAGAGAAAACATCTGTCGACGTGACCTGAAAGTTTTACACACTTCTGCTACTGAATTTCTCTGTGTGATGTCATTTTAAGGACAGCAGCTGTGCCAAACCATCGTCAGTAGGTTAACTACAAATCCAGACTGTGAATCAGGGCCGAGCTGGCACATGGAAAGGCAAGATTACAACTGCAGGGTGTTTATTTATCACCACAGTGCAGAATTTTGCACCTTTTTGGATGGTAATTTTTTCTGGTTCAAATGGAAGTGACCTCTGGATGGCGCTCTGCATAAGGCATTGAAGCATAGTATGTTGTTTTAAAGGGGGCACACCATTGAAAATTCATTTTTTGATGTCTTATGCTCACCAAGGCTGCATTTATTTGATCAATAATGCATTAAAGCAAAAATATTGTGAAAAATCTCAATTTAAAATAAATGTTTTCTGTTTTAATATATTTTAAAATGTAACTTATTCCTTTGATTGCAAAGTTGAATTTTCAGCATCATTACTCCAGTCCTCAGTGTCACATGATCCTTAAGAAATCATTCTAATATATAGATTTGCTGCTCAAGAAATATTAAAAACAGCTGCTTAATATTTTTTGTGGAAGCTGATAAATTTTTTTCAGGATTTTTTTATTTTTTTTTTAAATTAATAGAATAGCTCAAAAGAACAGCATTTAATTGAGAGGGAAATCTTTTGAAACATTATAAATAACTGTCACTCTGGTAATTATTAATTTCTTTTACGCATGTCTATTTTCAATCTACTTAATCCCAAACTTTTCAACCGTAGAGTAAGTCACATGTGAAGAGGTTAAGCAATCATAAAGTGTTAATTTAGCGTTAACTATTTTGTTGAAAGCTGCTTCATAAGAAGAGTTGTTAAGAGCTGACCAAACAAGCCTTTTGCAGTCATATCTCCCACTCAGACTTCCTGTTTCAATAGGCAAAGGCCTTGCTGTTGAGAGACACGCACAGATGTGCTCGGTGTGTATAAACTGTCATCCATCTACCCCCTTAGCATCGGTGCCTCTGTGTCTGATGGATTTGCTGGCGCTCTGGGCCGGATGCCAGCTCTTTCATAATTCGTAATTTAGCTGCAAAGAAGCTTGCAGTAGCGCGCTGATGAGAAACAATTTCCAAACACATTAAATATTCACCATCATCCCAGCGATTCCTCGCTGCCTTCTGACTTCAGTAAAGAGACGCCTCAGCCTTGCTGGTGGATGAAAGCCGTGCGGGGTATAAGAGGACGGAACAATATAAAAGTACGGGGTCAGTTGTGTTACATTGTACGCCATCAAACCGGCTTCCTTCGCATGATTAATCTGACCTTAGTTTAACACCCTGGTATTTATGAGCCACACTGTTTGATCGTGAATGAAAACTGGATTTGTGTGTATTAACAGTGGCAGCTCATTGATCCTCGTCTCTTGCGCAAACATACACCCACACACACAAAACGGAGCTTTTGTTGATCAGCTAGCTAAATGCCAGTCACCCCCTCACCACCAGGCCTTCCGGACCCCTCTGTGGAAGCTCGGTGGCGGCTAATTGGACCTCTACCTTCCCCGCCAGGCTGCTGGGATTTGGGAACAGGTGGCAGCTCTGGCTGTGCACCAGGGACACAGGTGCTCCGCTGCTTCACAATCCTGGTCTCTCTGTCTTTCTCTCTCATTGTGGCCTCAGGGAGCAGATCAGCTAACAGCGAGCTGGACTTTGACACAGAACGTGGCCTGGGTTCTCAATGTGGCACGAGTGCAGATATAAGATCAGTTTCCTACTGATCTAAGTCATTATGTTCTATTAGGAGGAACTGATGTGTCACAATGGGGTTTTTACTGAACTTAAACCCCAAAATCTCAACAGGAAAAACTAGTTTGCATAAAGAAAATTGGGCCAATGTTTAATGGCTATATGATTAAATTATGCTGAGAATTCAGGTTTGCCATCATAGGAATAAATTACATTTTAAAATGTGTTAAAATGGTAAAATGTTATTTTAAATTACAATGAAATGTTACAATATTACTGTTTTTACTGTATTTTACATCAAATAAATGCAGCCTTGGTAAGCATAAGACACTTCTTTCAAAAACCATTAAGAAAATCTTACTGACAATTGAACGGTAGTGTAAATAAAAAAAATTGTAAAATTATATTATTAGTATAGTTATATATTAAGTAAAGTTAAATAATATTATTAAAGTCTAATTAAAGTTATTACTTTAATGATAATTTGAGCAAAACGGGCTTAATTGTTATAAAAATAATGTCACAATGAACACACATTTCTTTATGTAATGCGATTTCTCTGCTAATTGCTCTAATGCCCTCTTGACATGTTTTAGGATATTTATTCTTCAATAATTGTTGGCCAGAGGAGAACATCAACAACTGAAATGCATCATTTTCCAGTTATCACTGTAAAGTTGCTTTGAATCGATCTCTATTGACTTATTAGGAGTTAAATGCCTGTAAAATGTAAGATGTCTTTTCAGATTTTTTATTTCAGAGTCTTTTCAGAGTTATTTACAGTGTCCTAGAAAGTATAAGTAACACAACAAGAGCTGTGAATCTCAGAGCAGGTGCTTGTTTTGGCTGTTGGCTGCTTGGAACCGGCACTCGTGGGTTTTGCAGCATGGTAACATGTTCTCGGAGGCGGGCAGCCGTACCACAGGCGCCACAGAGATGAACATGTCAACACACGCTTAATAGGTTTTACCTCCGAGCCCTGAGACCCACGAGTCACAGGAGAATATAGAGACACGGGGAAAAACTACACTATATGCTAATTAACGATCATAGTAATGAGGAAACATGCCTGTCGAATGCAAATGTTAATTGCTATATTATTGGTTTTCTTTTTTTGTGCATTTTTTCTTTTCCTTCAGCTGTGTTTCTTGCTGTAACAGTGCATATTATTAAAATAAATTATATTCATTACCATTTCTCCCTTTCCCTCAGCCATGACCGAACAATGCAAGACATTGTCTATAAGTTGGTGCCAGGATTGCAAGAAGGTTTGTGTCTTTTTGTATTTTTTATTTTTTTTTTAGTTTTAGAAATATAGCATGTGTTGCTCAATATAAGAATATAATTTATAATAAACCTGTATGAGTTTCTTCTGTAGAAGATATTTTGAAAAATGTTAGTAACAAGTTTCTGGTCCCTATTGACTCCCATAGTTTTTTATTTTCTTCAAACATCCTCTTCAACAGAACAAAGACCATGTTTACACCTGGTATTAAGATGCGTTTTGGTTGATTGGATCACAAGTGGATGACACAAAATACAGATGTAAACAGAGTCTTTTTGAGCCACTTTCGGCCACTTCCAAAAAAGAATGTCTTCTCACCCCCCTACTGACCTAAAGCCCAAACATTATGGGAAGCACTGACGTGCCGTATGTTTTTCCATCATCTCGGGGAATATGCAAATTGCTCGCTTATTTCATCCATTGCATCGAATTATCTGAAAAAGCCCATAGATTTACCCCGTCATATACCCTGCCCTTGAAGAAGTCAGGACCGAAAAAGTTCTCTTTCGCCCTTTCGCCCTTTTTGTTGAAAGTAGACAAAAGAAATTGATTAAAACACCAAGTGTAAACGGGTATGCGTTACCCTTGTCTACTTGTGATCTGATCGACCAAAACACATCTTAATACCAGGTGTAAACCGGACCAAGGAGACTCATACACGGAGCCTGAAATTGTCACTCGCCAAGCACCAAATTAGATTAAAAATCAGTTTTGGTGTGTATATGAAACGGTGTCAATCGCCAGTTGGCCGGGGATTTTTATGAATTCTAGCAATGCAAAGTTGTGAGAACGTGAACGCTCGACAATTTGACGGGTCAGCACTGCATCGTCATGCAAGTTTAAGCCTTGCCAATTTAAATATTCAAGCTCTAGAAGACACGAAAGGGAACTCGATTAGTTACTCGCTCGCTGTGTGCTGTAGTGAAGGTCACGTTTCTGTTTTGCTTAAAAATATGTAACACTTTTAAGCGTGTTTCATGTTTTCTAGAACAGATCCCTAAGATCCATGTGAACTGGTAGCAAAAATACCCTCTAATCACTTTTTTTTTTTTGCAAAGGATATTTTATGAAGCAGCTTATGATATATGCTGTTGTAAGATTTAACAGTAAGACTTTAATTCTTTCTTGTATGCAGCGGAGATGAAGAAACAGAGAGAATTTTATCAGAAGTTAGGCATGGAAGTGCCCGGAGACATCAAAGGAGAACTGTGCAACATGAAAACCCACCTGGACTCTCAGCGCAATGGTACGTCCCAGCTCTCTTTAACTACTGTAGGTGGCACAATCCATCTAGGATCACAGAGGAAGTGGAACAGTGTGCCTTTCACATGTCACACTTTTTGATTTCAACATTGGTGGGAAAATGTGCTTTAGTTGTCACATCACAATACAAAAAAGAGGCTTCATTTTGTTTATTTGCCCAGTATTCTGCTTTTTTTTTATAAGGGTCTAAAGCAGCTGTAAAGAAGAGTTTTTGAAAGCCTCTTTAGCCTCAAAACAAGCACATTATTTTAGTTTATTTGGTAGGAAACAAGCTCTTACCTTTTGTTTATTAGCCCTGTCAGTTCAGTTTATTTATCCCAGGCAGTGTCTTGTTCTTTTCATCTTTCGAGACTGTGCGCAGTGATAAAGTCTGTGCAAATACTGGCCCTCAGGCATGTTGAGTCAGCAGTTGTAATGGCTGGATTCATGCATTGTAGTTAATAAGGCTCAGATGCAAGTGGTCTCTTGTTCCACAATGTCTCCGCTAGTTTAGCGGACCTGTTTTTGTGAACAGTCCTCAAGCAAACCACAGTACCATCAAACTAAACTGAGAGGTGAAACGATGACGTAACTGACTGCATCACTACATAATCTACCCACAAATAAGCATGACAGCCTTTATTTATGATTTTTATGAGCATCAAAAATACTTTTTTGGTGTCACAGAAGTATGATTTTAGTGTGATTTTAGAGGGGACTGCTCATGCCACAGCAGGGTACCTGATGGTCCTTTTCAAATCCCATAACAGTGGACATTAACCAGACTGTTGCTGAGCTTGAAAAAGAAGTCACCCTTCTGGAAAGCATGGTAAAATTGCTACCTGGGCTTGTCCACATCATCCCCGGACAGCTAAGCAGAGGATCCCTGTCTATTAGCCACCCTAACGAAAACCTTATTTCGCTGGAAGTCCCGCTTTTTCTCGGCTTCACAGTCTGCTTGCCTCAGATTAGCTCAGCCTCCGTGAACTTTTTCCCAACCAGGGAACATTTTAAGTATTGGAAAGGATATTCTGAGCGTCCTGTGCAGAAGCCATCGCTGTAGCCGTTGAGGCTTAAGAACGACTGAACCCAGACTGCATTTCGTCCAGATGCACTCGATCTCTTTCCCATTACTGCAGTTGAGATTTCTGGTGATGCAATGACAATGTCATAGGGATGTTTGACAGCCCCTCATACAAAACCATGAGGCTGTGTGGACAGTCGTTCGGTTGAAATGCAATAAAATAACTCAACCACGCTTGACTGGACTGGTTATATGTATTTAATTCCCTCTTGCACTGGACAGTTTTGGTGACATTTAGCAAAAATGTTGCTTTGAGGATTTAAAGGAAGAATATTCAATGTTAAATTCAGTTTAAACTATACTGACAGCATCTGTGGCCTGGTGTCAACAATCAAAACACTGTTTGACACTCGGTTTGTTAAAAAAATAAAAAATGGGTACTTGGTACAAATGTACAACACAAATAACAACAAAATGATACCGCAAGTAATGATCACACAAGAATGAGCTTTGTGTTTATGTAGTTAAATCTCAGCAATCCTTCAGGATAACTTCAGGATGTTTTACCATTAATTTTTGTTGTAATTGACAGCCACTGATGCTGTCCATATACACTACTGTAAAATGTTTGGCTGTGGTTTTATTCTTTTATGATCACCAAGGCTGCATTTATTTGATCAAAATACAGAAAAAGCAGTAATATTGTGAAATATTATTACAAGCTAAAATAACTCTTTTCTGTTTTAGTATTTAAATATTTTTTTTCAGGATTCTTTGAGTAGAAAGTTCAAAAGAACATCTGTTGTAAATACTAACCTTTTGTAACATTATAAATGACTTTACGGTCACTTTTGATTGATTAAATGCATCCATGGTGAATAAAAGTATCAATCACTGACCCCAAACTTTTAAATGGTAGTGCTGTTTACACTGGATCCCTCTCATCAATGTTAATGAAGGAAAGTATTTTTAGGCATATATAAATCTGTAATGAGATGCAGCCCTAGTTTCTGACCTGATCTGTGGGCAGCTGTCTGAGGTGTGGGGAGTTATTTGGGCAGGTTGAATCATAAATTAATCTGTTTCCATTGATAAGGTGCAGATTAGTTTTGTAGACTTGTGAATATGTGACAGAGCAGGTTGAGAGAATTGTTTTTTTTTTTTTCCTTGTTTGATAAATGTTTCTTTACTGTGTAATAAAGAAACTCTTCAGAGAGTCACAAACTAATACTCGATATAATTTAAGCTCTGAGAAAGCAATGAATTATAAATGCTTGGAATCTTAATATGAATTATGATTAAATATTGTTTGTTTTAAAAGGCGAAGATGTTGCTTGGAAAGATAAATGCATTTACTTTCAGTTCTACACATCTTTGAAGTCAGTAGTGTGAAGAGATGGATGTGCACAAAACAGTAGCTTGTTTTTATGGTTGTCTGGGGTCCATCTTGTTAATTTTTTTAATTTTACTCCACCAGGTGACCTGAAATCAGAGGATCCAGCCAATAAGGAAGCGGGAGAGGAGAAAGCAGAGGAGGACAATGACTACCATCGCAGTGATGAGCAGGTAGGTTTCCACGTACCCATCTGACCTTGTTTAAACGTCACACAAGGGAGCTTCTCACTCTGTTACTGTGACCTAGTTTGTATGAACAAATGCATAAAAATGTTTGGAATATTATATTATTGTACTAGTCTATTTCTGCAATGTACAGTACTTTGGAATACATGGATGGCCCATATTTCCTACGTTGTGACCCAAATGATGCACTATACACAAAGCACTTATACTACACAATTGAGTACAGTGCTTAGTGTGCGAATTTTATAAGGTTATTTTGTCATTCATCATTGCAGTCTGATAGCCCTTCCCCCTCTGCTATGTTATTAAATCTATGACAGTTGAGTGCATGAAGTGTCCAACATTCCACACTTAATTTTTTTGCTTAATTAAGTGCATCATTGGGGTATTTTGAAGTGTTCTTTTTGATTTTGAAATTTTCAGTGTGAACAGACCGATTATACTACAAAACGCCATAGAATAGTACATAAGGACACAAATTTGGACGCACCTCTTGTCTACAACAAAGCACCCAGCATAGAATAATGTATCCCATAATGCAATGTGCTCACACTGCATCCACACTCAGTCACACAAATGCAGTATTCAGTAGTATACTAGTATTCTATTCTGAATAGTGACAGGCTACACTTTATCTTGATAGTCCACTTTAGATATTCTACTAACTATATAAGTCGCTTTGCAACTTTCATTAGAGTATTAGTAGACTGTTAATGTTACAGTTAGTAGAATAAGTTGACATGTACTTGAAAAGTTACTTATAGTCAGTAGAATGTTTTGGGGACCATCAAAATAAAGTGTTAGCAGATATTAAGCAGACAGTCTAATAATACTCTAATAACTGGTAGTTGACAAGTAGTTGCAAAATTAGTTATAGTTGGTTGAATGTCTAAAGTGGACAATCAAAATAAGGTGTTACCCAATGTTAATATGCCAAATGCTCTGGAATATCCAGTCTATGTCTGAACATTAGACTTGTGCAGAGCTGTTTCAGTGTTTTTAGAGAGTTGATAGTTTCATTAAAGACTGTGATATAGTAGAGTTTGTGTTCCTGCTCTCCTCTATGCTTTAATGTAATAACAGAAGGTTGTGCGGCTGCTGTCTACACACTGCTGCTGCATATGGAATACAGATTCTCTTCTTTATATGGGATCTGATGCTAAGTGGAGTGTAGGGCGTTCTGATGTATGCTGCTTATACAGTCTTAGATATATTTATATATATTCAAATATATACCCTTTTTTTTTTTCGCAATGATTACGTTTTGAGCAAAATATAAGATGACTCATAGTGTGATATAAGATTTCCTAGCAGTGTGTGAGTGAGATTTATTAAGCAGAAAGCACAAAGAAAAACACAGTATGCTAGGGTGTAAATGGCTTAAAGTATGTCTGTTTTCTTGTTTGTTGGAGGAAGAGATCGATGAAGATTTCAGCGTTACCGTGTACGTTTCTGTGTCCTGTGGTCATCAGTTGTATTGTGTGAGGAGAGATTGTGTGTGCATGCGGTCTGCTGTAGTAAAGCTGAGACAGGCACTTTGGCCTCATACATAATGTAAAAAGTAAATAAAAATTTCTGCAGTACTCGTTTAGTTGCGCTCGGGTGGCTGTTGCTACACTTCGGCTAATGTGTCTGTTCGTCAGACCCGTCCGGGTTGACCTTCTTGCAAGAAGAAGTAAAGCCAATACAGAACCTGAGAAATGCAGAGGAATTAAAGGGATTTATTAATGATGGAATTTATTTAGGTTTATTTAGTACCATTTGTGCAGAAAATTTCACTGTACTGCTAATAGACTTTCTGAGTAAAATTCACACCCGCATCTGGTTTAAATGAAAGATTAAAATGGTCGATTTTTTTATTGTTATTTTTCTCAGCTTAATTATTAGCATAGCAATTTATCTTCGTACACCACTTTGGATTGCAATTTATTATAGGATTGCCTTTAATGATGGGAAGTCTGACTCATTGTTTTATAAAAATGGGTTTTCAGTGGTTCATTTTGGTTCTCATATAATTGTCATCACATGATGCGTGTTGTTAATTGAGATCACTGTGATTTGGACTTGCTGAAAGAGTCAGTTTAGTGAGCCTATTGTTTAAATGACAACCAAAAGGACTAATACAGTCCAGTTTTTGAAAGAGTCTTCTAAATCAAGCAATTCACTGAAAAGATTTATTTAGTACTATTTGTGCAGAACACCCCACTGTTTTCTCCATTTTTAAGTAATTTGAAGCATTATTATCTCAAAGGATTGTCTTTAATGATGAGAAGTTGGTTCATCAAGTTTTGAGCAGATTGTTCAGAAAATTCATTTTCATTAGTTATTTTTGGTCCTCACATAATCGGCATTACATTAATTAAGACCATTGTCAGTCTTACTTTTCTGAAAGAATGTTTAGTGAGTCTCTGAAGGGCAACTCATGCCGATTCAGTCCAAGTGTAAAAGAGTCATTCAGACAAAAAGATTCATTGAAAAGATACATCTCATAAGAATGATTTGTATACATGTCGGAGATCACTAATTACTAGTAAAATATATTTCAAGGAGCCAGCTTAGTTCTAAGGGCTAGAGAGAGCATTGGTCATGTGAAATTAAATTGACTGATTTTGGTGCAAGAAACCTTGAATAGCATTATAAGTAGACTTCTGGGGCTGGAGGGGAAATAAAATGCTGCAAAAGTGTAGAATTACAGTCGCCTTAAAATTACCTCAGAATGTGGGCTTATAATAACACAGTGAGTGTGTGATAGATACCAGCCTGCGGAGATTCCCCACACAAACCAGAAGATCTAACCTTGTAGAATTAGATTTTAAATCACAATAATCAACAGCTCTTGGCATCTCAAGGAAAGTAAGGTATTCTATTGCGGCTGCTGCAAATAAAAGGCCCCACTTACGGTCGTTCTGGGATCTGGAGGTTTAATTGGTTGAGCGAGTTCACCATTAGTCATTTGTGTGGCTGTTTGCGGCGAGCATAACAGCCCCGGCCGTGCCGTAATGACCCAGTAATCACACACACACACACACATATGCAGCTAATAGCAAAGTTCCTTGCTTGTGTTTAATAGTACACCCGTGTTTGTATTACATCTCGCATATAACCGAGCACATCTGCGATTTACTGCCCGCTGTTTTTGTAAAGAATGTGGCTGTATGTGGCCCCCAGAAGCCCTTGGTTCTCTCTCGGCACCATTTGCCCTCCAAATGGACTGGCGTTTAGCCGCCAGGCGCAGCTGCCCCTCCTCATCCTTCTCCATTACTGTCTGTTCTGGGTGAGGCCTGGTCCAAATGGGCCGCTGTGCCACTCTGCACTGCTCAGTCACTTATCGGCAGAAGGATAGAAGGATGGGGAGAGAGAGAGAGAGGCATGAAATCCTTAATGCATCTTGACTCTCTGAAGCCCTCACTCTGCCACTGCACCTGCCGGGCAGCCTGAGGCGACCGCAGTCCACTGGCAACTCAACCCTCAGCTCACTTTTGAAAGATGGCGGAGCGCTTACTGGCATCTGCTCTTAATTTTGTTGAAATCATATTGGTGGTGTCAGTATTTATGTGCGTGGCTATGCAGTTTTTTGAATTGGCATCATGTTACTGACTTTTCACTTGATGAGCTGACTGGGTATGTATTTAGCTTTATGTTTGACTTTGATTCATTTAGCAGATGCTTTTAACATGAGTGATTCATCCTAAGGAGACAGTAGCACAAAGGTGCGTTTACACTGACAGTCAGGGTGTAAAATTAACACTTAAGCACAAAATACAAGTAAGAACGCCTTTTGGTGAGTTTTATTCATTAATTGACCATTCACGAACAGTTTGATTGACAGGCGATCTGACCAATCATAACCTTGAATCCGCCATTTTGTCTGACAAAGCAGTCGGTAGTATAGTAGATTTAACGTTGGTGAACTTGAACTTCAAAAATTGTGTGTACTCCCGTCTTTCCACAGTTGAAACAACATTCCTTCTGATGTCCATTCAGGTTTTTTTAATACTTTAAATCAGAGCTTCCCAAACTTAAGAGGGGTAAGGCCCCCCAAAAACATTGCAACAGCTCCACGACCCACCGTTAAAAAATATATACCGACATTTACCTACAAATACATTTATTAACAAGTTTGTAAGAATTTCATGTGAATTATGAGAACTATGATGTAAACATTCTTTACAAATATATTTAAATTCATAACACTAACCTTACATACTTTAAAAAAAAATCACATTTTATAACAATTGGAATATTTTAATTATTTTGATATATTGATTTGGACTATCTACGGCCCCCCTGCAATACCGCTATGGCCCACAGTTTGGGAAACACTGCTTTAAATGAACTAGTATGAAGAGATGGTTGGTTCACGATCCGATTGAAGGAGGTACAGCAATCTGTCATGACACATTAAAGAGCCACTATATGGTATTTATTGTTTAAACTTCTTTAAAAAATTACGATATATTAAATATAAAACTGTTTCATATGTCTGTCGATGCATTGTCAGTGTCCTTTTTGCTCGGATGTATTTTTCACTGTGTGAGAACATGATGTGTGGCGTGAAAGCGCATAGCTTGTATTTTTTTTGTGGAAACTGTGATTCTTTGATGAATAGAAAGGTTAAACGAACAGTATTTATTTGAAATGTAAATCTGTACCGTCAATAATTTAGTGCAAACTTGATAAAGTGTTACTTAATTGTCACTGTCCCACTAACGGGATGCTTTGGCGCTTTTTTTTTTTTTACCTTCACATATTTTAGTAATCATAATAAATTAGGTATCATACTAAAGCTTAACTCAAAATTCATCCTGAAAACAGACATTGTTTTACCATGGAAACAGTACTTTAAATCATTTTACTGAGCTGTCGTGTTTCATATTAAAAAATTGAATGTCCAATCTTGACAAAACGCATATCGTCTACAAGGCCTGTGACTCAAGGCTCCTCTTATGGCGACTGTTTTGGGATAGAAGTGATAGTGTGGCAGAAATATATTAATTTGTCACAGGAGAACGCATAAAAAAATCATTTGGAAATGTGGGTGTCACTCGGTGGCTTTTTTGGTATAGCACCGAAATAATAAAATCTCATAGGTACTTCAATTTTTGTGATATTAATTTCAAATTTGGAAAACAGCTTGGTTAGACATATGGCATTGATTTCATAGCAATTTAGTAAAATGCATTTTAGTACAGTACATTTGTTTTACAGTTGTGCAGTACTGTAGTGCTTTCACTTAAGCAATAATCTGTTGTGTGTCATCTTTAGTGTCTGCCTTAGGTCTGTATTCCCAAACATGAATTACAACCATTTAAGCTTGCTTAGTCAATTTTCATATCTGTTCTCAAAAAGGGGGTGATAGTTAAGAGGTTAAAAGGTTATGTAAATCGATTCAAAGCAACTCTATGTGGGGATGCATGTGTAGAATATTCTTCACATTTAAGCTACTGAACAAAAACATTGTCTTCACGTTGTTGTGACTGGTGCGGTTTACCAAGAGACTGACAATGACTCATCTAGCGTATGATGTTGTTAGTGACGTGCAGTTGACACAAATAAGCTAGGAAAAATCTTGGGGATAAATATATACTTTTGAAAAAAAAAAGAATATAATATACAAGCTGTGTTCCACTTACGCTGGATGTATCTCAAGAGATTCAGTTCACTTTAGAAAATTAGCTCATTTGGAATGCACTTCATTGTCATCAAACATTTAAATCAGAGGTTTTGAATATGATTACATCATATGCTTGTGATGCCAATCTTTTCACTTGTATTGAAAATTAATTGCCTCCTGCTGCTTCTTACTGCAAATTGCTGTAAGTTAAAACCTATCAATTGACAATCATTGGCGACAGTGTTGAGCATACATCGTGCAAATAAGCACAGTACAGGTGTGACAAAGCAACAAGATTTTGAGGGCCTCGGGTGAAAATTGAAAGATCATTCCATCAGTTTAGTGGGTTTAGAAACTGAAGTCACGTTTTTACATGCAAATATTATGCTTAGTATCTGACATTTAGATTGAGTCTAGATTCAAATCAATTCAAAGATTGCAAAGTGTGTTAAGCTGCTTGTCTTCGCTATTTGTTTAGATTGCTTATCTCTAACACAGTGCAGTTATCTAAATCTTCCATGTGATTTTCTGTGCTAAGTCAAAATTTCCTGTCTGTTCAGGTGAGTATTTGTCTGGAGTGTAACAGCAGTAAGCTCAGAGGACTCAAGCGGAAGTGGATTCGTTGTTCAGCTCAGGCGACCGTTCTCCACCTCAAGAAGTTCATCGCAAAGAAGCTCAACCTGACATCCTTCAATGAGGTATGTGATCCTTCAGATCTGAAGCTATACAGGCCCTTGCGTTGCAAACAAAGTTCAAAACGAAACCCATTATCTGCCTTTTCCGTCTGCCTCGATGGAGACCTTTGCCACCACGCCAGCCGGCATCGCTGTTTCCTCCATTACAATGGCTCATGCGTGAGTCACCACACGGATTTCAAAGCTCCTCCGCGCTGTCACGATTCCCACAAAGCTTTCAACGTGCCTCATATTTTCAGAGACAAATAATAGCCTGTAATATCATTTGCTCTCTGTCATGTATCTTGCAGCCTGCCAATGTCTCATAGTGCAATTTAACACAAAACTTGACTAATTATTGCCGCTTCATCACCGTTTTTTCCCTGCTTTGTGTTAGAAATGTGTGGGCTTTTCCACCACACGCATCCGTCAAAAACTTTCCCCCGCAATAATACTGTCAGATGCCTGTTGTTCTCCGCAAGTATTGAGAGTTATAGCTGCCAGCGGCACAATACTGCTCTGAGCTAGATAAAAAATATGACTCTGAAATGGCAGCAGTTTGTGTAGTGGCTCTGCTTTGAAGTGCAAGTGAAAAGCAAAATCTTTGAAGAACTAAATTCTAATAAGCATCAAAAGTTTCACTGTTGCACGCCGTCAGACGTTTCGGTCTCTCTGAACATCCCTGGTTCGCATCCCAGATATTCATGATGACTTTAAACTCTGAGTAGTGCAAAGAGCTCAGGGCCTCCAGCAGGTGTTGCTGTGGTCGTGCTGCTCTCGTTCGACTCTCAGCAAGCCAAAACACACTGACACCGGCACTGGTGTTTCACTCCATGCTATTCCAGTGAGAGCGGCATCCCTTATACTGTGATACACATAATCCTCTGGGCAGTTATGGCTGCTCTTAAAGGTTTTGTGTCCATTGTTTTGGCTTGAATAACAGGCTGAACGGAATGTTTTGACAGTACAAAGGACTGTCACTCTTCTGTAAAGCACCATAAAATCCCACCTGTCCCCAGAGACACTCATACACAATTGATTATGTGGTTCTCGGGGATAGTTTATTCTGTTTGGTCGATTGCAACATTCTGTGGTCAAATGTTTGTATAATGGCTGATAAACTGTATATTTGAGCTTTGTATCATGTTGCCCAATTTTTTATTTAGCGAGTAGCTGTGTAATGGGACTAGGCTCTGCATCTGGGTTTCTTATGTAAAAACTACTTTAAATATTTTTAAAATCAGCTAGTCTGTGGGCTGTCTAATTACGTACACATCCTCCAGACACCGATAAGATGTTGTTGTGGGTTTTTTTCAAGGAGCGATCACATGCATGGAGCGCAATAGAATTGAATCTTGTGATGCATTTTTAAGAGTTTAAATGGTTTTTAAGTAAACGGCACTTGAAACATTTACATTTGAGTCTGACGGTAATTGCCTTAATGTAATGTTGAAGGTGGTAAATTAAATTTAATTGCTGTAATGGTGATGCTGGGCATGAATTTAAAGACAAAACTTCTTAGCGTTTTACTTTTTATGTTTTAAGCATGCTAGAATGTTTTAAGTTGCTAAAAATATTAAAGCTTGAAAATAATCAAGATAAAAACTAAGGATGTGTCTGGATGGCCAATAGGGTTGGGTATCATTTGAATTTCAGCAATTCCAGTTCCGAACAAATAACTAATATAAATTTCAAGAATTATTAAAGGCAAGTATACACTCAGTAATGCAATAAGAACAAATAAGCGATTCATGAATAGCACTAATAATTACAACTGAACAAAGTTCAGAAATTTAAATCAAATGTAAAATAACACTGCATAGTTTAAAAAAAAATAAAATAAAATGTAGATTAATCCTTTTCTTTTGTTCTTTGATTAATATTAATGACACAGGCTGCAGCAGGTTTATTAGGCTGCTGTCACTTTAAGAGCGAATGCATGGATCCAATACACTGTTACTCATGCATTTCTTTTCAACTGTTTACATTCAGTTAAGATGAAACTGACTGTGTTTACAAGGATATTTTGACAAAGTTTTGTTTATTTGTCTGTTAAAACACAAGAAGACGCAAAAGAGAACTCAGTTCAGTGTTTGTGCAATATATATATATATATATATATATATATATATATATATATATATATATATATATATATATAATATATATAAAAGACTTGTGTGCATCTTTTTGTGTGCATGCTCTGGACGTGCCCAGTACAGTAAACAAGTGCCGAATTAAGTGCTCTCTCATGTCTTCTTGCACTTGAATGGTTTAAAACTGCACTAAAATGCACATGCAGGATACTATTAATTTTCGATTCCCAACACTAATGGCCAACTAGTCATTCAGCAGCAGATTATTTGACCATCCTGATCCATCTATAATATTTTTGATCAGCTGACCTGCGAAATGGTCCTGTACGATCATGGAAAGCTAGTTTTATTTAGACTACTGTAAATTTTTTTTTGTTTGTTTACTCTGTTTGTGTGCTTGTTTTCAGCTGGACATCTTATGCAATGAAGAAATCCTGGGCAAGGACCATACTTTGAAATTTGTTGTGGTAACAAGATGGAGATTTAAGGTAATTAATGAAAATTTGTGTACATGTATGCCTGCTTTAGATTTCTCTGCTTTAGTCTTCCCTTTTGCCGTTGTGATGTGCATGCATGCATGGATAATTTACATAAATTCATAATCATATACAATATGTGAAGGTTGTTATGGCCAGTATTTTATATTTATCTTGTTCATCGTAACGTTTGTTCAACCGCAAGTCAGAAATTGACATTTTGATGCACAGAGCATGTTATTTTTTTGAAAGGTTGCATATCTAATCCTGCTTCCCTGAAATGCCATTGCAAAAACAATAGAAGCCCTTGACTTTCTGTGCCATAGAGCGGCTCTTTGACTTTCAGTCACACGAATGCATGTGTGTTTTGTGTGCGTTCCAGAAATCCCCCCTCCTACTTCATTACAGACCCAAAATGGATCTGCTGTAGTTGGACAAAAACGCTTGGTTGTTTTGGCCCAGTGGCTGAGGACTGTGCTACGTGCTATATATGCAGAGACCATCAACGCCCACCCCAAACAAACAAATGCCCGTCAACACAGACACGAGCCAGCAAACAACAAAACCAGCACAGCCACTGCGACACTGGCGACTTACGGGAACAACCGCTTTTCTCTGTCTGTTTGTCCGCTATATGTCCTAGATATGTGAAAAATTGAGAGAAAGCATATATTTATACTTTTGTATAGATGAGAGAAGTGGAACCAAGACCCTATTGGTGCGCTGTTTACACTATTAAAACAAAAAAGACAAAAAAAAGGTCATAAGAAATGGTTTAACATTTCTTTTTTGTTTTCTTTTTCGTTTGTTTTTTTGTACCATTGGACTTTGTTCCCACCTCAATTATGGGCAAAAAGATGGTGCTCGGTGTCTGCCGTCCTCGGTGGAAGTGTCCACTTTTACACTGCTAACCAGAAGAGAGGAGGCGTTTCAAAATGACCGCTCTCTCTCAGGTCTTACCCAACACTTCTCGGGAGCGCAGAGCCTTTCTATGCTTATATAAAGCAGTTTATATGAGTGTATTATCTCAGAGCGGTTTCTTTCTTTACTTTCCGGCGCCGCTACAAGTGGAATTGTGAATAAGCAAATTTATGTGTAGTATTTATGTTCTATTTACCAATATTGTATATAAAAGTTGTTGATGCAGAGAAGGGATGAAAGATGTAATGGAAGTGTGTGTGAAAGACTAAAGGCTAGAAAAATAGAGTGGTTTTCCAAAAGTGCTATATTTTGGCCTACGTTTATGTGGCTTCATGAAAAAGACTTAAATGTTCAGCTAAATTCAAGTCAGAATCCGAATTGGGTGAATCTCTTAAAATATTTTCACCCCAAAATTAAATGGAAAAAAATTCTTAAAGAAAATTAAGCTTGGTTTTAGGATGATTAAGTTTTTTGTTTTTTTTTTCATATTTTGACATGACAATTATACACATCTCTCAGCCCAAATTCAGTCATTACCATAATGCATCTTTTTTTTTATTATTCTCAATACAGATTCATATTAACTGCATTACAGCAGTTTACAGAAAACTTCAGTTTTTTTAATCCATCATTTGCAGCACATCTTAAAGTCAGGAAAATTTATACAACTGTGAATATATAATATATCGCATTTTTTATTTTTTTATTTACTTTATTGTGGTAATGAAGTTTTGGAGAATATGTGTAATTGTTATGAAAATAATGAGACGGTGCAAAAAGTCTTAATGGTCATAAAAAACAATATTTTCTTTAATAGCATTAATTTCCTAAATGAATTCCAATAATAATAATAATAATAATAATAATTCTAAAATTTATATCATATTGGCCACTTTTTTTTTTATTTAGCAAGTAGCTGTGTAATGGGACTAGGCTCTGCATCTGGGTTTCTGGTGTACAAAAATAAATATTTGAAAAAGTCTTTAAAAATTATTTTAAATATTAAGAGCTATATATTTAGTTTTTCCCATTATTTTTTCCATTTAATTTTGAGGTAAAATTTGACCCTCACATTTTCATGGGATTCACCCTATTAATACATCTCTTTTCAGTGGTACAGACTTTTTGTGATGCAAAAAGCTTATATTTTGGTCAGACATTTAAGTGTCAAATTAAATGCAGCAGTTATTAAAAGCGATTTCAGAACAGAAAAGGTGCTTTTAATCATTTGATCCTCCCAAATGCTAATTTGCAGCTCTAGAATCATTAAAGATTGTAAGGATGAATCCTTAATATGTTGATATCTTTAACTTGCATTCAAAAAATACCTAACTTGCCCCTCATATCCTCATATCGTACATCCTGTGATATAATCCCTCAGCCTCAATGTCATATATGCAATGCATCACCTTTTGATTGAGACAAAAAGATGAAAAATTCAGTCCGTACAATGACATAATGTCAGCTCTCCAATCCTCCGCAGTACGAATGTAACCCACAAGTAACCGTCCATATGTATTGTACAGCTATTTGTTTATCGCTGTCTTAGTGCCAAAGGCTTCATACACCCTCCTGACTTCACTCTATTCTGGATGGCAAGCTGTACAAATGGCAGATTTAATACAGAGGAAAATGACAAATTGAGATCAGAGTTTAAGTGATATTTATGATTTGTCGGGTTAGGTTAGTGAAAATTGGCTGGTAGTTGAAGTTTATTTTTTTATTTTTTGCAAGCCCTTAAATTGTGTACCAATATGCATGTTGGCAGACAAACTGCATCGAGTTGATCAAACATCAAAGGGCTTTTATCAGATTTGTAACATAAATGTATTTGAAGCATTTCGTAAGGAGAAATTTGGAGCTTTTTTTTATACCTAAACTTTTACTTAAAAAAAAAAATCTGTTTTTACTTTGAAACAAGATGTGCGTCATCTACTATAGCGGTCAACTTTTACACGGGTAAATGCCAAACCAGCTTGACCAAATCTTTCTATAACTCATTAAGTTATTCCACAAATACTGATATTTTAGATATTCAATACTGCAGTATTGCATAGAAACAATGGTTCACCTGCCCGTGTCTTGTAATGTGAATCTCAGTATGCATTTTTTTCCTTCAGCTTCGCATTTTTTAAAGCTGCATATTGTTTTTGTGTTTTATTTTATTGGATCACCAATTTGCTCTTGTAAAGAGGATGCTGTCATCATGATTTAAATATTGCGTTCTTGTATGCATCAGCCATTTCACGCAAAAATTATATGGTTAGTGTTCCAAACACCGACTGCAGGTTTATTCCTCACAGACTGGTGAAAATGCAACAAATGCGTTATTTTACTGTTTTTATTTAATGCGTTTCTGATTCTCATTTTCGTCCAGCATTGGGTGTCTAAGGCTGGAGGGTCGTTCTTTGGGGAAAGTTGTGTTGGAGAGATTGTTGCCATGGTGAACGCTGGGGTGGGTCATTCTTAGGGGTCATTGCCATGGTGAAGGATGGTGTCCGCTGGTGTTTCTCCCATTTGAGCCAATAACTGGTGCTAATGTTTTATACCTTTTAAAAATAAAACCGAACTAAACATGGTGCAGACTGGGGGCAAGTCTTAAAATACCTGTACTTTTCTTGCTTTTTTGAGATGTTTGGTGCTCGCGTTTTTTCAAACTGTTTTATGGGGAAGTTGGTAGTGTATTCTTTAAATTTAATTTACTGCTGTCCCAGGAAATCAGTCTCAAATAGCAAAATAACACCATCATTGTCATCCTCTGTCTTAAAGAACACTGGCGTTTAGAGTAAAGACCTGTTGTACATCACTTCTACAGCTTTGCTCAATCTACACAAGGATTTGAACATAGCAACTTGTTCTGGCACTAGTCTGTATTGTTATACCATTATTACAAACTTCTATGCGGTTGCTCCATTTTTTTGACACAAGCGATGAAGGCAACTTGGAAGACAGGGTTTTTCTCTCTAGTATTGTTTAAATCACCACAATGTATCAGTCTCCCAGGGCTTCATTGTGCATGAGAAGTGTGTTGGTGCTCTAAGGTAGATTCACTATACTTCGCAGTATTGAATAGATCGATGCTCGGGCCATGTTATCAGGCTTGCATTGAGACATCAGCGCTACTTCACTTGACAGGCAGGCTGTAAGAAGCTTACAGAGACCTTCCTTGCAGCTTTAGAAGCTGTGGACTGTGTCCAGACTGAAGTTGCCAAGACTGAAGGCCGGTCTTCTTATCATTTACGTTTCCTAGCTTTTTGGCAGCATATGGCTCTGTGACAATGTTGCTCTCTGAACTGAGCTACAAATTTGGAGATGTGGAAAGGGTGTCAGAGGATGATCCTTGGGTGAATCTCAGGATGTTATCTGTATTATGTGTCATATTTCACCCCAAATGCAAACTACATTTTGCTATTGTATAAAGCCATTTTTGTGATCTTTTTTTTTTTTAAATAAATATAAAGCACATTTTCCTCCTATTGTCATTACCATTATGCAAAAATTTCTCTCTCATTACTTTAATGTGGAAACATTATACATAGTAATATGTTGTAACATTTATCCTGATGTAATTCAAATATTACAATATAATAGTTTAATTGCATCAAATTCAGTTAAGTCAAACCAGCCTCCAAATTATAAGCATATTTTAAATTATAAGCCTAGTCATTACTGTAAAATATATATATAGCTGTCATATATATATATATATATATATATGACAGCTAATTTAAGTAAATTAGCTGTCATATAAGGTGGTGATTGATAATATTTTATATATATAAAATATTATATTATGATAATAGTTATGGTAATGACTAGGAGGAAAATATGCTTATAATTTGGAGGCTGGTTTGGCTTAATTGTCTTATCTGAGAAAAATATAATTTTGTATTTTTTCTCCTTTTGCTTTTGGGGTGAAATTTGACCTGGACTTTTTTTTCACGATTCACTCTTTTCAGATTTTAACAGAAAACATTTCAATCAAAAAATTATTACCAATTTCTCTGTCATATGAGATTTCAGCTGCGCTGGAAAGCACTTCTTATTTATTGTCTTTTGAAAAGCTTACAGTGGCCCTAAAAGGGCACCATTTTGGTTTATTCCTCATTCTGTATATCATCTCTCTCCAGTCACTCTCTCGAGTCAGGATTGTCTCTCCTCTGAGTCATCTGCCGTGATTGTATTCTCACAAGAGCAGTGTGTTTAAAGAGCACTCTGTGTTAATGTCTGAAAGTCTGTAAAATCAGACTATGAGGCCGACACACAGAGAAACCGCAATCCCGCCCTAATAGGTTTTCAGCGGGTGGTTTTTCTAGGGTTTAAATGATTGAGGGGGCTACTACGATCGGTCAGTTTTGGGTTGCATTGACTGTGAGCCTGAATTGAGTGGCCAGTGTTTGCCAGATATGTCACTTTGTGTAGTGTTTGCTGCCAGTTAAAAGCATTGCATCATTTTAATTGTTGGGCAACCGGTTTCACTGTGTGTTTGTGTATTTGCATTGTTGTTGATTTGAAGAATGAATTTAAGAAACCAACCTTCACAGTGGCACCTCCAACTGAGCCATATGTATTTATCCACACTCCTCTGTCCAAACTATCTCCCATGCTAAATGTTATTTATTTATACTGTAAAGATTTGTGTCCTGCAGTGATCTGAAATATAAAACGTGTCGAGATTTGCCGCAAATCAAGATTTGTTGAGATCGATATCTTCATCTGTACATGCTTTGATTGATATATAAATGACTCAAACATGATAGTATCACTTAAGCATTATAACCCTTTTTTCCTTCCTTGTCATTCAGCATATAGTCTTATTCATGTATGCGCTTTGTGTATAAAACAAGCTGTAAATTCAATTTAAGGTTGTGGTCAGACTGGGAAAAAGCATTTGGATTGGGTCGTGTGAAACGATCGTTATGTTTCCAAGGAAAAAAATGTGCAATATATGTCTCTCAGATGGTTCTTGGTTTCAGCTCTGGAAGCTTCATTCAATTTATCTGTTCATTAGGTGCTCAGGTCACAGATAGAGTCCATACAGTTCTCATCCCCTCTGATTCTACGGGTGCCTGCTTGGCTCAATTCACACTAATGTTCCATACATAGCACATTGTTTTCCTCACATTCTTTTTGTGACAGCTATTATGTTTCTTTTAGTGGTAAAATATTGACATTTAATGGTGTCCTTTTCCTTGTCTTTTTTTCTGGCATAATGATTATTTATTGCACATGGTTTCCATAGTCACACAAAGGAGTTTTGTTTAAACTGGGCTGGAGTTTCTTACAATTTTATGGAAGCTTTTGTTGAAATTTTGAAAGTGTGTATTTCATGAATAAATGCCTTAAAAAGAAGTGTCTTTTGCTGTCTTCTCCTTTCAACATCAAAGATCAGACTACTTTAAACTAGAATTTGATCACATGAAAAGTCCCTATAAGAAGTTTAACATTCCCAAGCAGGTGTGTCATGCAAATAAACGTCCGTTGTACTATGTAATGGCAAAAGACAGACATCTCTGAACCTGTTTGCCAATATTATATTTAAATAGCGAATTTTAAAGCTACTATACTGAGTGTTATGGTTTCTCCTGTTCATTTTTATATGAGTGAACGGTCTCATGTCTACCCTGAGATCTCTTTCATATGCTTAATAATATCAGGGTTGTGCACCTTTTGAGAATTTAATTGAAAAAAACTTTTTAAATTATAGTTAAATTCATGATTTTTCAATTGAGGTAGTAAAAAGGATGCAGAATTGCAATTTACATGTTAATTCTACTTCCTTGCATCAGTGATATGATTTTACTGGTGGGATAGGTCACCCAAAAAACATTTACTCACCCTCATGTTGTTCCAAACCTGTATGAATTTCTTTCTTCTGCTGAACACAAAAGAAGATATGTTGAAGCATATCAGAAACCAAACAGTTGATGGGCCCCATTGACTCCATTGATTCACTGTACTATGGAAGTCAGTGGAGCCCATCAACTGTTTGGTTGCTTATAATCTTCAATGTGTGTGTGTGTGTGTGTTTTTGTGTGTTTCGTGGGTGTGTATATGTGTGTCTTAAACAGAAGAAATTCATACAGGTTGGGGGGGTGAACTATCCCTTAAAGTGTTTAAGTGTGGATGTTTTTTAACATGTAATTTATATTTTGAATGAATTATGTATTACCTATAACATTTTTCAATCAGATTTCCAAAAACATTATATTAATGATTAATGTTTGAAATGCCAGAAATTTGCATTGAATGATATTTTGTGTATTTGTATATCTTTAATAAATTAGCTGTCATTTTACGGACTTTAACAGAAGGCTAAATTTTATCCTAATGTCTTGGGATAAAAAAAAAAAAGTACTCTACAAATTAAGGACAAGATTGGCATAATTAGTGAAATTAATTATTATAACTGTGTTTTGACTCAACTAAGGAAAACAATATTTTTTTGAATTGCAGTAAATTCCTCTTCCTGTCATTAGAATTCAAGTTCAAGACTCAAGTTCAACATCCTGTAGGTTTGGCTTCAGTTCTGTTAAGGTATTTTATGCCTTAAAACTGTTCTGAATGAACGAAGGAAAGGAACAAAGGATATAAACAACAAAGCTACCCATTTAGAAATCCGCAAGGTGTGACCAAATATAATGGCTTTGCCTTTCTCTTTGTTTGTAAATTCCCAAGTGAACACTCGTTGGAATGAGGCCTTTTTGCCGTGTTAAAGAAAGTGTGACGAGACCAACCCTACTGCCTTGAGATGCACGGCACGAACAGAAAGGAGCACCAAGGATTTGGTAAGGTGGCAGTCAGCGTTTCAAACACAGAGGTAATGAGCCTGTAATGTCCTCATTCCTTCTCATTTCACTTCTGACCGCTTGAAAAGCCGCAGTCTAATGAAGTATCAGGAATGGAGGGTGCCGTTCATTTCTCTTTCTTTATTTGTATTCAAGGCAAAGTGACCCACTTTCATCTAGTTTAAAATGAACTTTTCATGTCGCCGAACATTAATACCTGAATATTAAAATCTGTCATTCGATTTCTGAGATTTTTTTTCTTTATCTGTTCTTGCAAAAATAACACATAATATGCTAAACTCAGTAAGAGTCAACAAGATGCATGTTTCTCGTCTTATTGTCAGCCGCATTGTTCCAAATTAAAAAAAATGTCAGCATATACTGTAAATTGCTCAAATTTCATTAGGCTATATTACAGTAGCTTTCTCCCGCCATGCTCCTTGGATGCCAGTAATCTCTTTTATTTTCACTTGGAAACGCATCAGGAAACAGAAGTAAAATGGGTTGTGAAGGTTCTCATGTCGACTTTAAATAGTTATCACAGTGCCAGAGCTTGGATTTTTGGTTTGAGGATATGAGCTCAAGAAATTAAATAAAGCCTATTAAATATCTTCAAAGAGGAATTCAGTGGTAAATGGCTGAAATTGTAGTTGACATGGTAACACTTTAAAATAAAGTTCAGTTAGTTATTATTATTAATGCATAACATCAACTAAGAATGACCAACTATTTTTTTACAACATTGTTTAATCTATAAATATCGTCTCAGTTAATACATGTTTTTTCATAATATTTGACCATGTTAGTTAATATTTCAAGTTTAAGTTTTAAAGTATAAATTATGTACACAGTAAAAAAAGTCAAAGTTGTAAATGAAACAATAATTATTTCAGTCTTTCTACTTCAAATTTCCAAATGTGTTCTTTGCTGTTTCTTTGTAATTCTTTGTAAAATTTCCTAACAATATCAGAGTAAAATTAGTTTCAATTTCCTGCTCCATTTTTTTCCAAGGTATTTGTCAAATTTGCCAAGATTATTTAAAATTGCTTACAATTTCTCAAACTATGGCTGCTTTTCTCTAAACTCCTCTCTATATCAAAGTATTCTAGAGTCAAATGTGAGGCCATCTGCCTGACTGCTAAAGCTTGGTCAAAACTAGGTCATGCAACAGGACAATGATCCCAAGCACACCAGCACATCTACAACAGAATGACTGAAAAAGAAAAGAATCAAGACATTGCAATGCCCCAATCAAAGTCCAGACCTCAACCCGATTGAAATGCTGTTGCAGGACCGAACATTCTGTCTGTCACCACCTGTTGAAGTCTTAGTGATTATGTGTTCATGATGATATATTGTTTGCTGGAGTTCAGAGAAGTTGGAAGTAATTCAACTTCTTGCACAGAATATTCAATAACAAATTAGGATGATAATGAGTCTCAAGTTATTGTTTAAAATTACTGGCATTGAATTTTGTGTGGTCAGGATTAATGAAATTAGCCATTTATTGCTACCACAGCCAAAAGGCTGCTTGAGTCGTTTCAGGTTGCCCTTGTTGAAAAATTTAATTCCTCCAGATTACATAAAAAAAAAAAACAGAACAAAATAAAAAACAACAATGACAAAGCCAAAGGATAATCAGGATAATTAATAAAATATTACCTTGTTTAAATTCGTCTTGATTGTCAAATATTAGCTAAGAGAAACTTGTTTTGATTCCGTTGATGGGAAACGTCGCTTTTGCATTTTTGCATTTCTTTACCTGCGGTTTGATTGACAGGCGATCTGACCAATCATAACCCCCGAATCCGCCATTTTGTCAGACAAAGCAGTCAGGGGAGTTAGTAGATTAATGTTGGCGAACTTGAATTTGAAAAAATGTGTACTCGTGTCTTTACACAATTGAAACAACAATCCTTCAACATACATTCATGTTTATTTGATGCTTTAAATGAACTAGTATGAAGAGATGATCGGTTTTACGGAGCTACAGCGATCTGTCAAGACCCACTATATGGTATTTATAGTTTAAATTTCTTTTAAAAATTACAATATTTGAAACTTTATTTCATATCAAAAGTAACCTGCTCTGTCTTGTCTGTTGACTATGTATTTTTCACTGCTTGAGAACATGATGTGTGGTGTGAGAGCGGCAACAGTAACTAAAGGGGGCGGGCATAGTGAAGGGTGAATTGTAGAAGTGATAAAATCATTATAAAATGGGGCTAACCCTTCAGTATAAGGAACACATATTCACTATTAACTACAACGTTTGCCTCAATTAACTCCTAATTTACTGCTTTTTAGTAGAAAGTTTGTTTTTGAAGCATTTAAATGTAGGTATTGGGTAGGATTAAGGGATGTAGAATAAGGTCACACAGAATAAGGCTTTAATGTGTGCTTTATAAGTACTAATGAACAACCAATATAATATGCAAGCTAATAAGCAAATAGTTAAAAGTGAGAACTGAACCGTAAAATAAAGTGTTACTAAAATGCGTAGTTCTGATTGGTCAATACATTGTTTCTTTTGTATTAAATCTCACAAGCTTTTTGTAATAATTTTCATAGTCAAATTATTTAATGTGTATGTTTGTGTACTAACGTACTTTAATAAAAAGCACTTGAAGGTTGTGCTCTATTTATAATTTGTGAACGTAGCGATGGCCTTCCAGGCCTTTCAATTGCCAATAGGATAACCTTAGGATAAACTTCCTTATTGTTTAATTCAAACAAATCCTTCTGGGTTGCTAAAGTGGATTATCATTCTTTTAAATAAGCCATTATAAGCCTGACCGTGATGCTAAACAGTTGATTGCATGAGTAATTGTGCAGTATATTCTATATTATGCATAACCAATAAGTGTTTACTAAAAGCTATGGACTGTTGCATCTCTTGCTCATGTGTTTTTTTCCCTTCAGTAGGTTTATTTAGGCTTCTGCTTCAACTGGTTGCTATGAGCAACTTGTTCAGTCAGATGTTCTCTTCCCTGCTAGTTTCTATCCAGTAATATATGCATTCTGCTTGTGAGTTAGGCCTAAGATTGAAACTGTGTCATCAGAAATTATGCTAGAGCTAGTTTATCATGATGTGTTTGAGCAGATGTGCCACACTTCTGTTAGCAAATGTTGTTTTTTATGTGTGTCCAGACTCCAGCTTAAGTTGTGCTGATCTTAGATTGAGGAATGAAAAATCATTTACTTTTGTCCATAAAGAACTGATTTGTTTGTGTGCGTAATTATAGAACTCCTGGGGAAATTTACATTTCCCATGATCCTGAAGTGAGATCCACCAGTCAGAGAATGTGTTTTTACAATTGTTTTTACAACTCCCAATGCATTACACTACACATTTCTTTATATGAGGTGTAATCATTGATATGCAAATGATAACAACAAGAGAACTCAATATTTTACTCATTTATTTTATTCATTTAAGAAATCAATTGCATTTGCATTGCGAACAACCTTTGCTGTAACCCTTTTATTTGTAATTTTTAATCCCTTTAATCTGTAAATATCTATTTACTAACTGTAAATAGTTAAAGATTACATAAGATCAAGAGGTTTGGAAAATCAATGAATGGATGTATTGTATTGTATTGTATTGTATTGTATTGTATTGTAAAATTTACGGTAAAGAAACGGCAGCTTTGGTTGCCAGAACTTTACCATGAAAAATACAGTAGCAAAATTTTAGGTTTTACGGGACAGCACTTTGTTTACTGTCTATTTTACATTTGAAACCATATAATTTAAAGGCAAGCATATTGTTTTTACTTTAAACATCTTACGAGACGTGACTGACAAATGCATAGAATAGCGCTGTCATTGGAAATCCTTATATAGATAAGGACAAAGACAAAGATCATCGTACATTTAAACTGATTTTTGTGATTATGAATATATGATTGACCTAAAGAATATCAGCTAGATGCAGGTAATGCACTCACTTAGTCAGTCTCTCGCATAATACTCTACATATTACAATGAGCTTCAATAAAGCGACTCAACGTTCCTTCATTGCTAGTTCTAAAGTGACGTTTTAGTAATAATAACGAAGGCTTGGGCTGTTAACTTGAGATTTGAATCTGTGGCAGAAGGAAGTAATTCCTCACAAAAGAGGGTTTTTAAAGACAATTCTTAGTTGTTTCTTATTTATTTCCACACTCTTGTATAAATGCAATATCACACTCGTAGCCGTACGATATGGCTCTATACCTACATATACCTAATACGGCTGTGACTACCTACACTTGGCTTGAGTCACAGCCGTTCTGATATATAGTGGTATCACTTATTAATTATCTGATATTGCTTATAATATAAAGAAATTAATATGCTAGTTATTAATATAATATAACATAATATTATATTTATTAACATTAACATTATATTATATTATATCAACTAGTTATAAAATAACTAAAATAATAATGTAATATATGATTATTTTGGAATTCATTTCTAATATATTGCATTTTAGAATTTTTTAATCATTGTTGTAGATTCTGTGTCATCTTTCACAATGCTACTTTTTTCCTTTGCAAAATGCACGTTCAGGCAATGAAAGAGAAAAATACTTTCAAGGCTGCTGAAAAAGTGGGCAGTCATTGTTGCGCTTTATAAAGCTCCTTATGCGGCAACACACATGGCACGGGCTAGATAAGCCCCCGGGGAAACTTTTTCAGGACTGCCTCGGACAAGCATTGAACAGTCCCCTCACCGCTGATGGATTTCCGATGCGATCTCCACCTCAGCGGACATCAGAGCTGCCTGTGATTAGTCATCCTGAAATGTTTGTCCTTGAGGTGACTTTCTGGAAAATGAATGTTTTGCCATATAAAACCTTGAAAAAGGACCTTAAGATTCATTTAATTAAAGGTCTCTGATTTTGTTTAGGTTTGAGCTCTTTAATTTATTGACATAGTTAAGAATAAATTATATTCATTCATTTCTGCCTTGTCCTTCGTATCATTGACTCAACTGAACATTGATTGCTCAATCAACAAATAGCTCTGACAGAGTAGCTTGAATCTTTTGTTCTTGTAAATCAATACTTTTGGGACCCAGAACTCATTCTATTTCATACTGAAGTATACCATTCCTTTCAAGTTTGTAATCTTTTCCAGGCCAGTCTTTTAAGAGGGGCCTCGTTGAGAAGACATTAGTGCTAAGACTCTTTTCCTGTGTTTGCTGCTATTGATTTCTTGAATCTCAACAACTCTTTATTGATCTCTCCGTTTGTGACCCATCTGCTGACCCACCTTTAGTTCAAAGCAATTTTCCGTGGCTATTCCTCTCCTAAAACACCTTCCTCAATTCTGTCAAAGATGATGAAGACCACTGTTTTCAGGCTATTTCTCGGTCAACCAGGAACTTTATTTCATATCATGGCAATGTCAGGAACTCTTGGAAAGCACCATGTATTTCACTTTAAAATTTCAGATCATCTGATCTTCCTTTGGGATATATTCCAATGTCTTCACTATTTTCCAGCAACAAAGTATATAGTATTTTTTGTACCCTGTGGCAAAACTAAGATTCTGATCAAATTATTGCAACTGACCTATTTTCTCTCTCTCTCTCGTGGGTAGAGTTGGCAGCAAAGACAAATAGCATTTCTACTGCAACATCACAATCTGGTTTAATGATTTCATGATGAAACTGACACAGTCTGTGCTGACAGTATTTATCCATCATGCATCCATTCATATATTTGCAGCTGTATGTAGAATTTCTCACATTTCTTACTTTAAATCCAGGACCTTTGAAGATTGTCATTCAGCTTGTTTTGTTGCTTCTGGATGCTTCCAAAATGACAGTCAATAGAGTGCTGATTCAAAATAAGGGCTTTCTCCTCTCTATGAAAGAAGCCTTGACAGGAAATATGTCTCCTTTAGAGTTTCTTTTCCTCTTGCCTTTGAGTGTGAACCCTTAAGCTGTGGCGGTAAAAGGATTCATCCTATGCACCTTCTTTGCTGCATGTCAGCTGCATTTGATGAGCAAATTTGGTGCAGCGAAGATCCTGCCACCACATTCTATGCGCATGGTAATATTAATACTCTTCCCAAACTTCTGTCATGACAGACGATATCATGACGAGTTCTGTCATCGTCAACCTGAAAGATTTCTGTATTTCTATATGTACTATATATATATATATATAGTACATATAGAATTTTTTTTTTTTTTTTTCTCAGCATTTCAGCATAGTATTTATATCCGTAGGTTAGACCCTTATTTTATATTTTCAGATTGTCTTGTGCTTAAATGTGACCTAGATGCCAAGGTGAACTTAACGCAGCAATTTGCATTAGGACCAAATAACAATCTAAGTTTGGAATAACAGTGTAGATAAGATCTATGCTTGTAACCAAAAGCTGACACACACGGGACTTGTTCTTACCTTCAAAACATTGCATAATAAGGAAGTTGACTAAATTTTTAAAATGACAAAATATGTGGTTAGAATTTATATGCCTCCTCTTAGGTCCTTAAGTGTAGTTTTCTGTTTTGTGGGTAGTGTGGTGGCATTGGGGATGCCTGCTAAAAAATGGGTCACGGACAGTGTTGGGTAGATTGTTTACAAATTTTAGTCCATTACTGAATAGTTTTCAATCTGTCTGCTTAGTTCTCGTTTGCCTTTGTTCACATTAGTCTCCTTGGTTACACATTAATCTCTAGTTTGTTTCTATGGTTACACATTGATTCCCTCATTTGGTACACCTGTATTCATTTAATTACCTTTGTTTGCTCTTTGTATTTAAGTTCTTGTGTTTCAGTTTGTAGTTGACAGTTCTCATCATCTCCTCTGTCACCCACATCTCCTCTGTGGGTGGATGGGTCCTCTTTTCTGGTGGGAGAAGTGAAAGGGGAAACTATTACCATCGTTCAGCCCCACCTAACATCCGTTACCTCGCTAGGCCCAGAGCCCAGCCAGCCAGCCATCATCCCTCTGCATGGACATGATTCTAGAGCCCACTGCAGATGGAGAGACAGAGCCTGCTATGATGAGTATGCCAGACAAGAGGACTGAGCCCGAACCCCACAAAATGTCTGACCGTGTGTGTGAGCCGGCAACTCACTGTGGATTGCCATGGGACTTTCGGCTTCACCCAGCACTAAGCCTGTTTTGTCACCCAGCACTAAGTCTGTGTCAGTGCCTGATCCAGCCAGTCCATCAGCCCCAGCTCTGCTGGTTCCCATTTGCTCCTCAACCTACTCCTTTGTTTACACTGCCATGCTGCGAGGATGCACCTCGGACCTCCCAGTCACCAGCTCTGCCCTGGCAGGAGGATCCCCTTGCTCTGCCTCCAACCACAGAGTCCACCATTCTAACTCGCTCGTCGACCTGTTAATTCCACCTTGGCTCCTCCCTCCCTCAGCTTCACCTGGGACCATCGTCCTTACGGCTCCACAAGGCTCCCTCGTCCCTCTGGCTTCACCTTGGTCAGATGTCACTCTGCCTGTGCCATGGACTTCCGAGGCATCTGGTACATTCTGTCCCTCCACCACTTTGTCTCTGTCTGTCTCCCCCTTCCCTCCAGCTCCCTCCTGGCTTCACATCGGACGCTCGTTGTTGCCGCTCAGACCTGATCTCCTGAACCATCGGTGTTGTGCCGTCCCATCAGCTCTCTGTCCACCTGTGTTCATTTAATTACCTTTGTTATTTTTGACCTTAATTTTATCCTTAACTTATCACATAGATTTGAAAGGGGGAATCTTGTACTAAAGTGATATAAAATTACAGAGACAAAAAATGTTGAAACCTTGTTATCAACAAAATGAAGTGCATTATAAGCAATAGGCTGCTTTAGACAGGACAATTTAAAAGATTTTAAAAATAATTAGCAAGAATCAATAAATTCTGAATAATTTACTGCCATTTTCTGAAAATTAAGTGATCAATAAAAATGTAACTAGTCTGATTATGAGCATTTTAAAATCTAATTACAAGTACATCATTTTTGAAATCTGATTAAGTAATCCAGATTACATGTCATCAGTTACTTCTCAGCACTGGTCACAGACAAAATATATTTGAGAACCTCTGCTCTATTGATTATATGTATTATTAAAGCAATGTTTATTTTTTTATTTGTATTTATTAATTTAAAGATTTGTAGTGAATCTGAGCCATTTGTACTGAAGTCAGAATAATACTTTAAATCAGGGTTCCTCAAATCCGCACATGGAAGGCCACTGTGCTCCAGAGTTTAGTTCCAACCTTAATTGGACACACCTGAACAATTAGTCAAGGTCTTCAGAGTAACTAGAAATTTGAAGGTAAGTGAGTTTGATCATGGTTTTAGCTAAACTCTGCAGGACAGTGGCCCTCTAGGACCAGATGTGAGGAACCCTGCTTTAAATGGAAAAAAAAAAAAAATTAGTATTGACTCTTAGATTAACAATAAATTAACTTTTTTCATTTTTCTCGAATGTTAAATAGTTTAAAAGGTAAATTTGTTAATAATAGATAATGTTTTATACATGCTGTATATAATATTCCCTAGTAGTGGTTGCATTCATTTCTATTCCATTGTTGCATAATGCACAATGCTTATAGGCAACAAATAAACATTTTTTGATGCATGAAAAATCAAAAATTCTTGCACATACATTTCTCCAGAGAAAAAAGATTTTATAATGCCAAGATGTAATGTGAACAAGAAAAAGCTTTTTAATGGTTTATTCAGTCATCCATCTCTGTATTATTAACAACTATGTTGTCATCTTATATGCATCATGTGGGAAAATATGTTTGTTAACCCAAGGCGCAACACGCTGCAATAGAGGGTTAACTCACTTTTCTCTTTCTATACCCGTCAACACCCCCCCCCCCCCCACCATGTCCTTCCTTTCGATTTTCTCTTTGATTCTCTGCTCTGATCCTGCAGCCCTGCTCTCACAATATATTGAGAAACTAGGGCGTAAATAGAAGGAACTGCACAGCAGATATCCTCCATTCTCCAGGAGGGAACAGCAGAGCACTTGCCATTTACAGCACATTCGCCATCATTTGATTGATGGTGGAGATGTCGGAGAGACGCCAGCGCTGCATCCAGTTCACCGACGTTGGGGTGCTCCTGAGGAGAGAGTGAATTATTATGACAGGTTGAAAGTGCCCGCTCAGGCATGAATGCATTATGCTGACTCTGCAGTTGCCCTTCACTTGTTTCTGTCTCCCTTTGTCTGTAGTCTTCTCTCTCATTCTGAGCTTCACACAGGTTGCTCTTATCTGTGATGAGCACGGGAAACTCTAATAATAATGCAGAATGTTGGACCTGTTTGATTAGAGACTGTCTGCGCTGAAGTCTTTGTGCCTGCTGTTATCTTTTTTTGCTGCTATTGAACATATTCTTTAGCATATGCAAAACTTTCAGTGTCTCTTGCAGTATTTTTTCCCCTGAAGTCCACTTCTAATGTTAGTCTAGGTTTATTGCACCAAAAAGGCAACATTTAATTTAATTTTGCTTGATTATTTTCCACCCTCTCTGTAGTCTCATCAAAAAGTCTGGTGCACATTGCAACTTATTCTGGCCATGAACCACCCATTTAGGATGAGACCATCTGACTGACAGGTAATCGACAAAGCTGAATTTAGATTTTTTTAATGTGCGGGTATATTTTTTATAAGTGGGTTTAATCGATTTGTAGAAACTAACTAGCTAGTCACGACTGTTTCCTGAAACCAGTCGCACCTCTGTCTTTTGAACGATCAATGATGGTCTGTCGTTAATGACGTGACGTGCAGGTGGTGGAGTAATGACTTCTGCTAATTAATCAATTTGAAATTGCATTTAATGTATTTAACATTATTGTAGTTAACTTACATAAACACAAAAAAGCTTTTTATTTTTTATCAGGTTAACATGCAGTAGGCTATTTGGCGTACACCGTATTTGTTGTAAATATGTGGTTCATTCAGTGAGCAGCTTTCTCCACATAATGTATTTTTACGACATGCTGCTGTAACAAACTAAAGGGCTAACTTCGCTGTTTTGGTTCCCTGATGTTTAGCTTTATCTGATGTTTGATTAATTGCTGGTTCCCTCATACGTCATACTCCCGGGTATCTTTTCATGTGACAACACTGAAGAAATGGCACTTTGCTACAATGTAAAGTAGTGAGTGTACAGCTTGGATAAGAGTGTAATTTTGCTGTCCCTTCAAAATAACTCAACACACCACAGCCATTAATGTCTAAACCACTGGCCACAAAAGTATTGAGATAGAGTATTGTGAGATACAGTGTGTGTGCGTGTATTATTTTTAGGGAAGGACAAGTTGTATACCAAATACCCTTTGATATGTCCTGTACACTACCGTTTGTAATGTTTGGGGTCATTTTTAATTTTTTTGTATGCAGTCTTTTATACTTACCAAGGCTGCATCAAAAAAAAAAAATAATAATAATGTGAAGTATCATTACAATGGAAAATAACTTCTTTCTATTTTTAAACATGTCATTTATTGGGCAAAGCTGAATTTTCAGCAGACATTGCTCCAGTCTTCAGTCACATGGTCCTTCAGAAATCATTCTAATATGCTGATTTGCTACTCAAGAAAATTTAAAATTATTCCTATCATTATTATCAATGTTGAAAGGAGTTGTGCTGCTTATTATTTTTTATTTTTTGGTGGAAACTGTGATCCATTTTTTCAGGGTTATTTGATGAATAGAAAGTCCCAAAGAACAGCATTTATTTGAAATAGACATCTTTTGTAACATAAGTGTCTTTACTGTCTCTTTTGATCAATTTAATGCATCCCATCTTTTAGGAAAGGAAAGTCTTGTTTTCTGTGATAAATCCTTTAAAGAGAGTCAGTGGCACTCATGAGAGATCTTTCAGAAACTGAGATCTTGCAGAAACGTCTCTTTCCTAGAATAATTAGGCTGCACAGTTGCTCCAGGGTCTCCGAGCGATCACAGGCTCGTCCTGATGTGCCGGTCCCAACTCGCACACCTCATACTCAACTGCCTGGAACATGGAACTGTAATTATGATATGAGATGTTTCAAGAAGATTATAAATCCTGGTGACACTGCTTAATGAAGCTTTTTAGACAAACGTTTGCTGCATTAACATACTGACATCTTGTTGAATGTGCGTACTATAAAATGAATGCTACTAGGTAAACAAATGATTCAAAGTTATAGTGATGCATTTTGCTGTTTGGTCATTTCCCAAATCAAAATGGTTGTCCAGCTTCCAGTTCTCTGGATTATCACTACTTTTAAAAACTAGAGTCTGCATGCAAATTCATGCATTTTGGGTAATGTTACCCCAGCTGTTTAGCTTTGACTGAGTGCTGCATATTTTGAGAAATTTGTCATCCAGACATTCTAAGTGGTTTATGCACATTTCATTATGTTTACTGCACACATTTTTATTTCCAAACTGGAGTGGTAAATGATAAAATGCTGAGTACAGCATCACTGACAGATGGAGGATGCACAGTGCTCTTTATACTGACAGAACAGAAAATTTATCTTCCAAAGTTTCAACCGTTTAAAATATTTTACAATAGAGAAAATCTGGCCTCCATTTCTCAAGTCTTGCATCTCTTAAGGAACATTTTGTTCAATCAGGGCAGCATGCAGAGTTTGATGACATGATTTTTACATATTTTTGTCGTGCTTTCCAATGCTAGGATGTTCTGTGTCAATGCCAGACTGTTGCGATGTGGTTGCTAAAATGCTCTAAGTATTTTATGTTCCTAAGTGGTTGATGGTGTGTTCCAAGGGCATGGCTTATTTATCAAAACAGTCGAGTGTGAAGTCTCTGACATTCTAGTCCTGAGAACCACCCATCAATCATCTGCCACACAGAAATGGTCAGATTGCTTCAAAAAGTAATAACACAGCTCTTCTAAACAATCCACATGATTTGAGGTATAATTCATCAAGTTATGAGCCAAAGTTTAATGTTCAAGGTTAAGTGTATGCTCAAATTCACTAATCAAAACCAAAAGGGTTTAAAATGGATTAAAACTCATTATAGGATTAGTGTTTTCTCAATCCACTTCTGTGAATTATAGCAGTGAGTAAAATTTTACTGTCTCAGTCACTGAGAACAGGAGGAAACTGCAGACACAGCTGAGAAGACTTTGCACTGACCAGAAGTCTGATTTTGATGAAAATCTTTGTCTTTATCGAATGCTTTCCATTGTGCCTGCACATTACTGAAGCATAGTAAAATAACTCACAGCGGCTGTTGTTTGCTCCCCCGCTTCGACTCGGAAGGGCTTTCCTCCTCCATTTGATGTTACTTGCACACATTTCATTAAGAGCCCAAGTGCTCAGTTCTCTTTCATGAGTTCATGTTTATTAAAGCGTTTCGCTGAGGCACAGAGGCTTTACTGCGAAATAAATCGAGGTAGGCTACAGCTGGGTCGTGATTTACCATCAGGTTATTTTCTGGGAAAGACTTCATGGACTTTTTGATTAATCCACAAAGATGAACCACTTCAATACTCAGACAAAATGAAGTCAGTTCCCTTGGCAGCCATCATAGTAATATCACCAACCAGCTATCATGTTGGTCCAAACCCTGACTTTATTTCTTCTGTGGAACATAAGAGAAACAGTATAAGCATAATGAAACTGACCATTTGTGGAAAATGAATGGGAGAAATGAATCACAATGTTCAATATAACAATTATAGACAATGAAGACCTGCGTTTTAGCCGAAATAGCCTTACTGGCAAAGGCATTGTATGTGCATTAACTCGACCGACCTGAAAAAATGTAGTTAGCTTGATTTGAGCTGAGATCAGGAAAATCTGTAATAACTTCAGTCAGATTTTATTAGTGATTTGATATTTTTGGAAATTTCTGTATTTCCCCATTTGAATAAATGGAGCGCTGTAGTGCAATGACACAATTTTCATTATTGGGTGAGCTATGCTTTTAAATATTACACAAATTACCTTTTTCTGTTCTTCATTTCAACACAATTTCATAGCAAAATCTCATTATACTGTCCTGTGTTTACTTTATTTCCAAGACATGGTGTCCTAAAGTGTAAGTTTTGTAGTGAGTTTAAGTAGTTTGTATGGGTAGTAACACAAACATTTATCCACAGAGATTTAAAAGTTCAATGGAGAAAAATAATTTTCCAAACTATCACACTTGAAAATAAAAATAGATTACTGGTGTCTAAGATATGTTCAGATTTCAGGCAAATCTGATTTTTTTCCTCAAATCAGATCTTTTCAGGCAGATTGTCACACTATTAACTGCAAGTGATCAAATAACATTTGTGTAGCCAGAATTAATCCAATCTATCTGCATGGGTTGCTTTGGAATCAATGTAGGCATACCCCCATAAATGATGGGGCTTTCAAAACGGATGCAGGAAAAATGGAGGTACACGGTTTTGCCCTCCAAATAAGTGCCCTGTCAAGTTGCGATGCAGAACTCCTCCTCACACAGGAAAATGCCACAGTCTTTGGACATATTTGAACGCCTTATGAATACTTCCGGCATTTCCTACACCAGTTTTGATGTTATCGTTGAGACGGATGCAAAAGAATCCAATTTGAGCAGCCAGAGCGTCCTGACTGAGATTCATTGGAATGACATTTAAAACCACCTCCATGCGTGGGTTTAATCAGATTTGAGAAAAAAAAAGAAGTCAGATTTCATGTGTTTTCTGACTTTCAAAAACCCATCTGGATAAAATTTGAACATGGCCTAAGATACATTATATTTAAGTTGAGAAGACTTTTAAAAAGGCTCTTTTTTAAAATAATTGATTGTTCTTTTATTGTATACTTTTGTCTTTCTTTGATGGTGAGGAATAGTGAGTATTTGATTGTCCTCCTGTTATTTTATCAGGTCTGGTGATTTACTAGGACATTCTAACAACTTTATTTTCTTCTTGGGAACTAATTCACACTTTCATTTGCAGTGTCTTTTGGATTGTTGTCCTGGTGTAAAGTCCACCAAAGTCTCATCTTCATCATCTTGGTGGATGGCAAGAAATTCATCTCAAGAATTCCCAGTACATGGCTGCATTCATCTTCCCTTCAATAATATTGATTCTGCCAGTACCATGAGAAGTGAAACAGCCCCATACCATGATGCTTCCACCTAGAAATCATCACTGTTTGGTATGGTATTTTTAGGGTCAAAGCCATTTCTTCTCTAAACATGGCATGGAGTATTGTTGCCAAAAATTCTCATCTGACCACACTAAATTCTCCCAGTAGTTCAGACCTTTCCAAATGTGTAGAAAACTTCAAATGAGCTTCATCATGCCTTATCTTCAATAATAGAGCTTTCTGCGGCGACCGTGCATAGAGGCTGTGGTGGTGGAGTGCATTTCCTATTGTTTTCTCTGTGACAACGCTACCTGCTACCTCCAAGTCTTTCTGGCCTACTTTCCGAGTGGTCCTTGGTTCTTGGGCTGCTCTTCTGACTGACCTTCTGACTCCCTGATCAGAAATCTGGCGAGGAGCTCCTTTGCATGGCCAGATGATGGTGGAATGATGTTGCTTTCAGTTGTGGAAAATGACCCCAATGGTGATTACAACATTTAGGAGTTGGAAAATCCTTCTGCAACCAGTATCTCTGTGTATGGCAAAAATCTTGTTGTGAAAGTCTTAGGAGAGCTATTTGCCTCCACCTGCTCTCAGCCTCAGACGTCACGGCCACGGACAGTTGGCTGAACGTCTGATGCATATGGCAAACTTACCTGGAAACACTTCATCTGGTCGCGTTCTTTAATGTTCCGCCTGGAAACAATTTGCATGACGCTAAACCCTCTTGTAGAAAAAGAACGCTGCAAGGTTTACAACTGTGACAATGAGCGCTTACCAGGATCAACTAAACACTGGATTTTCAAAAGTAGGTGAAGTTCGTGGCTCCATTGTTGCAGTAATATGCAAATTGCAAATCAGGACAGAAGTGGTTGAAAGTGGACAAATGAGACAGATTTAAAAACCAGGTGTAAATGGGGATGTGTCTCTCTCGTCTACTTGTCATCTGATCAACCAAAACACATGTGAATACTAGATGGAAACAAGGCCGTAGTCAGGTGCAACTTATTTTCCAGAAAATACGGTATTATTCTTGTAATTTTATAAAACACCTCTAAAGAAAATCGAAATCTCTTAGAACAGAAGCAACACACACGCGATGTCTAGCATGTCTGGGCCTGTCAGAGGTGATTGGCTGTATATTGTCAGTTCTATAGATCTTGCTGATGGTTGATGTACTTGGCTCTCTATAAAGCAATCTTCTTACATCATGTGTCAGGGGGAACGATAAGTGTATCGTTGCCATAACAATGTGATTGCATCATTCACAGGGTGATGGAGAATTTTCCAGAGCCAGCTATATGATCACTCAAATGTAAAGTCTGTTTATTTTGTTGTGGACCGTTTCTTAGCCTGCAGTTTTAATGTGTGTGCTCTATCCATTTTGGAAACACTTGCACACAAATACAAGGGCTTTACCCCATTGAACTTCCTTTTTCTCTGCTTCTCGGTTCCCACTGACTCATTCACCTGTTCTTTGAGGTCATGCCCAGTGTCTGCACTTTGTGTATACAGGCTGTGGGATTTTAACGTCATGCTGATGCTGCATGCCTTTGATCTGTTGGACTGACCCCAAAAAGAAAGGCGTATGCTTTTGAAAAACTGCATTCTGCCAGCATCCCCAAAATCAACAGCTCTGCAAGATCACAGGGAAAATTTCCCAGTTTGTTACAACCTCTATGCAAATAACTAAATGTTTACGGCATAAAATTACAGGGTAATATTTTAAAGAAATCTCTTTGGAAGAGATTTTATTACTTTTAAAGGGAGGAGCTTTTCAATATATAATAGAGTGGTAAAAAGCTCAAGGATTCTTTGGTGATGGGTGCCATGCATATACTTTGTATTTAGCCTTAAAATGAACTGTTGTTGTGTAGTCTGCTAAAGATATAGATAGCTTTTTGCATTAAAATTCAATGGCCTGAGGGCTGTATGCCATTCAAAGATGAGACCAGCTAGAGAAGCCTCTCTTTCAGAAGTGGCACCATGTGGGATATAAATGGCTCTGAAAATAGGTACTAAAACTAGCAGCAATAGGCCGCATTGCTTCAATCTCTCTCAGGGGGCCATGAGTTATGTGACATGAGGAGATATAATTCACAAAGGCTCTCTTTTGGAATGGAAATGTCTACGTTTGTGGGTCAGTGTCCAGACGTCCAGAGCGTTTGATGATCAAGTTGATCACTGTATTTACTAGATTACTGTATATTTTTTAGTTGTCACCAATGATAGCTCTTTTTTTTAACAGCTATTTTAAAGCATCTTGCATAATACACTACCGAGTTTGGGGTTGGTAAGATTTTTAAATGTTTTTGAAAAAAGTCTTGTACGAAGTCTTAAGAAGTCTCTCACATAGGCTGCATTTATTTAATTAAAAAACAGTAAAAACGGCAATATTGTGAAATATTATGTTAATATGTTTTAAATGGTAATTTATTCCTGTGATATCAAAGCTGAATTTTCAGCATCATTACTCTAGTCTTCAGTGTCACATGATCCTTCAGAATCATTCTAATATGTTAATTTGCTGCTCAAGAAGCGTTTCTTATTCTTATGCTGCTTTATATTTTTGTGGAAACCGTGATACTTTTATCAGGATTCAAAACTACAGAACTACATTTACTCAAAACTACATTTACTTGAAATAAAGATGTATTTGAGATAGAATTCTAAATGTGTTTGTCACTTTTGATCAATTTAATGCATCCTTTCTGAACAAAAGTATTAATTTCTTTCAGCAAAAGAAAAAAAATCTTGCAGTCATAAATGCCATGTGGCTAATAACTCTGGAGATGAAGGTAAATGACATCCAAGCCTGCAGGCATTGAAAAAGTATTTAATACAAAGTTTATCTGTGTAAGTTTGTTGTGCAAATGGCTGTACTACAATGAAATGCTTGCAATTTTGCAGTTGTTTTTAGCAACTTTAAATTGATAGTGTGTCCCTCTAGCTAAACAAGGTCTACGGCCTGGTATTTGGGAAGCTGAATTCCCACATGCACACCTACATGCATCTAAGCTCGGAGAACAGAAAAACACTTGCTCAATTATTGGCAGCTCTGTACAATTGATCTGGGATTGAAGCTTTGTAATTAAAGCCTTGTAATTTCTTTTCATGTGGGTTGTTTGGATCCCACGGCCTAGAATTACTCCACCTCCAGAAACCACCTACACACCTTTAGCTCAATCTGCGTTTCCTTCCCACCTACTCTTTTTGCTGCACAAACATAAAATCCCAAGAGATTCTGTGAGAGTTATTACTAATAAATGTGGGGGTGGGGGAATTACTGGAATTTTTATGCAATACAATTTTTATGCTGTGGCAAAGTTTAGCAAGTTCAGCTGTTTGGTTTAAGGCAACATTTTAATTCTGCTGATCTTTTTTAGAAGTGCAACTTTTGAATCACTGTTGCATGTTTTTTAAAGGTGACATTTTTATTTCACACGAGGAAATAAGGGGCATTTATGTCAGCCAAGCAAGTACAAGGCAATATTAGGTTTTTCTTTTTATTTGATTTACTTTTTATTGCTTTCTTTTCAGTCTCCCCCTTAGCTGTGTAGGTATCAGTCTCCAAGGGTACTTGGAGTACTATTTATTTTAATTTTTTCCCCCTCAACCAAAGGATCCCTTCAAATTGAACAGCTTTTGGAGGTGTATTTTCATCATAGTGCAGCTTTTGCTGAAGCTTTTCACTTTCTGCCTCTTATATTTGTTGAAATAGTTTCTTTAAGCAGGATTTCAATGTCATTCATGTTTAAAGAGGTAACAAGAGTTTTTCATTTTCGGAAGAAATTCCACACCACTATCAGGTTACTATCATACACTCTATCAGCTTCTTGAAATAATACACGAAACCCATTTGAAATGAACACACATGAAAACATAACAAGAAATCAAGATGTTTGTCAGTATTCGTGCAGCAGTTTGTACATCTATGACATAAGGAATGCTGACGACACAGGAATGGGAAGGAACGTTTTCCTTCTTCTCTCTCAGCATCTCTTCTCTCACTCCCTCAGCTGCTCGCTGGCCAGATGGCTCAGTCATCTGCGCTTTCTTCTCGATTACATATTAATGTGTTTGTCTCTATTCTGTTTCCTGTGTCATCTCTAATACCTCCTTGGATTTCCATCAATGGATGTAAGGCGGATCAAAGGCGACACATGCATGAGAAGGCACAGGGGTGGAGACACACGCTGAGGTAGACTTCAAAAGACACCAGACTACCTTAAGCCCTTTGCGCTGACTTACATCACAAACAGGTTAAGAGCCGGACGATCAGTGCCCACATCGGAATCGGGAATTCTGCTGGGATAATGGTTAGTTGTGATGGGAATATAACAGTATTTCAAGTTAATATCACCTGGAAGATAATGAAATATCCCATTTACCCCATTTATATCTTTTATTTGCATAAAGAAAATGAAGCCTATTTTAGGATCATCAAGATATTTTTTGCAGTGTGACAATTAAGCTAATTCCTTTGAACATTTAAAACTCATAATAAAAGGCTTAATTGTCTTTATTCAAAATATAATATGTTCTAATATTTTTTTTTTCTTTTCATTTTGGGGTTCAGTTAGATATTGACATTTCTTCACAGTCTTTGTAAAATGAACTCATATAATTACATGAAAGCCCCTAAAATGATTCCATGGAGCATGAAAGAATGTGTGCAAAATATTGCTGCTGTTTCATCATCTTTTTAATAAACGCTGTTTCCCATAATTGTCTTTTTAATAACATCTAGACTTTGCAGTCAATGAGCAATAAGGATACAGCAACAATAAAGAGATGTTATGGAACTGCAGAAGATGAGTTCATTAAATTGAATTAACGAGGGAAGCGTTTTGTGACACATTTGTGGTGACGTTCTCGGTTTCTGATGTCAACCCCCTGGTATGCTTATCTGAGCTCAAACCGTCGTGGCATAAACAAATGTTATTTAATTCAGCCAAGCTGGTCATGACATTTTTACCTCATTTAGCACATTAAGCACTTCTATGCTAAGACATGTTACTGCGTGAAGCTACTGTAAATGCAGCGACATTACTCAAAAGATGTATTCGGAATAGAGAATGTGCCTGCTGTGAAGTGTACTATGAATACTGCCTGCTATTTTTTAAAAACAGCATGTGAAATATGTTTTGCAGTGGTAAGCGTTTGCTTTTGCTTGTTTTCACATTCTACATTTGTCATAACCTCATTACATATGTTTAATTCCACAGATGCAGTTTACTTGTCATCTTGGAAATAATTTGCCATTTTCTTGCTTTTTTAAATCCAGTCTTGTTTATAATATCTTTTACCAGTCAGATTCGATAAAAAAAAACCCACAAAATCATTGCTGTTTACTTGTCATATGGAAATGGAAGGTATAGTCGAACACATTGCATTATGGGATATAGTATCCCATGCATTTTTCTTTCCATACTGTATTTTACATAATTACCAGGAAATCGTAGGTCATCTGGATATTTCATGCATTTATCGTTTAGATATTATTCCACACATTGCCAAGGACTTGGTGGTTGGAAAAGACATGATGAATGTAAATAGCATAAGATATAAATTTAGGTATGAGGAAATGGGGTTAGAGTTCATGCTAGCTACATACTGTAAACATGCTAGCTACTAAGCTAGTTAGCCTTTTAATTTGTTTGACCACACAGGGTTTCTGGCCATCGTTTCCATTCACTAATTTTATGAATATATACTTTTGTGTGTGTGTGTCATAAATGCATTTTAAATTGTTGGTGTCTTGTACACCAGATCATCCTCATCAAGGAGTTCCAAATATTCAAAGCAGTAAAAATGTGTCACATTTGAATATTCAAATTCAAATATGCAAAGATATTCACGCGGAATTCACACTTGTGAAAAGCACACCGTGCCGCAAGAAATCAGTGAACGAGCACATCGCACATGTAGACAACTTGAAAACACAAGCCATGTCTTCACCGGAAAAAAAACATTGCGGGCGGAATACAAAATGCACGCAGATGATTTGATCTGTTTTCACAACCTTCATCCGAGTTCATTTTTAAAGATGTTTAGGAATATGCAAATATGTCATTGCATATTCTCTTAGAACAGTTTGTGCGGGCTTCGCTCTCAGCAGTTGTTTGGATCAGAGTGAGAAAATTGTAGACAAAATGAGATGTGGTAAGTCTTATTCAAATAAATAAGAAAAAATATCTTAATACTGGAGAATTTTAAGCCTTAGAATTTCACATTAGTTTTCCCCAACTGAAAATGAGGTGCTGTAATCACATCTGCTAAAATCTACTCATTAATCAATAAATCTAAATTATCATAGTAGCTTCTAATGAACCACAAAAAGTGTTTTCCAGCTTCCTTCTCAAATGTTGCTTCACTCATTAACAGTTAGAAAATCTGTCACTAAACAGTTCTTCATTAGGCGGCATCGACAGGTGTCAAACGACACAAATAAGGCATCAAATGCAAATGAACCCGACTCAGTCGACGAAGATTTCTTCATTAAAATATTCCAGAAAGAGTTGAACACTTGCTCGAGCAGATATTAGAAATAATTAGAGAACAGAAATGAGATTTTGATTGGATTGGGTGATGTCATGCAACTTGAAAAAAAAAATGCATGCTTCAAGGAAAACACAGCACGAAATGGTTAAAAATCATTTCTGCAAATATTCCTCAGAGGTTCCTGTGCGACTGTGGGTGTTACAGCCCAAGTCATAATGAACCATGACTTCAGCTAATAACCTTATCAAGCCCATCTCTCCTACCACAGCTGACGAAGCCACAAACCTCCTCTAATCCGCACTGACCACTAATTAATCCCCATGGTGGGAGGATTATGGGTAGTGAGCAGCAGGTTTACAGCTGTAAAGGTTCCTAATCAAGACCAGACCTCCTGACCTCCAGACGGGCTGGATTGTATGCTAGTTAAGGGGTGTGCAGTAAACATTAATTGATGGTTTGTTTTTCTTCCACCACTGTTCACATCAAGCTTATATTACCTGATATTGGTTTAGTTAACAAAGCGGTTGCACAACCGAAACATCTTATTGATTTCTGCATCTATCAGTGTGCAGCACAGCAGTTTGTTTTGAGGAGCAGAGATCAGCCTCATCGCACACCAGGGCTGTAATAGCGATTTTTGACGTAGAGTGTACAGAGTTGTGTTCTAGAAAAGAAAAACTATAAAAACAACTGAAAACATTTTCTTTGTAGCTTTTAGTGCATACCTTCAAAGTCATCTGTGTGGACCCTAAAAAATTGTCAAAATAAACTTGATAGCTATATGGGTATCACTTAATAAGATCCCATTTGATAATATCAGTTAATGCATTCGTTAACACGAACTAACAATGGACGATACATTATTTTTTACAGCATTTATTCCTTTTCATTAATGATAGTTAATAAAAATACAATTCTTTATTGTTCATTCCATCTTAGTTCACAGTGTATTAGTAATACGAAAATATATAGGATAAAACATTAGTAAATGCTGAAATATAACTAAGTTTAACAAATGCTATAGAAGTACTGTTCATGTTTACTATGCCACGGAATAGTTCACCGAAAAATGAAAATTCTGTCAACATTTACTCACCTTCAGGTTGTTCCAGACCTGTGTAAATGTGTTTGTTCTGCTGAACACAAAGGAAGATATTAGGAAGAATGTCAATAACCAAACATCCCCCATTGACTTCCATAGTATTTATTTTTCCTACTGTGGTAGTCAATTGGGGATGAGATCTGTATTTATAATGTACTTTTACATCCTCCAATTAGCACTAGTAAAAGCAAGTAGCATTCAAGTCTTAAAGCACAAGCTTCCAATATGCCCAGCCCCATATTTCAGCGCAAAATGTCAAATGTTTCTTACTATAGGTCTTTGAAGGTAATGTGTTGGACAACCATTTTCTAACCCATTTTCTAGATTTGAACTTGGGGCAATAGTTAAGACAGCTTCACAATGAACTTGTCCTCATAGTAAGACGGCTTCAGCAATCTCTATTTTGTCATGGATTTGTACATTCTTTCGGATAAAATCCACCTCTCTGTTTTCCCTGTTAGTAACAGCAGGGGCCGTTTCTCAGCCTATTAATACACAGCTACGCTGATAAAAAGACCTATGGCGAATCCACCCAAGGCAGCGCTATTTCTGTCGTGATTATTCACTGTCAGTTCCGTCATGTTCCCACTCGGGATGCGTTTTCTTCACAGTACATTCTACAGTATAAGACTGTTGTCAAGTTTTATGTCCCAGACAGTTGGCATTGGGAGTTTCTTATTATTTTTGTTGAGTGACATTTGCACCACCTCCTACAGTTGATGTTTGAATATCCAAAGAGTTTTTACTTTTATAAAAGAGATCATTCTTCTTCTTTTTTTGAGTCTTAAAACTGACGTTTGAAAAACTTTATTTTTCTCTTATTTCTTTTCCAGTGGATCAAGTTTCAAGTTTATAGTATAATAATAAAGCACATAAAAAAAAAACAGCCACAAGACTGACCAAAGTGCTGTACAAAACATCTAAATAGAAACCCTAAATATATACACTTCAGATATTGACAGAAAAACCAAAACTAATATATAATAATAATATTATTATATAAATTATAATATTTATACATTATAATATAATATAAATAAATTAATATAATATAAAAGATATTAATATGCCAGAGGAAGGTGTCTGATCTCTAAGGGCAGGTTGTTCCATGACCATTGCCCAACCACAGAAAATGCTCGATCGCGTACGTTTGAGTTGAGAGTGTTTGACTAAAAGGAGGTTTTGTTCACTTGACCTTAAACTTCTGGAAGAGGTATAGGGATGCAGCAATTCAGATAGGAGCTTGGTTAAGTAGAGATTTATATACAAATAAAAGAATCTTAAAAACATTTCTATACTGATTAGCCAGCCAATGAAGATCTGTCATTGGAGTGATATGATCATATTTACGACTTTTGTGAATAAATCTAGCAGCAGCATTTTGGACCAGTTGAAGGTGAGCAATTTGAGACTTGGAAATACTGCAATACAACGAGTTGCAGTAGTCCAAGCGAGAAATGATAAAATCATGAACAGCCATCTCGAGAGTTTTGTCAGTAAGGAAGTGTTTGTCAAGTTTCAAAGGCTCAATCATCTAAGAGGACACCCTAATTTTGCACAATCGTATATCTAAAAGCAGATAAGATCCTCAAATCAATGCTGATGGTCTGAAAATTATCAGTGGGGCCAAAGACTATCACCTCAGTTTTATCTTCATTTAAAGATAAAAATTTTTGAGCGAGCCAAGATTTAACCTTGTCTAAGCACAATAAAAGAGATTTTAATGCAGAGGATCATTTCTCTTGATAGGTAAATATATTTGGGTGTCATCAGCATAAAAATGAAAGGATACACCATGCCTTCTTAAAATAGAACCCAAGGGTAACGCACAAAGAGAAAAAAGAGGGTGCCAAGATCGAGCCTTGTGGGAGGCCACAGGTGAGGTTGGCAGCAGAAGAGGATTAGTTTTTTAAATTTAGATTGGTTTAGTGGCCCATTTTTCTAACTTTGGTCCTTCAATTCAAAAATTGTGTTCCTCATAACTGACCACCGAAAGAAATGATCAGAAAGACCACAGAAACAGAACTAAATTCTGCTTAGCAAGTAATGCATATGTAATTTTACATATGTAAATTCAATGTCATTTTTTTCAATGTTGGTTTGTCAGCATGTTCCCATTAAGCAACATTTTAATTATTTAATATTACTAATACTAGTATTATGTACTAGTATTAGTAGTAATAATAATATAATAGTAAAATAAGATAAAAATACAGCAGATGCAATAATAATAATGATGATGATAATAATAATTAATAATATTATTACTATTCTACATTTTTACATGATTGTATTTCTTACTTATCTTACTCTATTTTTATCTTATTTCACTGCTTCTTGTTATTATTATTATTATTATTATTATTATTAGTTGTAGTATTAGTAGTGCTAGTATTGAAATAATCCATACATGTAATGCTACTAGAAAGAATTGTGCAAATCAATCACAAAATCATATTGGGAGCAGTGAATATTTATGGTAGTACAGCCCTAGAAATTTAGAGTGAGGTGGGAGAATATAAGGTACCGGTACGTTTTAAATCCAGATTCTTGAAGGTTCAGCAATGACCTTTTCAAATGAAGTGATGGAAAAAAAGGCTGAAATTTTCATGTGCAAATGCCACTTGAGATTGTTTGGAGATTTCCTGTTTCTCCTGTTTGAATGTATGAGTGGACTTGTGAACATCTGTAAGGGAGTTTTGGTATGGTCTTTCCCAGATATGGTGATTTCAAATGGATTTGCAAAATAGTAGTCCCAAAGTATGAACTGGAGACATGATATTTATATATTTCTTTATTTGCTAAGAATCTAATCAAGTGCACTGTGTGAAATCAGATACTTTTCTCTTTTAAAGTGGATACTTTTTCTCCTTTTTTTTGTTTACAAGCCTTTAATGGAAGATAACTGACTCCACATGATGCCATTATAATAACTAAATGGCTACCAATATGTCGCCATGAAGTCTGTTTATGCAAAACTGAAACAAAAGTGAAAATTGGCCCTTTATCAATGTTGGTTCCTTTGAAAGAAATTTAATTTACTGTGTTACTCACAAGCAGATCAGCAGGATTTTTTTTATTCATCAGGCCGTTCATGTGTGTGAAACCCCCCACCTGTCTCACCTGGATGTCTCACAGTAATGTTATTGAGCCTGAAGCATTTTGAAGTAACTCTGCATAATTAAGTCAAAAGCCACCAGCTTCCCTCCTGAGAAGCCCACAGCTGCCTGTCCATACAGCCTGAGTGAGAGAGACCGTTGCTCACTAACCCTGAAGCAATGCTTTCTATCTTTTCAAAAGTCCACTCAAAAAAAGTTTCTTTCCAAATTTTCTTTTTCTCCTATTTCTTTTCCACAGGATCAGGATTGGTTTAGTGGCATGTGTTAATGTTGGAGATTTCAGAGTTTATCTTTTATGGATCTTTTGTCCTCATCTATGCCTTTTTAAACAGCATATATACAGAAATGGTGATGGTCCCTAAAACTTACTTTCAAGTAATATCATAGAAACAGAACTTAGCTCTTACCTGTTTTAAGTCTGTATTGCATGTGGAATTATAAAATTGAATTTTCTGTTTTTCATTAGAATATCTGCCGTGCTAAACGTCCCCTTCAGCAGGATAACATTTATGTATTTATATCAATTTATATTTACAATAAATTACATTTTAAAATATATTACAATATAAACTGTCTTTTAAATACTTAAAATATTTTAGAATATTTCAGTTTTACCGTATTTTTTTAAGCAAATAATCTCAGCCTTGATGAGCATTATTTGTTTATTTATTTATTGTATTTCTATGTAAACCATGAGCGTAATGCTATTGTTGAAATAGATTGTGCTACTTTACTTTGCACTCACCGAATCCAAATACTTTGGGACTAAGAATCCTGTTTTGGCCACTGATGTTGCTTTATAAATGAGTTCCACAGGAAAAACAAACAGAAATAAATCACAGAGAACACAAAGAAAAAAACAAAAGCAACACCTACAATATCTGTTGGTCCTACTTAGAAAATGTGATTATTTAATTATAGAGACTTTGGTGTGGGAGCCAAATTAAGCTCAATTAGTGAATCCCTGAGGAACTGTTTTGGGTTTACAGTAGTGTTTCTCCAATGTGAACACATCACTTTGTGGAAATCAACATTTTTATATTTTATTGGACAATTTTGCATATGCTTATGACATAGCATTTAACCAGTGGCTCAAAAAATGGGGTATAAAGTGCAGTGCAAGGGAGGGTGCCACCATTGTGCCAAAATCATTCATTGAAAATGTCCTTTAATAAATTATTTGTTTAAAAAAAAAAAAAAAGATGAAAAGCAACCTTTTTATTTAACTTTTGTTTAGCATTTTAAATTAATTCAAAATTGTATTGTATTGTATTTAAGCAACACCAACCGCTCACCCTCCGGCATTACTTTTAGTCTGTGCCATGACCAAAATGGATAGAGAACTAAGATTCTAAAATGAGAAATTTTAAAGAGAAATGTTGGAGGATTTCAAGTCAACTTTATTAACCCCCTGGAGCCGTGTGGAGTACTTTTATGATGGATGGGTGCACTTTTTTGGCTTTTTTTTTTAAAAAAATGCCAGTCTTGGCGGGTATTCACGTAAACACAGTTGGTTTTGTCTTAAAGCGAAAGTAAACAGAAAGAAATCAGATGTGCATCAATAGCCTATATTGGATCCCTGAATTAAGTCTTAAAGTGACAGCAAAATGTTAATCAAACAATTAAAAAGTCAAAGAGAAATTCACTCACTGCTCTTGACTGCTCTTTAAAGTTATTAATTATTAACATATATTATGTATTTAATTTATAGGGAGAAGACTGTGCAATGATTAATAATTTAAATATTCAATTTCTGTACCTGAATACTGTTAGACCTACCTGAAAATCTTAAAGCTATGTTTATTTCATTCGCTACATCTTTGTTCTATTGTATTTATTTGTGCTTTAGCTTGTGATTTGTTTATTTGTTCTTATTCTATTACTGACAGTTTACTTCCTTCAATAACATTTGAACTTTACAGTTAGTAAAGTTCTAAAAGTTTGATGTCTTATTTATTTGAACAAAATGTTTCATGGGTCAAAACAACAAAAGCAATAACAATTTTAATTAATTGTATTATTCTTTTTCGCCAACACTGATCTTGCATACCCTCAGCAAATGTGCAGCTGTGCCCCTGCACTGAACAGCTATTTAAGGTCCTTGTCTTCATTTGAATCACAGATGCATTTGGTGCTTTTTTTAGACCGTAATGTAATAATTGATGAATATTGAGCGATCTATCTTTAACTTAAAGTTAATAAACTGCTTTTCTGAAGTTATAGATTTAATGCCTGTGGGAAGATTCTGAGTAATTTAATGTAGATTGTGATTAAGTTGTTCATTAAAATCTGTGCTGTATTAGAGGTAGCAATGTAGACTAGTCCATTTGTAAAAACAATAAATGTAATTATCCCACCGTTGTTCCTCCAATATAACAGCAGCAATATCCATTGATCCGGTAACGTACAACAGATTATAGAGATTTTTTATGTGCAGTAATACCCAGAGGTTTTTAATTTTTTTTTTATTTGCCTGTAAATCCAAGGTGGTAACTAAACTCCTTATTTCTCTATTCATGGAAAGAGATAACATTGCTTCTCTCACTAAAATAAAAGAATCTGTGTCTTTTTTGTCTCCCACCAGCTAAATTATCCCTGCTCCTGAGAAGATGCGTCATTGGTTTTTATTGCAATCTTGCTTTTTGGCAAGTGTTGGCCAGGCAGAAACAATAAGGGTTGATTGCGAGGATGTTTTGCTTCTCTTTTACAGTCTTTGTTATGGGTTTTCATGCTGTTTTTTTTTTCTTTTAAACCCCCCCTCCCCAAGTAAACCACACTCGCTGCTTTGTTTGAAGGCCACACATCGAGACTTTCACACTGTGGCAAAATCTAGTCGCTGTAGTGGAATCTGTTCTGCACGCAGCTTGAATACTGATATCACCCCAGGTCCAGGAAGTGTTAAAGGGTAAGTCTCAACGGAATGTCCAGCACACAAAATTGCCTTTTGTGCAGAAAGGCCAGTGAGTAGTACAGATAAACAAAGAAAATTATTTATAAACTTCCCTTAAGGCCCAAACAAACTCTCTTGGGAAGCACAGTGTAGCTAGAGTTTCAAGGCTAAATATTAAAATTATGTACTTTACTACCAATATACGTATATTATACATATATCTCCATATTAGACTTGATTATTGGTTTGCTGATGGGATAAAATAAGTAATTCTTATACTAAGCTGATCTTGTATTTGGAATCATATGATAATAATGTGAAAAAAATCTAAATACATCTTAATACAATAATAATAATAATAATAAAAGTAATAATGGGTGGTTGCTAGGGCTTTGCGATATGCAATTGCTAAGGAGTATGGGTTGTTGCCAGGCAAGAAATTATTTCAAGCATGCCTCAGTAAGAATTTATTTTAGTGTCATTGTTACACGTTATGTGTAGTTACTGTAGTAATAACTAGACATTATGCATAATTACATGCAATTAACTCTAACCTCACCTTAACCATACCTATACAGTAGTAAGTACATGCAGTTAATTATTATTACTCAGTACTTAAATGTATAATTACACTGTAATACTGACACCTTGAAATAAAGTTTCCATATGAACATCAAGGTTTAAAGAATTACATGAGAATACTTTGCAGATACAGTCCAATAAATATGAAGATTAATGATCAGCCATAAGCTACATTTTAAACACATTTTAATGTAGTTTAGCATTTTCATTAAGTCTATATAAAACTTCAGCTACATCAATAACTGCATTAAGATTTACAAGTAAAGTTTTAGAAGCAAACTTTCACATCCAAACAGAATGAGTCAAGCATGTGACCGGGTGTCTTTGCACATCTATACTGTTGTGATACACTGTGTTCTTTGATAACTGTTGAGCATGGTTTTTATTATTAGAGACAATAATTACAGTTATACACCTGGATGTTCCTCCTTGAGTGGTCATTAGCACATGCCATAAGCACCAGAGCTGTGCGTGGTATTTGTGTAATTATATCTGTAACACACTTAAAATAGCGCTGTCTGTGTTCTGTTAGGTCTGCTCGCTGTCCTCTGATGAGCCTAATGAGATGTTAGCGTTGCTTAACAACAGACGAATAGAAAAGAACCCATACCTGATAGTTGGAATTCACTGCAGAAAGCTGATATGAGGTCAGTGGTGCAGCAGGCTTCAGACCTGTAGATGTTCCATATAAAGTTATAGAATCCAGCAGGTTTGTTTCTGCACAAAGCAGCATCTCGTATTCAAAACAAGATTTTGCAAGACTATCAGAGCTCACTGTATTGCATCTGTGATTTTTGATGTTGTTCTCACTCCCACCATCTAAATTACTGATGCACATCCTACCCAGATGGCCAGCGCTCAGTTCTGTGTTGGATTATAAGCATCGGCATTGGATGCAGTGCAGCCTTGGAGCATTGCACTGAAAGGCTTTGTAGTGCTTTCATATTGTGGCTAATGGAACACAATGGCCTCAAAACGGATATGGATGATTAACCACTTAAAACACTTAAGTCTCACTTAATAATGTATGTATTCCTTTGCATTATTACACAGCTCTCTGCTTGATTGTGATTGGTCAGTCGTGATAGACGGAGGTAAATTATTCCTCGATAATAACTGTTGTCAATAGCAACACTGAATACGCTCATCCGGGTTTTAGAAGCAAACTTTTTGAAGCTTACTTCTAAAAGCAAACATCTTTCATGTATCTTGTATGGACACGCTCTCTCATGTTTCATTCAAACGCATCTGGTTCCATCTCGTGCCTCAGTTATCGACTGGATTTATTCTAAAATGAAACCAGAGAACTACAGTCACGGTTTCACCAGGCTCCTATTTTGCACCCACTCTGTGATCTTACTCACACGAATACTAACCATTTGTACCTGTTCGCAATCAGCTCTGGCATAAAAGCACACATCTCACACACAGTCATTGTCTGGTCACATTAACGCACTACAGACTACTTACCTGCTCTACTCACTTTGTGAAGCTCCTTGTGATTCTCTTTGTTGACTCCTACGATCTTCTCATGAATCCATTCCCACACTCTCCTTGTGATCTCCTGTGCAACCTCCATTACATCTCTACCTGATATACTCACGTGCTGCCGCTACTCAGCTAACTCTCCAACATGGTAAATGAAACAATAGACTCTGTTAATACTGCTATCATTGTCTGCACTTGCCATACATTCATATTACTCACCTGCTTGTCTCCATTTTTTGCAACCTGTCAAATAAATTCTTCTGTGGTTCACTTATCTCTGCCTCTGAGTCTGGTGTCCCCTAACAAGTATTAACAACAGGCCTAGGTAATATTGTTAAAGTGTTTGTCTTGTTGCTACAATTGTTTTGTACACTGTAATGGATAATTAGATGATAATAAACAGGTAAGGTATTCTCAAATCAATATTTCATGCCCCTGTCAAGTGATACAAATGTGCATTACTGCTTGAAGGCAGGGTGATTCGTTCCAAAAACTTTTTTATGCTAGTTGAAAGTCTCGTCACATCCTGATAGTAATCACTAAGTTAAGTGGTCTAAATGTATTTATATGTATATGTTGTCTGTGGAAGGCGTAGGACCATAAAATGTTCATCCAGTCTTTGCATACGGTGTCCTATCAGTATACATAGTTATCTATACTGTGCATTAATCCGGATACATTTGAAAGCAGCATTTTTGTTTTAAAACACTCTCCGTCCACACTAGCGTTTTCAAATATTTTCCAAAATTTTTACATCCTTACTGAAACATCAGAAAATGCCAAATTAACTTTTATGTGCATATGTAAATCCTCGTAAACACTCACTCAGATGGCACTTACGGAACAGACATAAAGTTCTCATGCTATATATCATAATTCACTGATCCAGGTTGCACTGGTCTAAAACGCAACTGCCCTAGTGTTTTGCTGCAGTAAAGCAATTGACCGTTTGCAAAGACAAACCTTTAGTTACTGTTCACGCCATAACTACTGAAATGAGGAAGAGATGGAAATCCGTGACGTTATACTCGAGCTGTTCATGATGCGAATTTATGCGTACAGGTCAAAGCTCTTTAAGTTGTTTATGTTCATTATTATTGTAATGTTATGTGCTTTGAGACATGAGGTAGTTTAACACCGTCTCTCGTGACCTATATTGTTGAACTTGTTCGTCTAAACTCAAAGCTTCTTGCTATAGGAACTGATTTTCTTTGCAGAAGCTTTGCGATTAATGAGCTAATAAAATATTTAATCTCAAATCAATATTTTGTGTTTAATTATTTATGTATGTGGCAAGTTGTCATGACGGTTTTGAGATCACCCTGTTGGGGTTTATTTTACAATAACAGCTGGAAACATGTACATTATTCCTTACAAACAGAATATCAAGCGGTATTCATTTTAAAGAAATATAACACTTTTTGTCTAAATATATTTGTTTTATCAATTGAAACCTAGCAAACTTTTTTGTAATATGATGCCATTATTATTTTTTTAATTACTAAATATTTTTGTAACAGTATTCAAGGCTTAGGGAAGAAGGAGTCGAGAACTTACAAATGTTCAACATAACTTTATTAATAAAACAAACAAACAACAAAATGAAAGAAAAACGCAGCCCCTCACTGATGACTGCCAAACTAAAACAAAACACCAAATGCCTGGTCCTCTCTCATCCTTCACCTTCACCACTCGTCCTTTTATCCTTCTCGAGCTCTTCTGTGTGGCTCAAGGCCTGTGTGGAGCACAGGTGACACTTCTTAGAAATCGTGCCACTGAGCTTGCTCTGTTCCCATGGCTCTCGGCCTCACCCTGCTTACGATAAATTGATCCTTAATTATTCATTTAGTATAACTTAGGTGTCCAATAGTGTCCAAATATTTTTTTAGGGCCACCGTATAAGTGCCCCCATGTCTACTCCATCTGTAGTGCCTTTCCTTCCAGCAACTGTAATGACAGAGGACAGACCTCAGGTGCACCTAAACAAGAGAGGTGCCATATTGCTCTAAATTTGGCCTGACACCCCAGCCCGTGGGGAGACCCACATCTGCACTCTCTCTCTTATGTGTGTGTGAAAATGTTTCTGCAGTGTCTCATTTGCCATTAAAAGGAATAATGGTAACATATTTAATCTACTATGTGTTTACTTCCTCTTGAGGTTAGTTGCAGGGTGTGATTTGTCCGTGCGATGCACAGGGAATTCAAGAAAGCAAGGAAAGCCTATTAAATACAGAAGGCATGATTAATGCATATGCCGTTATTTTGCATGAGGTTTACATTAATTAACCTTCGTTCTCACCATTGAATGTCAGTGTGAGGTTTACAGATGTGAGAGGCATTCTCTGAGTGGGCATAAACATACTCTTATTCAAGTTAGTATGGACTGTGTTGGGGAAACTCCTCAAAAAATATAGCCTAAAACTAATCCAACCGTACGATACCAACGTAGGGCTGAATACATGAAAACGTAGCCAAGATGAATGTCAATGGCTAATGTCAAAAGTAGCTTACCACATTTTTGTAAATACAAAATATTATACATTGAAACTGTAATTTGTTCTAATATATGTTTATTGCCCATTGAAAAGAATTTGCTGTATGATTGACTTTGAAACAATTTTCACTCAGAAATTGCTTGTACATCTCATAAAATTCCTGTAATTACATAGAAACAGCAAGTAACACATTGAATTAAATATGAAATTCTGAAATAGAAAGGCCGAAATGTTATTCTCTTGTAAAATGTACTTCACTAATCTGTTTTATTCACAACTTTGAAAAATCCTCTTTACAACATAGCTGAGTGTCTGATAAAGAGGAAACAAATTGAGTTAGATAATGTATGTACTGCATCACCAAAAGATTACAAAGTAGTTTAAAAGTTTAAAATTGTGTAAAGAAACCTTAATAAATAAATAAATAAATAAAAATGTACCTGCAAAATTCCAATATATTATTGCTCTCTTGATTCTAAAGTATGTCGATACTCTGAGAATGACAATAAACACCAGTTACAAAAGATTCACACGATTTTCTAACTTTTGACAAATTCATTAAAAAGAACCTACTCAAAAGATGATTCATTCATGAATTCTGTTCTGTTTCTAGCTGAATGCGGGACACATAACTAACTCACTAAACTTGCTGAAACATTGTCTGAGAAAATGTTGCAAATGCAAACCTGTTGCTTTGGTACTGAAAAGCGGTGTAATTTAAAAAAAAAAAAAAAAAACCATTGCAATCTACTCTCTTCCTGTTCAAATAACCGCTTCACTATTTGTAGCCACGCTAATGCTGAACACCAGGTGCTGGAAACCAATAGCATGCTAAAAATACAGACGAATTTAGACTGACATACATCAAAAACAGCCTCTTCAGCTTCTCTTTCCAAGTTGCGGGCGTCTTGTGAAACTGCAGTTTACGTTATGATTCAGTTGCAGCTGTCATGAGAGTTTATTTAACAAGGGTGCAAACTGTGTCCAATGGTCCAGATGGCAGTTTGAAGCTGTGTTGATCCCTTCCCTCAAAAGAGAGCAGAATGTTTAGTGTCATGTTAGCACAGGACTGATCATTATTCAGAAAGGAAGACATTTGTTTTGAAGTTCTATACTCTTTACATCATTCCCAGCGTCTTAAATCAGTTGCCAACAGGTCAATACCAGGTGAATTATAAACTAATTTTGGCATAGATTCCAAATGAGAGAAATGGAAGACTGGAGTAATGGCTGCTGAAAATTCCACTTTGCCATAACAGGAATAAATTACATTTCAAAATAAAGCTACAAACAACGATGAAATGGCCCTCGCACCCGTTCCACCTCTACCCGGTGGCTACAGAGCACGGTGGGCAATACGCATTTTAGTATATAAATATAGAAGAACAACGTCAGTCTTTTGTATTTGCCACACTTCCTGCTACCAGCTGGTGACGATATGACTAACTAAATTTTGGAGTGTGAACGTCTTCAGTCCAGGGAACTTATCAAACATGTGAAATTTAAGTCAGATTATACATTGTATACTTGAGTTACAACAACTCCCTGTTTCATGATGATAATAGCATGCTTTAGCACTTAGCTTAATGTTGCTAGCATGTTAGAATGTTTGTAGCATATTTAGCACTCAATTGCATCTTTTAGTATGTTGCTAGTAGTCCAATCACAGTGTTAAACACATCACTTCCTGTTGCCAGCTATTACTATAACTTGTCATGTAGAAGTGTTCAGAGCAGGACTCTTCTCAAACATGTAAAGTTTGGGGCAGATTGGACATTGTATACCGGAATTACAACAACCTCCTGTTTAGTTAATCACACACATGCCAAGTGTTGCATGATTTAATGTGTTTCTAGCATGTTTGGTACTTCAGGGCATATTTAAATGTGTGTCAGAGAGTGAATAACAGTGTAAAGCATGCCATTTCCTGTTGCCAACAGGTGATGCTATGACTAACTGAATGTTGGCATGTAGATGTCTTCAGGCCAGTTCTCTTATCAAACATGTGAAGGTCGGGGCAGGTTGGATATTGTATGCCTGACTTACAACTGCTTCCTGTTTAATGGCGAAACATTGAAATTTGTCAGGCCGCTACAAACACACCCTTCAGTGAAAACTCAAGATCTTAGCAATTTAACATCACTAAGTTCTTAAGTTTAGACTGACCAAATATTATGTTGTTCTAGTAAAATCTCAGTGAGGAGTTAATCATAGTGTAAAACTATAAATCAACAGGAAACATGAATTTCCTGTTGTTCGCTGGTGGCGCTATGACTGTAACTGAATATTGGCATTTAGATATCTTCAGGCCAGGACTCTAATAAAACATTTGAAGTTTGGGCCTGGTTGGACATTGTATGCCCACATTACAACAACTTCCTGTTTAATGGCGAAACATTGAAATTTGTCAGGCCGCTACAAACACACCCATCAGCGAAAACTCAAGATCTTAGAAATGTAATGTCGCAAAGACCTTTAGAATAGACTGACCAAATATGAAGTTTATCTGATAAAATCTCTAGGAGGAGTTTGTTAAAGTACAACATGTGGAAATGGCAGAAACTGCAGAGAAATTTTGCAGAGAAAATTTAAAATATCTCACTTCATGTTGGGTTTTGCACCCAGGGACTTTTTTGTTGGTATTGGGCTGTTACATATGTCTACCGAATTTCATACTTGTACGTGAAATGTAGCGTGAAGGGTGCATAACTGAAATTTTGTAGCTGGCACTATCGAGCCATTTTGCCGCACCTAATTCTGAAACCCATTACAGATGTAAATTTTCACCACTTCTGACAAATGCAAAAACAAAAGTTTCATGAATTTTCAAACATGTTTAGGCCATCAAAAATGTGATTCAATACAAAGCAGCCCTTTTAAATTGTAATAATATTTGTGTCACTGGTAGCTCCACAAAGGATGACGACGAAAATGATAGAGTTCAAATAAAGCAGATAACTTTAACAAATATAAAACCAAAGCAGTATTCCAACACAAAGGTACAATGTAACAGTGTGCTTAATATACAGACAACAGACAAAAAGGGACTGAAACAGAGGGCATATGTACAGGATAACAAACAAAATACAAAACGGGTGCATCATAATTAACAAATTAGCGAGAATCCGAGAACAAAGGAAAATTAACTAGATAACAAAAGGCAGACACAACAGCAACTGAACACAATGAAAATTAAACTGAGTATAACTGTGACAATTTCACACTATTAATATTTTTTCTGTATTTTCTATTCACCAAATAATTGCGGCTGTGTTGAGCAAGAGACGGCTATGTTCAGACTGGAGGTAAATGCAGGCCAAATCTGATTTTTTTTTTTTTTTTTGCTCATATGCGATCTGTTTTTGGCTATGTTCAGACTGTCAGTCCAAATCCAATTTCTGTGCATATCCGATTGAAATCCAACCAGATTTAGCAAGTGTGAACGGCACAAAATCCCATGAAATGCTTTTTTTTTTTACAAATCCGTTTCGAGCTACATTCACATGTGGTTTGAAATCCTATTCTAATCGCATTACTGTAAATCATTTCTGTTTCAGTCTGACTACTCTGACAGGATTTCGCAAGGTTTATGTGACTTTATCATGCCACATAAATCAGAAACATCACGAGTTATAGGAAACATGCTGAAAGTGTCTGCAGAAACAAGGTTGCGTTGTTGCGAAGCCAGACATGCAGAAAATGTAGTCCAGTACAGCGGCTACACATTGTCATGCTGTAAATAACATCTGTTGTAAATAAATAACATACAACATCTGAATTGCAAACCCTGCCATTTTGCAGTTGTTGTTGTTTTACTTACCTACGCAATGTCATTGCCATAGAAACCAATGCAGATATTCTAGAAAACAAAAGAGCGGCATAGACACACAAATCGGATCTGAAGATTTGCAATACATAATGAGGACAGTCAAGAATTTTAGATCAGATTCCAATCGGATGCACAAATAATTGGATTTGGACCGACAGTGTGAACGTAGACTTTGTCATGACAATGCAAACAATACAAACCACATTGAATCTGATCTTTTCGATTCTGATTTGGTCCACTTCCATATCTGGTGCTAAATCCGATACAGGTCTGCTGTTTTGCAATGTGACCTCAATCTGAGCAGTCTTATCTGACTTTTACGCCACTCTAGATCGACATTGGTCACAAATCTGCGCTCATGGGAGTCATTTCAAAAATGCCTTACTTAAACGTCCTTAGTGTTTACTTTCGGATAACAGCGTGTCTTTGCGCATTCTTTTGCGCATACATTGAATCTGATAATGGCCACATTTAAAACAACACTGTGAACAGCTATACAAAAAAATTGCATCTGAGCAATTTATCAGAATTGAGCATTAAAGCTTGCAGTGTGAACGTATGCATTTATGCATGGAGGCTTAAAGTAATACCGGCAAAGGTACGAGTGAGTCTATAGTTAACGTGCATCCTACTGTGTATGGCTTGATTATGAATACATTTCCAAGTCTTCATCATGCATATGTGATATATCTGAGGTTAGGTGAGCCTATGCCACTTCCATTTTCACGAGACGTTTCAAAACAGAGGTCAATTTAATCTAGGGCTCTGGCACATTGAAATGGTTCTTTCTCTCTTTCTCTATTTTAAAATGCTGCCCAAAAACATTATGTAGCTTGTCTCAAGCAGTTTCACGTGGAGACATACAATTGTAACCCATCAGTATGTCCCTTTCTTCTCTAATGGCCCTGATGCCTTTTGTCTGGCCAGAGATGGCGAGCACGGCTATGAATGGAAGGTTTGAATTAGAGGTACATTTGTTCAGCTCGCAAGAACTATGAGGTTCATCTTGTGAGCACAGTGGGGAGCATTTTATTGAGTCCTGTTAAGTACAGTAGCAAGCAAAGTATTAAATTGGAAAGAACATGTAGCAAAAGATTGAGCAATTTCCTTAATGTTTAAAAGGATAGTTCACACTGTTGTTACTCTCCCTCGTGTTGTTGCAGTTGCAAACCTGTATTTTCTTTCTGCAGTGATGACAGCATTGGCATTGATCCTCATGTGTCTCATGCCTGACTGTGAGATGTCATGTTTTAATGTGACATTCCAGAGTTTATTTTTGGAGCTTGACAGCTAGTGATGCAAAAAGAAAATTATTGGCTGAAACCAAACAGTACATTTTTGACATTTGGGGCTGAAAACGTAAGTGGTTTTTATATTGACCTTTGTTTGGAATAAGTACACATCAGTTCTTTATATACCACTGTAAACCCAAACAAAATTAACTTATAATGGACAGAACCTTTTACTCAAAATGTAACAAAGTGTAACTATTATTTTTGAGTTCATTCAACATCAATCAGAGATTTAAGTTAACACTAAATATGCTTTTTTGTTTGTTTGTTCGTTTTTTAGAACGGCCCCAAAGTTTATAGTTCAGGAAACGTGAAAAAAAAATTGATTCAACCAAATATTGAATCAATCAAATATTTTAATGTGAAACATATGCCCTCAAATGTGACATCATCGCTGAACGTGTACTCAGACGCTTTCATATATTTTAAGTAAACTGAACTGTTTCATTGTTTTGAGTTTTATGAACTTAATTTCTTTTAATTTAGACGAACTTAAGTTTAACTGAAACTTTGCTGGGATTTCTATTTCCCAGCATGCTTTGCCCATGGCACTCGAAAGAGAATAAATGCTAAATTAAGTGTTATGTAATGTTTTTTGTGCAAGATTAATGTTAAGTGGGCGATTTAGTAGTGATAAATTTTTTTTATGCTAATTAAGAAGAGTTTCTGTTACTGTGGGTTTTGAAGAGTTACCATCATGGTGCAAGCGGTGCATTACATGCCTTACATGTTCACAAACATGTTCACAAATAGCAAGATAACAATTATTGAATTAGCTTGTTAGATCTAGCTAATTTTACACTAATAAAAGTAATTACATTGGGATTGCATGATAATTTTAAGTTTAATCTATGAGTGTACTCAAACATTTCAAATTAAAAACAATTAAAATGTCTGAGTAGTACAAAATAAAAATCTGCCAGTTCTGCTTACTTAGCTACTACTTTGAATTTCTTAACTTAAGAATTTTTGAGGGAACTGATTTTGATTTAAATTGTTTATTTGTAATTTACAGTTAAAAACTAGCTATACTTACTGATGATATTTAAGTTTGCAAACTTACAAAAATAGAGGCTATCAGTTGCCACAAATATTTTGATTTAGTAGAACTTATCCGGGTTTATAGTGCACTGTTGAAAAGCTTGGGGTCAGTAAGATGTTTTTCTTTTGAAAGAAATTATTTTATTTTAGCAAGGATGCATTAAATTGATCAAAAGGTGGCATTTACATTGTTACCAGTGATTTATTTCAAATAAATGCCTTTGAAACACTTTCTATGCATCAAAGAATCATGAAAAAAAAAAAAAAATTATTTACTCAAAAATATTAAGCAGCACAACTGTTATCAACATTGATAATAATAATAAATGTTACTTGAGCAGCAAATCTGCATATTGGACTGGAGTAATGCAGCTGAAAATTCAGCTTTGCCATTACAGAAATAAATTACATTTTATTATATAAATATATTCAAATAGAAAACAGTTATTTTAAATTGTAATAATATTTCACAATATTACCCATTTAGCATGTCCCGATTTTGGGTCAACATATTTTGATGATCTGGGAACAACATTCCTGTCTGAAAATTTTAGTCCTAACCTTTTCCCTACCCATAATTTATCACTAAAATCAGAGAAAAATAATATAAAACTGATGTAGAGGCACCTAACCCTAGTTGTAAGCCTAAACTTGGCATAAACTGAAAACTTGTCCCTCAGATCTGACTGGTTGATTGTAATGTTGTTCCAGGATCGACAAAGATGTTGAATCAGGAACATGTTGCACTTGGTGAAATCTCGTTCTGCACTGTTGGACTGTATTTTAGATCAGAGACTTCTTTGAAAAACATTTACAAAATCTCAATGACCCCAAAGATCTTATCCAAGCTTCTTTCTTCAATTGTTGTGATTTTACAAAAAATGTGTTGATATTTATAAATATTCATATTTTTATTTATAAAATTATATTTTTAAAATATAATTTAATACTGATGACCTCAAGTTTGGTGCATTTGTATTGACAGCCACTAGTCACTGTCTATTTGATTCATAAAAAATATAAAACAATCTTGGACTTCATTAAAAAAAAAAAAAAAAAAGTTCTATAAAATAAAGTTAAGATAGTTTTGTATGGAAGCCAGTTTCTGAGGCAAATGTAATTGACTATATTTAAAATTTTTGCTCACATTTACCTTATACCTATATTTTTTCCTCTGAGGTGGAAATGGACTTCCATTTGGAATGACATAAGGGTGAGTAAATGATTTTAATTTTTGGACAAACTATTCATGCTTAATGGTAGAATTAAGCATTTTTAACCGATATGAACTGCATAGTTTGTGCAGTCCTTGTATAAGAAAACGCTGGACACAAGCTAGTGACTTCTACACTGATGGCCTTCTACTAGAGATCCTTCTTGATCTGTGTTACAAATGGAATAAACATCATTTCTGTCATGATTTCCCCTCCTCATTGAACTCTAACATCTGAGACATGAATTGCGTAACCCAGTGGATGTTGTTCTAGCAGATTATATTGACACTAGCAAAGTCATTACATTCGCTTTGTAAGGCCTAATTTTCTCATTTTCCCAGCATCACATTTGTGAATATGTTCAGTGAATACTTGTGAAAATGGTTTTGTGACTCACCATATAAACCAACACTTTCTGCTGACAAACTTAAAGTCTGCAGCTTTATGTCTTGTATAACATCTTAAAACTGATCAGAGGTGGTGTTTTCAAACTCAGACCGGCTGAAGGAGGCGGAAAGGGGATGGATGGATGGACGGTTGCCACAATAGAAAGCAGGATGGATGGATGGATTGATTGAAGGTGATTGACAGACTAGCTGTAAACTGTAGACCGCTTTGCTTTGCCGCATGATGCTCAAAGCATCTCGGAGGCTGCAGTAGATAAGACGCCATTGGACACATCAGACATACTTCAGATTATTTCTGCTGCTTTGGATTCCTTTCAGGTTTCTTCCAAGTCAGTCATGCTGCGCTATGAAATTATGTCTCTGACCGAGTGTGATCCCCTGGTGGGAAGACTACACAGAGATGTCAGCTGGTCTTGTTCAATGACCTTGTGGACGCAGGGAAGGTTTGCATTGCCTGCACTGTGTGAGTAAAGTCAGCCCACACCTGCAGGTTTTGGGGCTGTAACCACGGCGGTAAAGCTGCTGGAGGAAACCTTTCACGCTCAAACTTGACATGAGATCATGTTTATTGTCCAGGATTCAGGCACATCAGGAAGGCTTGTTTGCTGGCTGTTCAGGGATTTTGGACTGTGTGTGGGTCCTGTAAAATAGCCACTACTGGCCAGACTGAACTTTTTAATTCAATAAGTATTTTTGACATGGAAATGCTACATGATAATTACATATAACTATATAATTGTGCTAACATTTGCCAAGATGTTAAAATTTCAAAGTGATTTCAATGTGAACTAAAATTTTTCCTAGATCAGATTATCGAATTATCTGATCCAAATGATCAAACATTTTATCTGTATATAGTTACTGTACTAGCAAACGTTTGGGGTCAGTAAGATTTTTTTTTGTTTTTAATAAATTACTACTTATTCAGAAAGGATGCATTAAATTGATCAAAAGTGACAGTAAAGACTTTTGTGTTAGAATTAAAAGAATTATTAAAAATAATTTAAAATTTCCAGAAAAAATATATTTAGCTGTTTTCAACATGACAAGATATGTTTCTTGACCATATTGAAATGATTTTTAAAGAAGCGATCACACTAAAGAAAAAAAAATCACAGGAATAATTTACATTTAAAATATTAAAATATAAAATAGTTATTTTAAATTATAATAATATTTCATGTGTGTCTTTACTGTATTTTTGATCAAATAAATGCAGCATAACATTCTTTCAAAAACATAAAAAACATTTGAATGATATGTCAACATTTATTTATTTTACACATTTATGTCTTTTTATTTTTCCTAAAGAGTTTTAGGAGAAAAATCTGAGACAAAGTTGTTTAAATTATTGTTGTTTTAAGCATAAATCTAACATTTTACTGAGATTTGTGAAAACACTATGAATTAAATGGACAGGATATGAATTAAATTTAAATAAAAAAAATTACATTTTTTCTAGAAGTATTCCCTTAAGACAAGTCTTAGTATCTTACATATTTCTGAAGTAAATTCATCATGTTTTAAGCATGTTTAGAATTTTGGTTCATGCTTCTGGTTCATGCCTGGTGTTTGGTTACAGAGACAGACCAGAGCTGTCCTAATTATCATTACACACAGCATGGGTGCCCTGCTCATGCTGGCTGACATTTTGATTCAGGAGTGTGAGAAGGAAAGCAATCAGCGACCAACCACGAGCATCCAGCGGTGATCACCATCCATTTGTGACATGTTTACTCTGCTGCTTCCTCTTCTACCCACATAAACAAGGATGCTTTTTGTTCTTTTACAAAATGAGAGGTTCTGTTCTGTCTGGAGTTTGATGTGTCTTCCGAAGTGTGATAGACTGTGATCACACGCAGCAGGCCAGAGCTTCCTGTGTTCTCTCAAACCTTTTGAAATCTGGAAAAGAAATTAAATCGGGTCTTAAGATGTCACAATAGCTTAGATCCTTATATAGATGTAAGCCTAAGGACAGAGATTTGATTTCTTTGGCATTGTTGGACAATGGAGAATAATAGTTCCCCTGGGAAACCTTGACAGATATTTGTTTACTTGAGGGATAATGTGAGAAATCCACCCTCAAAGTCGTTTGTCTCACTTTGGCTCAGCTTGAATTTCAGTACAAACAGTTCACACTGTGGGACTACAGCTATTAAAATTTATTTATCTGTCCTCTGGAATACTTGATTCTGATTGGTCAATCATAGAGTCATATATTTTTGTCCCTAGCAAACAATTTACTACGCTTTCTCATACATTCTTTCTACGTATGTATGTACATATGTATGTATGTGTCTGTCTGTCTGTCTATCTATCTATCTATCTATAATCTGTCTCTCAAACATTCTAGCATTGTTTTCTGTCTAAAAACATGTTAATGATAATGAATATTTTTACATAAAACATTTAAGATCCCCTTTTTTGTTTTGACTTCCTTTGAGGGGTTAAAACCTTAAAGGGATTGTTCAACCAAAAATGAAAATTCTCTCATTTACTCACTGTTATTCAAGCATTAATGCAAAGGGTGTTGTGCCATGAATGTGTGTATGACAGTAGACTGGAAGCAGTGATTTTAGGTAAAAAAAAAAAAATAGAGTATTTTTCTTACATACACCTATATTGTTTCACTTCAGAAGACATTAATAGGTGCGTTTACATGGAGCATTGTAATCCGTTTAAAAGTGCAATCCGAATGAAAATGCTCCATATTAACACTTCAATCAGAATAAAAATGACCAAACCGAATGATATTGTAATTGGTTTGAGAGGGGTGGTATAAACCTTTCTATAAACTGAACAAAATAAAAATTCTGCCATATAAACACGTTAAACCGATTACTTTGCGTCCACATCATCACATCAAGAGGTCGGGGTTCGTCAGATTACAAAATAACAGCAGCAAAATCAAACTGGAATAAAAACAAAACAACCCATGTATTAAATACTCTGAATGAACTCAGAGATTATTTTTCTAAAAATCTTTCTTTGTGTTTATCTGAAGAAAGAAAGTCATGTCCATCAGTGATGATGAGAGAATTTACATTTTTTTAGTGAACTAGCCCTTTAATTAGGAGGGTTTTTGCACTCTCAGTTATTTTGACGTTTTTACGTCTAATAATGTGCACCTATCAGTGTAATGATGCTGCCTTGGAACCCTTTATCTGCTTAAACTGACATGTAGTCAATTTTTTTTTTCTGTTGTGTTGGATGCAATGCCACTGACCTGCAGAACAAAACAGATGTGACTTAGCTGTGAATAGATCATATGGTCATAACCTTGCTGTCCAAGTACACATCATGCAGGAAATTGTCAGGCATATAAATCAAATCCAACACCTGATATTATGCTGGATGCATAACACTTTACCGGCAGTGACAGAAAGACAACAGTAGACATGCCTGGTGTCTCTAGTAGCTAATATTTTTAGACAGAGATGTATCAGCTGATAACTTCATATCGTTCAGGGGGGAGAGAGATTTATTTCATAGATAGATGCTTCTCCAGTGCTGCAAATGGCTGACAGGGCCATTCCCATGAGGAGGAGGACAGGCCAAATGTCACTGGTGTCTGCTGGAAGGGAGCGAGTCAGGATATGAGCCCACAATCCATTTCAAATGTCAATATTGCACAGGGGTTCATGTGTCTCAAGATCTAGTGAGCCGTTTATCTAGATGTTTTGGGGGGTATCATAGATGCATTCCCACTCTGAAGTCAGTCTCTAATAAGATAACATGAAATCTTCTAAGATAACTGACATTGTTCAAAATATTAGGCAAAATCCTATGTTTGAGTTCTAATTATATTTATGATATATGTAATTAAATGTGTACTGTATGTGTATTACATATTGACCACATTGTGTCATTTATATGGTTCATATGAGGTGAGCGCATGTAATTGGCTGTTAACAACGTCACCGTGAGTGTCTCAAATTTGTTTCATTGAGGTATATATGCTGTTTATGTGGACAATAGCGAATCAGTTGTTGAGTGAATTGTATCAGTTCCCTACATTTTGTGACACAGTCAAGTTTTATACCTTGAAAATATATTATATTATATTTCAGGAAGGATGTTTCTAAATCATGAGGTGTTGAAAAGATTTCAAGATTTTGAATGAAAATTTTACATAATACTTGTAATACATTGCATATCTTTTAAATCATGCATACTGCATTGCTAGAGTCACAGTGACTTCACTGCTATGTGGGTTTAGCATGATGCATTAGTGATGAAAGATCTCTTTCAAGATTAAAATTCTCTTTCAAGATGTAAGCAGGTCAAGCTTGGTTTTACAGTGGTGCTGTAGACAGTAACTTTTCAATTGAATTAAGGTCTGAAGTTTGAGTTGGCCATTCCAAAACATCAACTTTGTCCTTTTTTGTCCTTTGGCCCACTTTACTAATACTACCATCACCATGTTTCACAGAGGTCCTTGTGCGGGAATGCAGTGTTCTTCTTTCTCCAAACATAATGCTTCTCATTTAAACCAAAAAGTCCTATTTTTGTCTCATTTGTCCACAAAACATTTGTCCAATAGCCATTAATATCAGCCAACATCAGAAGGTACGCTGGGATTCTGGGGAGTTATCTCAGTGAGTAACCACTGTGAGTAATCACTCACTTCTAACACACCAGAGACCCAGGTTCAATCCCCACGAAGGGCAACTTCTCACTTGTAAGTCGCTTTGGATAAAAGCATCTGCCAAATGAATAAATGTAAAGCTTTGTTGGTCGATCATTTCTGGGGAGGTAAGCAATTGTCTTGAATTTCCTCCATTTGTACAAAATCTGACTGACTGTAGATTTGTGAAGTCCAAACTCTTTAGACATGGTTTTATACCCTTTTCCAGTCTAATGAGCAACAGCAACTCATTTTCTGAGGCTCTCAGAAATCTCCTTTGTCCATGCCATTATACACTTCCACAAACACGTTTTGTGAAGTTCAGACTTTGCTAGGTCCTTGTTCTTTAAATAAAACAGGGCACAAACTGACACCTGATTTTCAACCCATTGACTGAAAACATTTTAGAACAGGTGGAGCCTATTTTTACCTTCAAATTAACTGCTAATCCTAGTGCTTCACATACTTTTTATTTTTTCACAGGTATGTAATACTGGATCATTTTTCTCTATAAATAATTGACAAAGTGTATATATATTTTTGGGGTTCTCTTTGTCTACTTCTAGGATTTTTGTGAACACCTGATGATGTGTTAGTTAATTTCTTGCAGAAATATAGAAAATTCTAAAGGGTTCACAAACATTCAAGCAGTACTGTATATACAGCAGGTAAAATAAGTATTGAATACATCAAAAAAAAAAATTTTATTAAACAGTTCCAATGCAACAATTCACATACAATTTTGAACAGACATTGATATTAACTTAAGAAATCTACACAGACAAAGAAATCATAATTTTACAATCCATAAAAAGCTATGTGTACTAAAGGGAAATGACTAGGGGGGGAAAAAGTATTGAACTCACTAACTGAAATTATATTTAATAGTTGGTGGAAAAGTCTTTTTTGCAATGACAGCTTCTAGGTGCATCCTGTATGACCAATATTCTGGGGGTCTTTCTTGTGAATTTTGATTTTCAGTTCCTTCCACAAATGCTCTGTTGACATTCTAACAACTTTATTTTCTTCTTCAGGAACCAATCCAAACTCTCATTTGCAGTGTGTTTTGGATTGTTGTCCTGGTGGAAGGTCCACCAAAGTCTCATCTTCATCATTCTGGCGGATGTCAAAAAATTCAACTCAAGATTTCCCAGTACATGGCTCCATTCATCTTCCCTTCAGCAATATTGATTTCTGTGAAACAGCCCCATACCATGATGCTTCCACCTTGAAAACATCACTGTTGGTATGGTATTTTTAGGGTCATATGCAAAGCAATTTCTCCTCCAAACATGGCATGTGGTATTGTTGCCAAAAGTTTGATTTTTGTTTCATCTGACCACACTAAATTCTCTCAGTAGTTCAGACTCCAAATTTTGTGCAGAAAACATATGTTGCAACAGTCAACATATTTTTTCCAGTTCCATCTTGTTGAAGATCATGAAAATGTTCCTTTTTAGTTGTGGAAAATGGCCCAAAAATCATGTTGTGAATGTCTTGGGAGAGCTCTTTGCCTCTACCCATCATGAGATGTCCAGTACTTGCATTCAGTGCTGGGTAAGCCTTTTTCTAACCTAACAACATGCACTGACCCAACTGATTCTAATTTGCACAGGTATGAGGTGTACTGATGATGTAGTGTACTGCTTTTTCTTAGTGTTCAATACTTTTATTCCCCGTGTCATTTCTCTTTATTACACATAACTTTTTTATGGATTGCAGTGTTATGATTTCCTTATTTGTATTGATTTCTTGAGCTAATACCAACATCTGTTCAAAATTTCATGTGAATTGCTGCATTGGCACTTTGTATACTAAAAAAATGTTAACATATTCAATACTTATTGTACCCACAGTAAATGTCATATTAAATTAAAAAATAATGTTTCAGATGTCAGTTTTGAGATGCACATTATTAAAATATAAACATTTGTCTGATTTAAAGGCATTTTTTCGAACAGCTTTCAACTTACAAACCTGTGGTTAATGTTTAAATGTCTATGTGGTGTTTTTAACACCATGGCTGAGTATTTTCTCCTTAAAACTGCAGTGAAAAAAAGACTGGTGATCTTTTGAAATCACTGGTGTCTGTGATGTCACAAACTACCTTGTAACCTTGTAAATCATGTCAACATGCCGGCGAGCTTTAGCATATCATTAACAGCAAAATGATATGGCTTGAGAGAAGTTAGGTTGCCCCAGTATATTTCACAGGGGTGTGTAACGGAAACAGCGCACGGAGAATGAAGACTGAATATAACACAGGTTTCATTTCTGAATCAGGAACATACAAGCACAACACCATAGCAACGTTAACGACGAACCGGGACTGGACAGACACAGAGGGTATAAATACACAGAAACACATGAGGATTGATGAGCGGGGCACAGGTGACAGACATAACTAATTACAAGACACCGCTGACACAAATGAACTAATAAAGGTAACTAAGGAGGACAGAATATCTCAAAACAAAGAACATAAGTGACAAATGACAGGACTGGGGAACAGATAAACAGACATCACCCTCACATTACTTCCCCCTCCCAGAGGGCGGCCACCCTGGAGGCCGTGGGCAGGAGTTGGCAGGTCAGGTGGCCTCCAGGGTGTCTCCTGAACCTCAGGGCTCCCTGGCGGGTCAGAGAGTTCGGGTTGCCAGGGAGGAGTCCAAGGTGGAGTCAAGGGCGAAGCCGGGAGCTCCGGTGGACAGGGCGGTGGACAGGGTGGAGTCCAGGGCGGCGTGGCCTTCTTGGCTTCTACGGCCATGTACATATGCCCCCCCCCCCACACACACACACAAAATTTTAATGGCCGGAGTTATCCCAGGCCCTGGCTCATGCGGCAGAAGGTCTGGAGCTGGCTCAGGCGACGGAAGCTCAGACACTGGCTCGGGAGATTCAGGGAGCTCAGGTGCTAGAGGTTCAGGGAGCTCCTGTGCTGGAGGTTCAGGGAGCTCAGGCGCTGGAGATACAGGGAGGAGCGCTGGAGATTCAGGGAGAAGCTCAGGCTCTGAGGAAAAGTCTAAAAGCCACTCCTCAGCCGGAATGACCACCTCGGCCATAAGAGGGCGTGGCTTAGGTGCAGCACCTTTGCGCTGCGGCTCGCGTCGCGGCTTGGGAGTGGCGGCCATCTCGCGTTGAGACCCGGGAACGGTGGCCTTCTCGTGCCGAGGGTCGGGAGCGGCGGCCAGGAGAAGCGCCAGACAGAGGAGGAAGTTGGTATTCAACTCCCTGTGGGGAAGCTCTGGCGTACAGGAATGGCCTGCACCGCTGGACAGATATGTGGAGGGCGTCGGCATGCGGTGAGCGGAAGAGGCTGCGCGTGCCTCCGATGAGATCCGTTAGAACCTCCTCGACTTCAAAGTCTGAACCATTTAAATAAAGAATAATCGTTCATCGTAATAACGGATCGTATCTGCATCCAGATCCCATCCTGCCGCAGATCCCACAGGAGATCCTCCACTGCCGGCATAACACAGACCAAAGTGTCTGTCATGGTTAAGGGTTCCGTCGTACTGTTACGTGTAATCCATAAACGAAGTGCTCAACCAAGGAAGTATAAACATATAGCTATTAATGACAACGGGAAACATACACCAAATCAACAACAATGACAGAACAAGGACTGAATAGAAACACAGGACTTAAATACCATGAATACAAATGAGACTGATGACAAACACCTGATGACAATGAACTGATGATGGTGGTGGGAACATACAGACAAAAGGAACATGTGACACTCAAAGTCCAAACACAAACAGAGTCCAGAACAAGACGACATGTAATATTGCCGCCCCCTCCTGGAATAATATAATAGGGTATAAATACACAGGAATTGATATATACTCCTATAGATAGAAATACACAGCAATATAGCGGGTATATGATGTTATGATGAACTATATGCTTTTCTCCACTGACGTTCTGAGTTGTTAAAGCGTTTGTAAGGATACTACTTGTTAGAAGGCAGCTGTTTGACATGGTGAATAGGAACACGGTTTGTGCAAAATTATCAAGAAAAAGGCTAATCAAATTAATTACCATTACGTGTCCAATGTTGTAAAGAGATATACTATTGTGCAGCATTTACCTCAGCTAATTGACCAGGTGGATCTCTGAGCTGCGTAAACGAGTGGAGGTGGGGCTAATTTGCATATTCATAGATCCACATATAATAAATGGGGCAACGGTGTAGAGTTACATTCAAGCTATTTTAAGGCACCAATAATTTTTTCACAGGAAAACACATTTAAATATGTCATTTTGGTGATCAAAGAGAGTTTTAAAGGATATATTTATTGACTACAGGGGGATCATCAGTGTTAATAAACGGCCTGTTTAAAATCTTTTTCTATTACCTAACTGTTTCAAAATGAGCTCAATGAATGCATAACAACCTGGCAAGTTTGTCTTTAAAAACATCAGAAAACCTTCAAACACTCTGAAATGACTGGCACCACATTCATGGTGGATTATTTCTCTTAATGATCACAGCAGGTGGTGAAAATTATTCATTAAAAAAGACCATCTTAGTACCATGGAATTCTAAATGAACAGTCTTGTGTGACACCCTAATTGGTCCAGTCCCCTCAGTAAACATATGGCACACTCTCCCTGAGGTGCACGCCCAAAAGAGCCTCACGTTTCATTACCACCAACATAATTTTGTTGCCTGCTATTGCGACTGTATGCATGTTCCTATTTTTATATGTAAACTGTTTGAAAGTATCCATCAAGTACTGCAGTGATGCGTGGAATCTGTGGCTGTAGTCAGACCTGTCACTCTGTCAGCCAAGCCGCTCTGAAGATTGTGAGTGGGATAAATGTTTGACAGATGTCTATTATTCAAAGGCTGCAGACAGGGCGAGGCCCACGGTCCAACACTGACTGCAAATGATATTTTGCCCACGCAATGTCATTGCATGTCAAACTGAGGGTAGGGCAGCCAAATCAATGGTTTGTTATATAAACATTTTTGTATAAAATTCTCTGCACTTACCACAGATTCTATTTTTATTCTCTCTTTTTCTTCTATCACATTCAACGATGTCTCTCTCTCACACAGTTTTCGTGGGATTTTGTGACCTGGATCTACAGCAAGCGAATGGAAGCTCTGTTTCTGTATGCATCACATGCAGGACTGCAGTAAGAGTGCATTAGTATTCCACTGGCAGCTATAGGGTAAACTGATAAGGGACAGTGTGTTTGCTGCACGCAGTGTGTGTACGGTTCAGTAGTTCCACGATGCCTTTAGCAAAGACATCTAGACAGCTATAGATAGTTTGATCTCATTGTGGAAATCTAATTCCCATCTACTTTTCAGGAAAGAGAGAATATAAGAAATGAAAAAAGAGGTATGCATGATAATCTTGATCAATCTGATACATCACATCCCTTGTTGAATTGATCCGTTTTAACCTGCAAAAACCTTTGCTTTTCGTTTTATGTTTGCATCTTTGTCAATGTGCGTGTGAAAGCAGTGAAGTCAGTGAAAGGTCAACAGCAGCACACATGGACATTGGCCTTGCGTGATTCACGGCTGTGACTACAGCTCTAAATGTCCCTTCACTTTCAATTTACCACATTGTCAGACTCAAGAAAGCAATGTATTTGGCCAGAGCAACACAAGTGTTTTCTGTACCCAGCACACTGTCCCAGTGCAAAATCTAATTGTTCGGCAATTACTCTTTCATATCTCTGCAGTTCTCAGATATGTATTACCTTTGCCAGGAGTTTTCTTAGAATTCCTTTGGAGAAATACAAGAAATATAAACTAATTAAATAATTGTTGATATATATGTGGGCCATTTCTGCTTTATTCGTTTTGTTTATGGCTTCCTCGTGGTCAAAATCTGGAAAACAGGAGCAGACCGCCCAAGTTCCATCATTCCATGCGGTATGTGGGCCAGAGCAAGTTATTGGATATGGGCCAGAATTAAAACAAACTGTTGCCCAGATGAAGGCTAGTTCTGCTTTATATGTTTTGTTTATGGCTGATGTGTGGCATTGCTATGGCTTCCTTGAGGCCAAAATCTGGCAAACAGAAGCAGATCGCCCAAGTACCATCATTCCAAGCCAAATGTGGGCCAAATGAAAGTGTCAAACGTGCACCAGATCTGGATATATTTTTTAAAAAGAAATTAATACTTTTATTCAGCAAGAATGCATCATTAAATTGATGAAGTGATGTTAAATACATTTACAAAAGATTTGTATTGGAATGATTTTTGAAGGATCATGTGAGTAATTATGCTGAAAATTCAGCTTTGCCATCTCAGGAATACAATACATTTTTAAAACATATTACAATAGAAAACAGTAATGATATTTCACAATATTACTGTTTATACTGTATTTTTGATTAAATAAATACAGTGTTGGTGAGCATAAGAGACTTTAAAAAATTTGAACAGTGGTGTGGAGTAAGAGAATAGAGCTATGAAATGAAAGTGGATAGCAGCTCAGATCATTTCATTTTGCAAATATTTGATAAGAATTTTTGATTTAACATTATGTCTCAGACTTTTGATTACAGATGGTATCTTGACAAATCTAAGCACATTTTCAGACATTGAGAATTTCATACTGAACATACATACAGTATTGTAAAATTGCTTGGGTTTTTTCTCAGGAGAAAACTTTTGCAATTATGAGGCACAAGCGAAAAACCTCCATTTGATCTCAGTTTAATCTCATGGCTGTTGGAGAAACAATTAAAATACTAAAGAGATTTCATCTCCCAGGATTTTCACTAAATACTTACACAAGCTGAATCCAAAATGATTTTGTTTGATGTATCTCATGAAAAATAGTCTTTTCTCTTTGCTGACTAAGAGAAATAACTGAAATGTTAAACATGTTATTTGTGATTTTTCTATGTTACAGTTGACTCATCGGGAATCCTCGATGATTTTCCTGACTTATGAAAAAATTTACTCATCTTATTTTGCTCTCGGGAAAGCACACAAATATGCAGAAACAAGTTCTAAAACTTGAGGGCCAGTTTTCTTCTCTTTAAACCTTAGGTTTTCAAAGAATCTTCACTGTCATGCTCTATATTGCAGCTCTGCTAGGTCTTTTCTGAGCTAGTTGCTGTTGTCGTCGGTTATGAAACATTCATAGATAAACAGGGATCACAAACGCAAACTAGGTCTATGACTCTAAAAAGTAAAACTTTTTACAGAAGTTATTTGGATTTGAAAGTATATGCCCTTGGAGTGTTAAACCCTGTTACTGCAATGCATCCTGGGATAGGATGCCACCCACACAATGTTGGGCGATGTCAGCTGGAGAGAGATACAAACACTGAACCACCGAGGGTCTCAGCAGGCGTTTCTTTGCTGCAGCTCTCAGCGTGACAATCTCTTGAACTAGCACGCACTTACTTTGCTATTGACTCTTTTTCCCCCTTCAATTTTCTTTTTTTTATTTAGAGCCATTTACTGTAAATGCAAACATCTCTCTTGAATGCCAAGATAATTCAGATTGCAACAGGAAGAATGAAATTTGAATAACATCAGCCTTCTTTCATGACTGAAATCAAATTTGATTTTTGTATCTTCCTCCAACACAAATGTGCAGGTTTTGGCATCATGTCTTCTGCAGTAGAATACAATTGACGGTCCTGTTGTAAAGCACTATATTCAGAACTGAACACTTGACTCATTTTTGAATGATGTTTTGAATTTTAAATAAAATGGCAGGAAGTGGAATTTACTGAATTGCAAATATCCGGCTCCTTTTTGGACATATGCATTTATTGATGATAACACGATGTTGTTTTTCCTTGTATATATTGTAACACACTTATTGTATTTTTATATTTTATTTTGTTTAATTTTTCAGCAGGAAATTACGTTTCAAACTTCTATAAATCTGTCTATAATGTATTTAAACTTTAAAACTTTAGGATTAAAAGACAAGGTCAAACAAAGGGACATGGTGGTGGGAGGAAAAAATATATTTCAATGCCTGCGCGATCTTTCACAAATCTTTGCATTCCCCCTAGAAACTTTGCATTTGCTTGCATATCTTTGAGCAAAGTTTCTCGGGGAGATGCGATACGTTAGCGAGATAACTCAAATATATTGACAAATAATTTTTCCTCCCATCTCATATTTTTTTCCCCTTCACCATGTCTCTTTAGGGGCTCCGTACAAACAAGACTATCAAGACAATATTCAAAGTTACTTTAAATATTCCATCGGAATTATATTTGGAATGACAGGAAGTTTAATTCAGCTGGCAATGCATTTTGGGAAGTATATTTAATAAATCTAAAGTATTAAAACTACAATAATTTTTTTTTACTTTTATTTAAAATTTTCAAATAAGCTAGAGTTTATGACAGACTTTTATTTTCTTGTGAAAAATTACTAATTTATTTTAATTATATGGATTTCTTTGAACTGCAGTTCAGATCTGAATGGTGAACATCCTTGATTCACACAGTTATTAACAAGATTAACAACCACATTCTGTCACTGAAGTGACTCCTTTAAATTTACAGGAAACTTAAATGCATTCATTTAGCCTGTGCTGTGTGAAAGCAGACGCAGTGGGCAACTCGACATCTGCCACGAAATCTTGTGTCGTTTATGCAGCGTTTTTTCATGTGTGGATCCTGTAACTCTCCAGACAGAGCGATTATGTCATCCAGAGGTGTTAGATTCAGTCACAGTTTTGTGTTCTGGGCACAACCTAAACGCCACACTCTTTTCTTGCACCTCGATTAGGCTTGTTTATTAAATAATGCCATGTCAGTCATGATAAGACTTAATGGTGTTGTGGATGTTACCATCTTTGACATTTACTTTAGTCACTGTCACTATAGTTTCAGGCACTATTCCCAGTTATCACTAGATAAGAAAAGGGGCTTGACTTTGCTCACATGCTCAAATACTATATTGTATGAACGGGACAATTTGAGAGACACGCCTTTTAGTTTATAAAACAGAAAAGCACAAAACATCTAACCATTTTAGCCATATTAAACTATTAATAACAAGCAAATGCGTAATTTAGATACTAGCTTAAGTTCATGAAATTAATTTTGCTAGTTAAAACAGTCCAGCCTGGATCTAACTTTTAAAACACACACTCAGCAGCTCAGAACAGCATGAATAATTTACAGAATGCTTCACTTTGATGTTCATCACTGGCAGCTGCTGATTTCCTCATCATGAACCCTGTAGGAGAAACACTCGTCCTCTTCAGATGCAGCTGTATTCTGGATGAGTACCGCCCCACTGGATCATGCACAACTGCCCATCCAAACTCAATGACCTCTGCACTAAAACACCAGGGGCTCATGTTTAATTAGGTTTGACCTCACCTCCTTGTCCAGCTCCTGAACACAAGGTTAGAGTATATATCTTGGGAATTCCAGATCATCGTCTTCTATTTTTGCAGTTTAAGAGACCTTTTGTATGTCATCTCTAAAATATGTTAGAAACAGTGCTCTCTCAAAAGCTAGATCTGTGCCAGAATTGATATAGTGTGAAAAGTATTATACAAAGTTAAATTGATTTTAATAATAAACAAATAGTTTTTAATTATGATTTCATTAGCTGATTATCTTCAACTCCACTGCAGTTCTGAAATGAAATGTGGTGCTTTATTTTTCTATTTTGATTTAGTTTGACTTGACATGGTCAAAAACAGTAATATTATGAAAATTATGAAATATTATTACAACATTAAAATACATTTTCTATTTTAATATTTTTTAAAATGTATTTTATTTCTGTGATGGAAAAACTGAATTGTCAGCATCATTACTCCAGTCTTCAGTATCCTGATTTGCTGATTTTTTTTTATCAATGTTGAAAGTAGATGTGCTGCTCAATTGTTAAATGTCTGATTTGTATGTGCTGTGTTGCATAAGGAAAAATTTGAGATTAAAAAATAAGAAAAAGGAGCGAAGATCTTCCTATTTATTTTTGAAAAAAAATTTAAAAAACTTCAGTACAGAAAACAGTGACAGTACAGGAAATATATTTGTGTAATTATTCAAAGAGAAAACATTTCATTGCAACAACTAAAAGTATGGCAAGGAGGTTACAGATAGGATGTGTGATCCAAAAAAATGTGCTTCTAAATGAAAGTTTAAGGTGAATTATTGCTAAACTGAGTAGGAACATATCAGTGAGGAACACATTATGCTGAGAAAAAGTCTTTCTGTGAAACTAGTGAAGCAAGAGGCGTAGTCCTCTGTCTCTCACTCTTTTCCTTCCTTCTCCTTTTTTACTCTGTTCTTCCCCTATTTCTTTCAACACACACACAGTGTCACTGTCAAATTATAGGAGGCAATAAACAGCGGCACACAGGTCTGTCTCTGCAGCTGCGATGAGGGAGATCCTCATTGTTGACCTGAGGGAGGTTTCAGCACTGTTACGTTCCTTTTCCTTCACTTTTTATGTTTCTATTTTGTGCAGTGGAAATAAGTCACAGTTGAAGACTTGGCCTTGCAGCACTCGAATCAGCTGAGTACAGCATAAATTTATAAAATCAGTATCAGCTTTTAGTGACACTATAATAAATACTATTGGCTGCTCTTAATTATTGTGCTCTGAATGTAATTTCTTCACTGTTAGAACACAGTGAAGTGCTTTCTGAAGACTGTTTAGCAGAGCCAAGAACGTGCCTTTTCATCAAAAACTTACATTGCTTGTGCCACTTCATTTAATCGCTTGTTTGAGTCCATCAAACATGAGAGGTACAAAGCACATTTATAATATTCATGAATTGCATTACTCATTTACTGAGTTTAACAAATGTATCAGCAGTAGTCCCAGCTTTTGGTGTTATTGCAGTTTAAGTTTAGTACTTGTTATCCACCTAACATTCACGGAAAATAGCTTACTTCCGTGTTGCTGTAATATGTTTGTTCCATGTTCCCCCGTTCATTGTGTTTTTGTTTCTGTCTTGTGACCTAGTTTTCCTCAGTCTGTTAAATTAGTCATTTAAAGGATTAGTTCACTTTCAAATGAAAATTACCCCAAGCTTTACTCACCCTCAAGCCATCCAAGGTGTATATGACTTTCTTCTGAGTATTTGTTATTAAAGCCTGTCTCCTTGAAGTCTTCCTTGTCGCGTGAGTTTATATACATCCTGTTACTTGACAGTTGCAAAATAAGGTGGATACACATGGGTGGATTGATTGGATTGTGGGTCTACTGGTCACAGTGTTGCATTGTGGGAGATTGCATAGCTAATCTTTCATGAGTGAATCTCATGAAGAAATGAAGAAAAGTGAGATCTTTTAGGAATAGGTCCATTGTTTTTTTTTGTTTTTTTTTAATGAATTGCACTAAATTGAGATCCACTACCGTGAAGAACCGGTCAAGCTGATTGACTGTGTGGACAACGACAGCCTCTGTGACAACAAATATAACATTTTTTTAATGTGAAGTGTGAGGTTAAGGCTTCAACTGGTGCCAAAATACTCAAATGACCTCATACTGAAATTTAATGCAATAGGTCATGGAATTTTTTCCAGTAATTCACCAGCCTTTCATTAGACTCTCTGGATGAGTCTTAACTATTAAAGAACAGCTTTATGTCATTGATTTAGTCCTTCCCAAGGACTCTCTTTAGCACTCTTGGGCTTCTCCCAAACAGACAGTGTCTTTGATGGCTGACTTGAATTCGTTGGACTTCAGTTAAAAGTCTTAAGATGAGTGTCGGAGTTGACAGTTCTGGCACATCAAAGCACTGGTATTTCAACTGTCTGGGGATGCTATCTAAAACTGAACCCCAGTCAAAAACCCAGAGTCCCTCTATTTGAACTTGGTATTTTACCCTCTTTTAAAAACAGAGCTGCTCTCACAGTCTAAGCTAAAACAGTTTATTGCAGCCAGCTAGCTTTTGACCCAACTGGCATGGAAGAAAACATCTAACAGATGCCTCCTGAAATGGAGACTTGATCTACAGTGGAGCTAAAGTGTAAACAATCTAGTAACTGAGTGCATTTTTTCAACAGCCAGTTCTTCGGTAATGATTTTCTCTGCTCCATTTTGCTGCAATGTACTGACTCCATCTCAGCCTTCTGGCCTTGTTTCCACAAGCTCAAATGTGGAGCTGAATTGGTTTCTTGGAAAATCTATTGCAGGTAAAAGAAATTAATTCCTCCCCCATTACCTTCGAGTTATTCTTCTGCTCCATGCCGACAGTTTCCAGAGCCCTGCATTGCAGTGTATCATGATTTCTCTCGCTATTTGTCTCAAACTCCCTTGAGCCCCATCTCTCAGCCCTCTGTGGAAGATTGCCTTCATCTCTCTCAAAGTCTCTTGATTAAACTGCGTTCATAACCATGAGCCTCATATTCATCATAGAAACCCTTGTGCCTATAACATGCTCACATATTGGGTAGATTACACAACACAAAAGAATGACATGAAAGTGGCATTTCTTTTATTATGGTCTCAAGTATAGTAGAGCTCGTTGTCATCTTGTCAAGGTGCTTCGCAGCTCTAGTATTGTGATAGTTGGAATTATTAGTGATCTCATTCAATAAAATGCATGCACAATGGCTCAGTGAGTATTATTGCTTTTGTGTATTTTGATGCTCCGACAACTGACATTCTACTAACTATAAGTAACTTTGTAACTACATGTCAACTTATTCTACTTATACGAACCCTAACACCTAACCCTAATCTAGCAGTCTACTTTTCTAATACTCTAATGAGAGTTAGCTGACATCTAGTTGACAAGTTATAGTACTTATAACTAGTATAATGTTCAAAGTGGACCATCAAAATAAAGTACATATATGAAACCTTGGTAACACTTTACAGTAAAGTTCATTAGTTAACATTAGTTAACTACATTAGTTAACATGAACTAATAATGAACTGCACTTATACAGCATTTATTAATACATTATTAAAATCTTATTAACATTAGCTAATGTACTGTGAAATAACATAAACAAACAATGAACTGTATTTTCATTAACTAATGTTAACAAAGATTAGTAAATACAGTAACAAATGCATTGCTCATGGCTAGTTCATGTTAGTTAATACATTAACTAATGTTTAACTAATGAACCTTATTGTAAAATGTTACTGAAACCTTTTACCTTTATAGCATTTATTAATCAGCATTTAAACAGCATTTATTAATCTTAATTACTGTTAATTTCAACATACTAATACATTATTAAAACCAGAAGTTGCATTTATTAATGCATTTCTGAGTTAATGCACTGAGGTAGCATGAACAAGTATTGAACGATTGTATTTTCATTAACTATCATTAAAAAATATTGTAACTAATGTATTGCTCAATGTTAGTTCATGTTCGTTGATACATTAACTAATGTTAACAAATTAGACCTTATTTTAAGTGTTACCATATACTTTTACTTTATATTTTGTTGCTTTTTATATTTTAATTTAAAATATATTTTCATTTTATGTTTTAATGACATTAAATAAAATTAATAATAATGACATTAATACAATTTATTTATTTAAATTTATTTAATTTTGGAAACTTTGTAATTTGACATTTCATTTTCTCTCACTGTATAAATGGATCTTTGTACATAACATAACTGTCTTTATATCTTAGGAAGAAGGTTTCTCATAAGTGGGTCATCATAATTTAGGGATCCACTAACAATGTTGTTTCTGTAAACAATGCTAATACATGAACACTGTATGTCCTACTACAGTATATGTTAGTGCACCATCAGACCACATGTCCACCTATAGCTATACATCGATGTAATGGGAGTGAATGGCAATGTTCCAGTGCAGTCTCCATGGTTCATTTGTAGGAGAAGCAATACATTTTTACTGTGATAGAGGAAGATTTGCTATTCAGACAGGGTTCCCCACATAATGAAATGTGTTCCCTAGAACAATCTCTTTTATCTGTGTATACTCGTCCTCTCCTGTGCCCCAACTGAAATAAGCCACCTTTCAAACCATATTCTCCATCTTGCTGTGACCGAGACAAAACACTTCATCATTTAGAGTGAGCGAGTCATTTGAAAACATGCATAGCTGATGCCTTGATGCTAAAAATGCAGCCTTACTTGAATCTCCTCACATATAATCAATCATTCAGTTGGCATTCAAGGCATTTTCATTGTCACAGAAAACGTGTAAAGGCGTGGCAGACTTCTCACAAGTCTCCCTTTGAGGAGTGAAGGTACAGATCAAAGAACAATAGGTTTAAGTCTTTGAGATGAAAAGAAAATCTCTCAGTGCAGAGGTGGTGAAGGATATACTCACAGGGATTTATGGTGTTGTTGCGATGGCAGTTAGCCGGCAGTGTTAAACTCTTCCAGCTCTGGGCAGCACGCAGCTATGACACGCTGCTAATGGTGAGCTGCGACTGGAGGTTTGAGGGGTTATAATGCGGTCAGGGGAATTGAATCGGGTTTATAAAAATGTAATGTTGAGTCCTTGGATGACAGGAAGTCAAATGATCTCAATCACGTTATGCTTGCCTAGATAGAGTATGAATGCGTTACATTTATTATGGTTCCCCTATGGCCTTCATTACTTATGCTAAATACGGCAAATCGAATTTGGGAGTCATTACTAGTGGTGAGACTTCTATTTTGTGCAGAGAATAATTGTAGTATTTAAAAGTATTGTTTTACTGTCACGAATAGGCTACATATATCCTAAAATGATTTCTTTTGTCTCCGTCAACTTCACTTAAATGTGCCAAATACTCAACGTTATGTAATATATAATTTTTCTCAGTGACAAATAAATCATGGTCTAAATTTGTCATTTTGTTCACAGTAGTGCTCAAGTATGCCACAACATTCTGCACAATTTAACATCTTCGTTCTGGGTTCTTGTGTACTCAATTGATGTGTACCTTCGAGAGATTTTGATAGCTTTGGAGAGCTGAGAGCTGATGAGGAGCAAGTGTAAAAGATCCGTCTGGCCTTTCACTCCCTCTGTCATTCATCAAAGGCGTCTGACAGGCTGATGCAAATCCGGTAGGAAGTTTGTCTCTATTTCGATGCCACGCACTGAGAAAATGTTCCTAAGGCAAGGTGTCTAAAATTGCTGCAGAAATTAGAGTCTGAAAAATGTTCATTCAACCATGGAATGGAATGACAAAGTACAAAAAGTGTCTTTCAGTGTAGCAACAGGGATTCAAGACATGTGAGGACAACAGATATATAATTAGAGATGCCACAAAGGGCTTTTCATGGTAGGGAAATCTCTTAAGAAATATGCTTGTGTGCAGGTTTTTATGTAGTGCTGCACACAAATGATTACAAATAGGCAGAGAAGAGCAGCTGTGAGAAACTATATAAACGAAGGAGCAGCACTGCTTCAGAAAGGTGAGTAAATCCCATTCACATCTCTCCAGGGAAGATGCTATTCCAGTATTATAATTCGTAATTGCAATCATGCATATTTTTTATGATGTTGTGATGTTTTATTAAAATCACAATGGTAGTTTAAGGTTTTGAGTGAAAAATCCCAAATTATACAAATGTGTTTTTTCAGTGGTTTTGTTTGGTGGTTTCAAACAAACTCAAAACTGTCATGTTTTATAATAAGTAAAACATGTTATTTAATTTAATATGCTATTAAATTAAATGGCAGACAATAGAATGTATGAATATTTTATATTCTATGTATTTCTTTTATACTCAACAAGACTGCATTTTTTCATTCAAAAAACAGTAAAAATAGTTACGATTTAATATTACTGGGGTTTTTTTTCAAAATTATTTGAATGTTTTTTACTGTCACTTTTGATCAATTTAATGCATAAAAATAAATAAAAAAAATAAAAGAAAGAAAGAAAGAATCTTACCGACCTAAAACTTTTAAATGGTGGTGTGTATGTATATGAAACATGGAAATATTCATTAATTATTTCTTTAAAAAAAAATTGCCATATAATTGTTTCAATGTTTAGACATATGAATTTATTGAAAACATACAATTAGCTGTTTAATGGCATGTTCCCATTGTGACAACTTGCAGCATATAGTGTGACAGCTACTGACATATCGTCACAAAAGGTTAAGTGTGTGTTTTTCTTTTCTTGGGCAGTGTTAATGGTGGAAATAGCTTTTCCTTTTTTGTAGACATATGTACCTATACAGAAAAAAAGTGTGACAACTTGTCCTCATATCTCAGACCTGTGAGCAAATCCTGTCTTTCCTAATAAAAGTTCCTATACATCTACGCTCATTATCTCATGTGGCCATGGCCTTTCTGTAGTGTTGTGCCATTCTACTTCTGTCTCTCTGAGAGACAGATGGACAACGTTCCCTGTCTGCCGGTGGGAAGAAGCCAACCCCCGGTGTCTCCGCGGCTCTCTCAACTTCTCCTGGATCCTTATTGAGCCACCTGGCACCAGAGCTCAAGCTTCTTCACATCACACTCAGCCTGAATGTCAGCATCAGAGGCTGGTGGTGAAGCAGTATTTTTAGATGTCCTGTGCTCTGATTGACCCACAATTATCTGCAGCCTCCCAGCGTGACGTTGTTGGGAATCAGGGGGTCTAATCAGGAGTTAAATGAGAGTTTTCACTGTTTGTATTGCTGCTAAGGAGATTGCTTGTTAACACAGGCAGAGTCTGAGTCATTTCACTGTCAGCTCCCTGTTTGTACACTCGCAAAGCCCCAGGCCTGAGAACAGACCCCTGTGCTGAGAAAAGACCCCCCACCTTGTGTCATCTCCTCTTCAGTCTTTGGCAAAATAGCGGCTTGTTGCACAATATGCTTGGCTCTGACAGCACCCACAAACCCGGAGAGCATGAAGGCACACACACATATTCACTCAGGAGCCGGGGCACACGCATGCTGGAGAGGCCGCGTGTCAGAACCTGTCACCTTACTTCCTGTGAACCTGGATCTCTGAGTCTTTGCTGACAGGAACAGAAGGGGCAGAGGAAGCAGGAGAGGGGTAAAACAGTGTCATTCCTGTAGTTCTTTTTTTTTTTTAATGACAGGTCTCTTGCAAGTCAAAGTGTGATGCTGGAAGGCCAGATGAGTGGCAGAGACATGGAGTGGTGCCCAGAAATTTCACTTTTTGGCAGGCTGTGATTTATTTTCTTTATTTTTCTTTCTTTATTTATTTATATGGTTTTTAAGCCTTCCTGTTTGGCTTCTTCTGGTTGTTGCAGGTCTATTGATCTTGATGGTCATACATTAGTTTTAGTTTTCCTTTATCATTGTAGTCTTAAACTGGAGAAAATAAGCAGTATGTCTTGATTCAGCGATCTAATTACTTTCTAATCTACACTAAAGTTTACGGTCATTTAGATATTTTTAAACAAAAGAGGATTTAGTGCCTTGCTGCATTTATTTGATCAACAATGCAGTAGAAATTAAAATATTGTGAAATAATTTTGAAAATTTTATAATTTTGAATATATTTTAAAATGTGATTTAGTGATGGCTAAGCTGAATTGTCCGCACCATTAGTCTTCAGTGTCACACGATCCTTCAGAAATTATTCATATATGCTGATTTGCTGCTCAATACACATTTCGTATTATTATTAATGTTGAAAACAGTTGTGCTGCTTTATTTTTCTGTATTTTTTGATGCATATAAAGCTCAAAAGACCAGCATTGTTTGATATCGAAATTATTTGTAACATTATAAGTCTTCCCTGTCACTTTTGATTTATTTAATGGATCCTAGCTAAATAAAAGTATTAATTTTGATCAATCAATCAATCAGTGGCCAAAAAACTTTTGAACAGTAGTGTACTTCTTAAATAAATGGTAATTTATATTGATATTGAACTGGTAATTCATAGAATTGAGAGATGTATTCACTGAAGAGTTTATGCATATTTCAGGTTAACAACTTGTCATATTCACTAATCATCTGCAATCCGGTTTAACTGGATGCTACTCAGTGAGTATTTAAAATGTCTTTTTTTCAGCACAAACACCTCCTTTATAAGAAAATACTCCTCATTATTAACTTAAATTTCAATCAGTGTGTCACATAAAGCAATCATTTTGTTTCAGGCTTGAAATACACAAGTCATATAGACTACTTTTTTGATGTCATTTTTGGAGCTTGACTGCATCCTCCCCCATTCACTGTCATTGTATGCTAAAATTGCGTTGTGATACATGAGGATGAGTAAGTGATGGCAGATTCTATTTTATTTTTGGTTGAACTATTTACAGCATCATCCATTTTGTTTTTGTTGAGATCTATGCTTTGGAAGAAGTTGTAGATGAAATGACAGTAAAGTGATTAACACTGCTTGAGTCAAAGAGAGACATGTAATTCCATGATGTGCCCATCAGTTGCTGAATCACAACAGGTTCGACATGGATATTTTAGCACACAGTCACATTCTACCTTCACCACTGAGCTTTAACTGGCAGCAGACTCCCACTGGCATCGATCACAAGCAATGACATCATATTCTGTCTGCATATCCAATTTCAGGGAGGTGCTGGTGCATAAAATTAAAGAATGAGGAACAGGGTTGATCTGAACCATCTATCATATCAGACCCATCCACCCACACAGCTTTTGAAGATATATTAGAGAGGATCTCTTATAGATGCAATGATTTTCATACTAAGATAATGATATTTGCGCTACTGCATACTGACACCTACATGAATCTGTTGACATTAATATACAGGGTTTGGCTGATTTGGAGCATTTCAAATGAGGAGAACTAGTTAAAATATAGAAGGCAATTTGACATGTTAACATTTTTGAGGACGTATAAAAATATTCGGCCCAAGTATGGCCGTCAGCAACTGTGGCTGAAATGAAGTGCACTACGAATGGAGTTCAAAAACAAAAAGGAACTACTAGGAAAACAGAATAACTCGACCACACGACACGCAAACATTGACAATACCAGACAGGAAACTAAGGAAAACTATGGAACTAAGGTTTAACTCAAATCAGTAACCATAGAAACAAACAAGTGAAATGAGAACAAAGGAAACTAGGGCTGCGTTTATGCCCTTCCCTCACTAACTTCCCTCCGTCTTGTTCACTCGGATGTACGTCTTTGCTTAAGTTGCATGAGTGCCCACTACTAGTTGAACCCTAGAGTAAACTATAAAAACAGTCAGCTTAAGGTAGCTGCAAGTATTAAATGTGGTTAAATGTCAAAATATTGCCAATATCATAATCTAGAGTTTTGTGGGGTGGGAGTAAATTGAGCATGATCTGCCATCTACATGTTGAGTAGACTCGCTCCCTTGGTCAAAATCGAGGGGTTGAGGGTTTGTTCAAATAAGCTTCTCTTGTTTGCTTGTTAAACACACTTCAAAAAGGCGGTGAGGATTGCCACAAGAGGACTTAGGGAAGTTCATGAGTGTATGTCTAAAAGTGGAGATAAACACAGCCTAGAACTAAACAGAACATACACATGACAATGGCCATATACTATGCATCTTATGAATTAAATGAATTTTGTATGAATTGTTTATCCAGTTATGAATGCCCCTGGATATCTCCCACAGGTTATTTTGTCAGATTTAGCTCACTTATTGGAACAATTTGTTCTTTAATATATTGCTAAATACACAGACATTTGTTTTTCATTGTGAGGATTTTTCTTTGGCTTCTTATATTGTTTTCATATTGAGATAATTATATAATTATTATTATATCTGATAAACCTAACCGCCACAAGAAACATTTAGTGAGTATTTAGTGAATATTAATTAATATTTATTTTTAGTAAGTTATGTTCAAATGTTTGGTTACTTCTCTGATATCAGTTTTATTTATTTGTATTTTATTTATTTACCTACCTACATACATATCACATCTGACATCATTTATAAGGAGTTAGAAGTGTAATGAGGTAGAAGGAGAAAAATAATATTTTCATACCATGAAACCATAATCACTAATTTTGGAATATTCTAATTGCTTCCAGATGATGTCAGAGGTGGGATATAGGTTATTTTAAGTTTTGCTGTCTTTACTCACATTGTGGGTAAAAACTTGTTTTCTTCTTTTTGTTTCAAAAAGTATTAAGCTAATTATAACTGGTTGAAAACCCCTTGTCATTTTTAGCTAATTGTCAATTTCCCATTAACGCATATGATTGTAAGTATATAATGGGTGAAAAGGCTGCAATTGTGTCACGAACAATTTCACAGCAAAGCTGGAAATATTCTTGGACTAGTGCGTCCATGACATTGTCATTAACCTTTATTAGTTTAACAAATTGCCAAGTTGAACTTCTCGTTCAAGTTTGACCTTTCTGTTGTATTAGTTAAAGCTTTTTAAATCAAAAGCGTCCACTGGGAATGCTGGTGCTGTCTGTAGGCGTTCTTTTGAGAACTGAAGGAACAGCTGAAGGTCATATGAAGTTGACAGGCAACTTCATGGTTTTTAACTCCAGCACCAGGCTGTGAATTTTCCTAGAGTAGAGACGGACTTCGTTGTCTCTGTTGTAAGAAAATTCAGTTTATATCTTAGCAACATACAAAATAACACTAAATGGTTGGAAGATATCAAGTAGGAATTTCCCTCTTCCTCCCTTAAGCATTCATTTTTCAGGCACACCTGCAGGAAAGGAGGAAGTGAGAAAGAGAAGTGTTCGCGATGGAGAGAAAGAAGTGAAAGTAATGCCTTCCTGTCCTTCATGATTCACTGCCCTCCACGCCTCGCTGGTAATCCCGCTCATCAGACTCACACCTGAGTGGCAGCAGGAGAAGAGAGACACTCCTGAGAGACTGACTGCTGAAACAAAAAATAATTCTCTAACAGCACAGTCTGCCCTCGCCATCTAATGGAAGCACCCCACTGAAGTCGGTCTGCATGATGGATGAGATGTTCACTACAATCGCAGTGACATCTTTCAGTGCTGATTTAACAGGCTGCAGGCCAGTGTACTACTGACCTGGCTTTATCTTACAGCACTCTGTTCTCACAACACTGTCAGTTTAATATCAAAAGCGGTGTTTTCCATTTAATCCAACTGATGTTTTGCTGTGCTCCGCCTTCCTGGTTTCTGTTGCTTTCAGACAATGGCTATGTGCTCATAAAACCAGTATGTAGTTTAACTTACTGACTACTGTATGATATGTACTGTATGTCAGTATTAGGGAGTGAATAACAGCAAAACTGCATTTTACAGTAACAGTGTGATCTCAATGACAATCAAATGCTATCACTCTTTTTAATGTTGCACCGAAGGGATAGTTCACCCAGATATCATCATTTACTCATCCTCACGTGGTTCCAAACCTGTATGAATTCTTTCTTCTGTTGAACACAAAAGAAGATATTTGAAGACAGTTGATGGTAGCCATTGTCTTATGGGAAAAGCAAATTGATGGAATTCAGTCGTTACCGTCAACTGTCTGGTTACATACAATCTTCAAAACATCTTATTTTGTATTCAATAGAAGAAAGAAATGCATACAGGTTTGGAACACCTTGAGGGTGAGAAAATGATGGCAGAATTTTCATTTTTGGGTGAACTATCCTTTTAAATTAGTAGATTAGTGGTCAAATAGTTGTTTTCCCCACCATTTTCAGGCAATCCATGTTTTTACTCTTATACAGAATCTCCTGTATAAGAGGAAAACACAGGAAAAAAAAAACAAAGAAAAAAAAGCATAAACAAGCATTTCAAAGCATTTCTTATGAACATATAAAATAACATGATCATCAACCATTAAACTGCATTTAAATCAAAACTGTCTATACCAAATGAAATGTCAACCCAAGTCGAGGTATAGGACTGTGAAGCTTTGGGGGTGCTGATAGAAGACATCTACTGTGTTTTGATAATCATTCTGAATCCTGACATAGTCTTTGACGAAAATGTGATTTTTCTCAGCTTCCTGTTCAAAATGTGTGTTTTTTAAACAAAACTTACCCACATTCAAATGTTGATAAAAAAAGAATGCTTGATTTAAAAAAAAAAAAAAATCAGCTCATTTTTGAGCAATTAATTTTCTTGTGACTTTTAAAAATCCACATGATATTTTCAGGCTACTTGCATCGCTAAATGTCAGCTCAGCTTACCAAGAGAGACACCAACTGCACTTTCACAGATCTGACACCGCCGTTATTGAGTTACTTTCAGACGTGTTTCTCACCTCCCACCAGTAGGTTTGTGTGTTTTCCATCAGGAGACATTTGAATTATGCAAATGAAGTAAATAATACACCACCCAAAGGCAAGTCCTGTTTTTAATTTTGACTGTTTTAATTAATCTGTTGTGATCTAAATGAATAATTAACTTCCCAATAATTATTTCAAATGAGGAGTCTGTATAGGCTCTTTGGGGGGTCAGATATATAAGTGTGCCTGTGTCTTTCTGGTGGTTGAGTCTCTTAAAGGGATACTTCACCCAAAGATGAAAATTCTGTCATTTACTTGTCATTTTGGACCCTATTGACTTTCAAATGGACTTTCAAAATATTTATTTTTGTCTTCACACAGAAGAAAGAAACGGGTTTGAAAGAAGCATGAGGGTGAGTGAATGATTTTCATTTTTGGGTGAACTATGGACTTAAGTACACTGGTTTCTACGGAGCTTCTAAAGGGACATTGTAATGAAAAATTATGTGATAATGCATTCTCTGGCAAATGTTTTGAGTTTGCTTTAGTGTAAGCGAACGCAAAGGTTTTTTTAGTGAACGCAAAGTTTATCGGGGACGCAAATCTTTTGCATTTTTTTTTCTCCCATCCCATATTTTTTCCACCACCATGTCCCTTTAGGGGCTCTGTAGTTTTCAGACTGGTTTTCAGAGCTTCATTATGTCACATCACAGTGTTCTAGAATAAATTCCAATGAGCCTCAAAGAAAAATCAACCAAATATTTTTGTTCCTCATCCTTCAGGCTATTCATGCAATTCAATCTTCAAATCAAACTTCATATGATTCCTTAGAGTCTCTCTCATGTGCTGTGCTAGTATTTTGAGCTGTTCTGGGTAGGAAAATTTTAGTCAAACTGGTGAAGTTTCTGATTAAAAGAAATCTGAAGCAGTTATAGATGTTTTAAAGAAGCCCTCTCTTTTTGAACCACTTAGCAGTGCATTCCACTGAAACATCAACAGAGGCAGGCTGAGTTGAAAGAGGAACTGCAAAACCCCTTTTAAGATAGACTTTTCTGTCCAAGGTCATTGCTTTGACTTTGGTGGCAAAGAATGTAGTTCGTTTTCTCAGAGCAGAGGAGGGAAAGAGAGTGAGAGGCAGGAATCAGTGAGCTGAGAACAAACTAAGTTAGATGCCTTCGATCTGTCACTTAGGCTTTGTTCAGGCAGGCAGCAAAAATCCGATATTTCCGTATCCGTCCACAATCCGTTTAGTTCAGAGGTTCTTAACCTTGGGGACAGTGTCTGAACAAATGGATCTGATTTGATTACTTGCACAATGACATTGCACACATTCTGTCCAAAAGATTTGAAGAAAAAAAAAAAAAAAAGCCTTGGAGTACCCCATCCAATTTTAATTAGACACATAGAAATTATTGAACTTATGGAGTAGATCTTTCCTCAGCTTCATATATAGATGGTGTACATATTTCATTGACTATTTTTTAATGCATGAATCTCACGTCAGCTCACCAGCAGTATATGCGAAGGACTGTTTCATGCTATCTAGATGAGAGCACTTGACTGAAAAAGAAAAACATCCTATGATACACAACAGGGTTTTATACAGAACATTTGATTGATTTTCAGGAGGTTAATTCATGGAAAGTGAATAGTTCCTTTAGTTGATCAAGAATTTTTTTATTATTATTATCTTCAACTATTGAAACTGGAATTTCATACAAGCATGAACATGAACATTGCTCTGTTTGTGGTTCTAGTGCTGTTCAAGAATAAACGGCATAATAAGCCACCTAATCTCATTAGAGCCCCATAAAACACCGGTGTGTGTTTGTAGTTCCTACTGTGTAAATGATTTAATATCTACATTCAGTCCTTTAATTAAGAGTATTCAAATAAGAGCTTTGGCAGATTAATTTAAATGTGCAGTATGTAATATTGACAGTTAGTTTTAATATGCCTCTGGACATAGGATTTTTAGACTGACTGACATTTCAAAGTAGAATAACTGGCTGTTGCATTGTTTTACGAGTATGTGAACTTAGCATTTTTCTTGAAACTCTGCAAACATATTATGGTATATTTGTGCTTTATGGTGCGTTCAAGTCATTTATGAGCTGAACGCACATGAATGACACCACAAAGTCGTGAATACTAGTGGGAAGCTCGGGATTTTATTTTAGCCCCAATGTTTACGAGTTAATGAGAAACGTGGCAGAGTGCCACAATATTTATAGGTATTTAGCAGTGACATTGTCAGGCTTACAAACAAAATAAGCAAATTCTTCACAAAATATAATGGCATTTTAATACAACAATATAATATGTAATGATAAAGTTTACAGTGGCTTCCTAAATTAATTAAAAACATTGAAAGGCAAAACACACCTGATCCACTTTTTTTGTTCATCATTTTCTGGAAGTAACATTTAAAAACCTTCCTGTATTTTTGTGTAGTTAATTAAGAGAAGGTATACATCTTGCTTCTACAAAAGTGCCTTGAGCACACCTGACAACCTGACATCGTAAAACAACTTCCCAATTTGTATTTACAAACTTCCCAGGAAGACTTGAATGCACCATTAGTACAGTAAAAATAAGTAAATAAATAAATAAAAAATACACACAGCACCTTTAAAGGGTTAGTTCACCCAAAAATGAAATTTCTGTCAGCAAGTACTCACCCTCATGTAGTTTCAAACCCGTAAGACCTAAGTTCATCTTTGGAACACAAATTAAGATATTTTGATGAAATCAAAGAGTTTTTTTTTAATCCCCCATAGAAAGCATTGCAATTACCGTCATTCAAGGTCCAGAAAGGCATTGTTAAAATAGTCAACGTGACTACAGCGCTTCCAGGTTCTACGTCAGAATGCCGGTTCAGTATTAGCTAGCTCCTGCATCAGCATCACACAAATGCGTTGTGCTGCTCACGTGAACAGCGTTGGCCAATACTGAGCCGGTGTTTAAATGTAGAACCTGCAAGTGCTAAATGTAAACAGCATGGGAGAACGAAAGGGGAGAGACAAAGTTGTTGAGTAAAGTCGTTATTTTTGTTTTGTTTATGAGCACAAAAAGTATTCTCGACACTTCAAAACATTAAAGTTGAACCACTGCAGTCACGTTCACTATTTTAACAATGTCTTTACTACTTTTCTGGACCTTGAATGACGGTAATTAAGTTACTTTCTATGGGAGGTAAAGCAACCTCTTGGATTTCTTCAAAAATATTTTAATTTGTGTTCTGAAGATGAACGAAGATCTTACGGATGTGGAGCGACATGAGTCGTGGGTACTTAATGACAGAAATTTCATTTTTGGGTGAAATAACCTTTTAACATAATGCACCAATATTTTTAAACATTAATTTGCCAGAATATTTCTCAGACTGGAAAAATGTTTGTTTGATCACTTTGTTTCCTTCAATAACTTAGTAGCAAGGTAACAAGGTAGTTTACAGAGTGCAGTCAACACTGTTTGTGTAAAAACTGAAAAGAAAGGAATAGAAAGATATTTATTTATAAATAGTCACTTGCTGATTGTCACAATTTTTTTGTAATGGAGGAAAAAATCCTGTGGTAATGTGGCACAAAATGTGAGACCAACTAAATGTTTTTGATGAATAACTTACAGGCCTCTGACAGGCCAAAATGACAGATCATAGTTTATCTAATAGTGCTTACTACAAAATAAAACATGAGATGCATCATTTTAAAAAAAACTGAACACCAAAATGTACTGTATACTGGCTATTGTCAAAAGTGTAGACTAATGCTTTTTCATCTTCCCACGGTTTGTTTCGAACACCATTAGTATGTCACTGAGGGCACGAGTCAGAGAAAGATATATTTGTTCTCATAACCTTTGCAGTGTTTGTTCCTACTCTCAGCCTGAGTTCCATCTCCTAGCTTTGGAGCCCACGAGAAAAGGGCTGGGGTATGTGTCCCCTGCCCCCATCCACCCTCTCTCACTCTTTTTTCACCACTTTTTCTCTCTTCCTTGATCTTTTTTTTGACTGAAAGTGCAGAGCGCAGGGATTTCCTCCACCCTGTGATTTGCAAGAGCTTGGCAGCTGTCGTATTCCAGCATGAAGTACAGAATAAATTATGGGAGCCCATCGGAGCGTGACGCTCCAACATTAATGAGATACAGCAACACATTAACGTAGTAGGTCTGGGTTCCACAGTGGCAGAACTTAGAAAATCCCCAGTTGAACAACATTAAGTTGTGTGATGATGTGGGAAGTTGCTCTCTTTAAAAAGCTTTTATGGCTTTGTTAATATTACACAGTGCAGTGCCGATTGCATGCATTGCAAATTACTATTGATTTTCACCTCCTCATGCACAAGGTCTGATGTTTTAACTTCCATAGAGCATATTGTATTTTCATGCTTAAAATAGTTGCATTTCATCCAATTGTTCTTGTTAGTTGCTATTGCTAGAATGCCAGAAAATAAATGGAGTTGTGAAGAAGGCAAAAGGTGCAAGAGAGATATGCTTTCTGTGCTAAAGCGATTGACCATGGTTTTCTCACTTCACTTAGCTACCTCTTAAAGTGATTCTCAGAGAGCTGGTTACCACAAGGCCACCGTGAGCTCGTTTCACATTTAAAGGTTGAGGATTTTCTGTCTCTCAGCCTGCTCCCCAGAGAGCCAATCTTGCCATGTTCTGACTCTGATGGACCACCACAGAGCCTTCTAAAGGTAGAGCAACAGGAGAGCTGTCACAATTGCAATGGTGCAATCACAGTCCTGTGAAAGCTATGCGAGGAAATGCTTTTAAAACAAAGCTTTGTCTGTTGAGTGACCTTCATGAGTGCCTCGTCATTTATAAATGATATAATTGGGTACATTATCCTATGCAAGATGTGATCCATACTTCAACCAGAGGTCAAGAAAGATGCCGCTGCCTATTGGCATCACTAAACTGACGCCCAAGGATGCTCCAAAAATCAAGCATTGCATCATTTCTGGCATGTCATGCTCGCATCAGCTGACTCCCAGGTGACTCACATTTACCTATAGGAATACGACGCCTATAGATGGAACACACCATGCCGACGCGATGAAGTAGTGGCAACGAAAGCAGACTGCGAAGTTGGCTTACGTCGGCAGATTCTGGGTCCAAAGTTGCCCTGACAAACCAAACTGACGCTCGACACCCACGTATAAAGGAGATAACTGTCTATTTAAGTGGATATATTTGTCAATATTTGTCATTCAAAAAGGGAAAGCGAAACTAAGACTGCATGTATACAAACCGTTTTGAGTATCAATCATGCTGATCACGTTCTTTATTCCACTCTTTGTTATTATGAAAATATTCGTGCATTCAAGTGCTCAGGTAAGATGATGTAAAATTAGAACAACTTTCTGTCTGTGCCGTCATGACTTCTTTGCTTGCTTTCATAACTTTTGCTTATATTCGTGTGAACTCACTGAGAAAACCGAACAAAAACTGCCTGACGGCCGACCATCGGCTTGGTCTGTTCCTGCCTTATCACAGCATCCATATATAAGCTCCTCAGTATTATAAGCAGCTATCGCATTTCTCAGGACCTAATTACCCTCCTCCATCCCCAGCTCCTCCTCTTGTCAGTCAGGATGTGGCTTTCTGATTCCCCTTGAATCAGACCAATTCTTGAAATATGTGTACTTGTTAAATGATTGACATTAATGATTTCTGCATATGTTGGTTCTATTATGTTATCACTGCTCTCCCTGCTCTTAATCATGCTAGGCTGCATGGATGCACAGGTAGTTCTTGCCCAGAACAGAACCATACCGCCAATAGAAAATCCATGCTATTATCAGTTATATTTGACAATAGTGGTCCTGACAGAAATGATGACTAAACAGGTCAAGAACGAGTTTTGTTGGTTTTCACTCGTGCTACAATCATTGATTTGAAATTCCAAAAAAAGAAACAATGTTAACGATTGTTTTAATGTTTTTTTACACACTAAGATGTGGTTTCGCTATTTTCCAGGCAGTGGAGTTTCATTTGAATGTGCTACTTTTCAGGTAGTGGAAATGCATTTGAATGTGTGTGCAGTATTGCCAAATTTGCCAAAAATGATTTACTCTAATAGGATAATGTCAGTAATAAATTACGAAACCCTTGAAAAAAGGTCAAAGGTCAGATGTAGAAAATTAATTTTGGAAAATTATTTTAGTCTTAAATATATGTAAAAATATAAAGTCATTATTTTTTTCTAACTGTGATTTCATTATTCATCCCATAGAGGGTTAAAAAAGCAATCCGTATTCCCAGAATCCTTGTTGGATGAAATGTCACCACTTTGACATTTTCAGGGCTGGGTTTTAGCCAGTTGTTGAGTCTGTTTACTCACTTTATGCTGAGAATATGTTATATACAGGTGCTATTTTCTATTCCAGTCCAAACAACACCTGATTAAACTGTATTGCAGTTTATGATGTAAATTGTTAGGCTGCATAAATTATGTCAGCCGGAACCGGGAACACTTCCCATAACACTTGCTGTACTCGCTACCTCATAAGCAGAATGGCGTCTACGCTAATATTAGTCTCTCTCTGTTTATCCCAAGGTTTGCCGTAGTCTGCCAGATCCAGGCCATATCCAGATGAGATGAAGGACCTGCGCCTAGACACGATGACAACGGAGCCCTGAAGTGTCAACTGAACTATCCTCTTTGAAGGCCTCCTTCCCTTTCCTTTCCTATGTTTAGATAAAACGTTATCAAAATTATTCCAGTTCGCATATATCTGCGGACACAACAAATTTTTCTGTATCATACGGACCAGACAAGTAATTTGGCAAAGTCACTTTGTAAAAGAGACTAAGCGTCTGTGCACATATACATTTAAATGGACAAATCTATAGACTAAACATATAAATGAATGGCAAGAATGCATTAAAGGTCTTTGGTTTTCAGTTGGAAAGGAGGCGCTTAAATGACAACCAAGTTAGTAATTAACAATTTCCACAACGGAAGTGATTCAATCAATGACTTACTTTAGTCCATTAATAATAATATTTTCTAAAGTCCATTAACTTTCCTATTATCACTGTGAAGCTGCTTTGAAACAATCTGTATTGTGATGACTTGACTTGACTTTAATATTTTTAGATGAAAAGAAATTCTTCTCTCGAAGGCTGATTTTATGTACAGCCAATCATGGAGACTTGAGTGGCATTGCAAGTTGTTTTTGTTTTGGTCTATTATTATAACACGATTGATTTTATTTGTACGCAATCCGCATAAAGGCAAAATCAACAGTTTGTCACAGATTATTGGCCAGAATAAACTGTGGTGTGAACCAAACTTTATCAATATTAAAAATAGACCTGACTGCATGAGACAGTGCTCCCTGTGGGGCACTGGGGCACAAGGTCAACAGGTCATCTTGGACATCTCCCAGGTTTTTTATATAGCAGGAGACAATGACATTGTGTCCTTCAGTGAAGGTGATGTGATTGGTGGCAGTGGTGTAGGAGGAAGCTCAGTTTTGTCGATGGTGGGCTTGAGGTGACAACCAGGTTGAAATGTCAGTGACAGATGGGATGTGGGAGAGTTAGAGTGTTGGAGTGTTGTTGGCAAGCAACTCATATCAGCGGTGTACAAAATAGAAGGTTGATGAGCTAGATTCTTAAAATGACAGACTACCATTTATCAGCACGTTTGAAGATATTATATGTTCTTTTGGATTTTAAAATTTATGCCAGGGCTCTTCTGCCCATTTCAGGACCTCTTACTGCCTAGAGAAATGGAGCCACCACCCTGTGTTTATATATATATATATATATATATATATATATATATATATTTATATATATAAAGTTAAGTTGACTAGCCCAAAATAACATGCACTTAGTAATATAATGTGTTTACATACACTAACAATAAAAAATAACGGGATGTTTTAAAGTTTTCTCTTGAACTCACCAAGGCTGCATTTATTTGATCAAAAATACAGTAAAACAGTAATATTGTGAAATTGTTACAATTTATATTATTATTATTATTATTATTATTATTATATTAAAATGAAATCAATCGTTTTGATGGCAAAGCTGAATTTTCAGCATCGTTACTCCAGTCTTCAGTGTCACATGATCCTTCTGAAATTATTCTAATATGCTGATTTGCTGCTCAAGAAACATTAATTATTATTATAAATGTTGAAAACAGTTGTGCTGCGTAATATTTTTACAGAAAACTTGATCAATTTTAAGTTAGACATTTTTTGTAATAATGTAATAATGTAAGTCTTTACAGTCACTTCTGATCAATTTAATGCATCATTGATGAATGAAAGTATTACTTTCTTTCAATACAGTACTGTGCAAAAGTCTTAGGCACATTATTATTTTCACCCCAAAAATGGTTTTAAGCCAGTTATTTATATCTAACCCGCTGTTGTCAGACTCCTTGTACATGCAAAATCTCACTGGATTATTACAATTAATGGCAAAAGGAATGTTTGGAAATGTAAGATATTTCCTACTGACACACTACAGCAAAGGATATAAATAACTGGCTCGAAATCTTTTTTTTTTCGAGGAGAAAATACTAATGTGCCTAAGACTTTTGCATAGTAATATATACTGTACAGCCTTTATAGTAATTGTTATTTATTTACAGAGACACTTTTTTTTTTTTTTTACTAACAACAATTACATTTTAACAGTTTACCATAATTGTCCACTATTGTGGACCCCCTGTTGAAGACTCCTGATTAAATTATTTTTTTCTTTAAAGTGTATTTTTTCATTTGCTTTGCTCTTTTACTATAATCACAAGTACTGAGTAATGCGTTATGAAAAAAATGACTACAACTATACTGCTGATATGTGTGACCAGTTTTAAGATAATTCTTTATAGCATTGGCTTGCTGCTTATTCAATTCTACCTCCCATATCTCAATTTCACCACTGACTTTGTTCGTTGTGAAAGAAGTAGAGAATAACTTTTCTCAGGAGCTTGCTTGTTTTGTACAGATGGCTCTGAGAGACACTCATGTCTAATCAGCCAAGATTAATAGCTTCGGAGAGTTATGCAGTTGTTACAAAAAAGAAAAAAAAAAAGATAAAAAGATGATGAATCTCATTCCCAACAGAATTAAATTAAAAATGAGTGTGCAACACTTAATTATGATCAAGATAATTACAGATGTTGAATATTTAAAAGCCATGAGATCTCTGTCTTATTGTTCTGTGTCACTTTTAAGCTTTTGGAGGTGCATATGAAGACGAAATAATATGCTTTAGCTTTAACTTAGCCTGTTTGAATTAGTTTGAATTTATATTAAGTTTCCAGTACTGTATGTTCTCTATATATTTATTCTTTTTGCCTTGAGCCATGTGCAAATATTTAAACTGCATATATAGTTGAGCCTTTCAACATCATGAGAAAGTGAATAATGCTTCTTGCTCAAATAATATTTACTTATGTTTTAAAAAAGATGGAAATTTATTGTAATGAAGTAAATGTATTATGTTCACTATAGAATCTCTGTTAAAGGTCCTGGTTCTGTGTTTGTGGAAATAACAATCAATCAAAGCCATCTCTGACATGAGACAGATGAATTGGCCCCTAAAGCAAGGCTCTGCGATTTAATCAGCTTCAGTGAGAGGCAGGTAGAAAACAAGTGTGAAGGTGCAAAACGAGAGGAGAGCCCCATGAGGTTCATCTGAACTTTCAAAGAAATCCAATTAAACGAGGGAGATAAAGAGGCAAACACCATCAGGGTTCCCTTTGTCTGCAGCTCTTTTCGTACAAAATGTTATTTGTTCACTGCATTGCCAGGAGACGTTAGGAAAATAAATAAATAAATAAAGAAAAGAAAAACAAGCCGGGTCTGCTGCTATTGAGGTATGACATGTATTTTTTTTTTTTGTTTTTGTTTCAATTCCAAGATAAAAAAGTCAAACATTTAGGTATCAAAGAATATTAAAAAGAGGCGCTCTACCAACAGAAGAGGAGGTGCAACCAATCATCAAAAATTAATGTAAACTGGAAAAAGGTTCAACTCTCACTCTTGAAGAAATCCAACTTTATTAATTAATAAACGTGTGATGTTTCGGCCATTGTCAAGGCCTTGCTGCGCATCTGTTCAAATTCGTTTGAGATTAGAAACATTTAAAGAAAAAGGCCATAGAGATAGGTGGCTCGATTGTGCAGAGGTTAAAAATCATCCAAAATCAATTATTGAGCAAATACATAACCTATCAATGTTCCTTACCTTATCCCAATTCACAATGGTAAGCTTTTATTGATGTTTTCTGAGTGTTTTGGGTCGATTTCCGTGGGAAATATGAGTTTGCCCCTGTTCGTCTTAGCGTTATTACGTCATGTCTGTATACATAAAGAAGGAGTCCCGGCTAGTAGCCTATACGTGTGTGGATGTTGCAGGTGGCGGATCATTTGTACTCTCTTCTTACAGCAGCTGCAATAATTACCTGTAGTAAAAAGCAATTTTGGACTGCGGAGTGCCTACAGCAAAAAAGGGAATGCAACCAGACCCGTGTGAAAACAGGAATAAATATCGACAGGGCCTTTGAAAGGTGGCATGTTCTAAGGAACATTAAATTGCTTTTTGATGTTGAAAGAACAGTTTTTTTTTTTTTGTTTTAGGTGAAATTTGAATGGTATAACAATTAGAGATTAGACTGTACAGGAATTTAAATCTAAGGGTAACTCTAATACACACTAAATACACAGTCATGCAATGTTGACGTTGTTAACATTAACAATTTGAGAACAAAATATAACAATATGCATAGGATCATTAGATTTAATCACCATAGGCAGGTGCAGTTTATTAAAACTTTTAAACAAGCTAGTCAGAACAAAATTGGCAGACATGTTGTTCTGATGATATTTTCCTGTGAAAAAAAAAAAAATCCTGTGATTTTTAACATTTCCAAGATGTAGTATCTGTAATTCTGAAGTAGTGTGAATATCCACACTGGTGCGTTGACTGACAAACAAAACGTTCTTTTAATTAAACAAACTCAGGTAATCTAATGGTACGAGGGCAACATGACAGTGTTTACACACAAATAATACCAGACAAAGAATGAGAACTCAAGAGGAACTTAAATACACAGTGGTGAGACAATGACAAACAGCTGTGGTAATTAATGGTATAATAATTAATGATTGGCGGGAAACTAGAAACAATGAAAACATGTGACTGAAGACAAACCAACTAAAAGTCCATGAAAATGAATCTAATTAAACATAATTGTGACAAGAACAGGTAAAAATATATTTATAAAAATGTCATCACTTGTAATTCATGTAATGTCATTTATTCTATACGCTGCATATGGAATTTTATTTGGTGGCGAAACATCAATCGAATTGAGAACCTTTATATGTGAACATTATAGTGCCATAAGACACGGGGATGTTAGTAACCCTATAGAACAACATTTTAAAGAGTATTCACATTCTATTTGTGAGTTTTTTATTTTGGCACTGAACAAGTTTATTCAGTAGGTCGGGAAGGAGATTTTTGAAGTGAAGCGTAAATTTCCCGATATTGATTATAGTTTGTTTTATTGATCTTTTGCCTTCTCTTTTTTTCTCACTTCTTGTTAGGAAAACACTCCCACAATTAGGAGAGTAGCACACAGGTTGCTGATTGTAAGAGTGTATAAAGTTGTATGTGATATTGTTGCTCTTGATTTCCAATGAATGCCTTGACAATGGCCGAAACATCACACGTTTTTTAATAAATAAAGCTGGATTTCTTCAAGAGTGAGTGTTTCCAATTTACAAATATTTAGATATCAAACATATTTATTCTGTCTTTTTGCAAAACATTCTGTTGCAGCTGAATATGAACAAAAATTAGCAGTGTATACAGAACACCTACAGAAGAACAAAAATACCACAGCAAAAACAACTAGACTAATTAGTATTAATAACATTATTAAAGACAAGTAATAATTAAATGAAAGTTCAGGTACAGAAATTGAAATGTAATGAAATGTAAAATAACTGGATAGTTTTCTTTTTATGAATAAAATGCATTCATCCTTATAAAAGTTACAAATGTTATTCAGTCAAGATCAGTAAGTGATTTTTCTTTTTCTTTTGTTCTTTGATTAACAGTAATGACTGCAGGCTGCAGCAGGTTAATTAGGCTGCTGTCACTTGAAGAGTGAATGCACTGATCCAATATACTTTACACATGCGTTTCATTTTTTAAATATTTACATTCACTTAAAAAAAACCGACTGTGTTTACGAGGATATTTTGACATAATTCTGTCCGCTCAAGTGCAAGGAGTGTCGAAAGAGAACTTAATTTATTATTCGCACTCTATATGAGAGCCGGCACTGTATAAAAAACAGTGGATAATGTTGCAGCTTTCCTTTATAAAGAATAATTTGTGTTTCAATGAATTTCTCATGTCAAGTCACCTTTACTTATATAGTGCTTTTTACAATGCAAATTGTGGCAAAGCAGCTTTACATTAATAACTGGCAAATCATTTTTGGCTGCACAGCAGCTCCCAAAGTAAATGGTGTCATTTTCCAGCTTATTCTATATATTATTGATTCTTTCCGTTACAAAGATCAGTAGTTATTAGTCTAGTTAATTTATGTATATCAGCACTGGAGAAAACAGTGATGTAATCGTCCGGCTCAGCTCAGTTCGCATAGAACAGCGCCAATACAGGCATATCAAAAACACTGCTGAATATCAAGCAAGTGTCCCCAACTTAAGCAAGCCAAAGGCAACAGCGGCAAGGAACCAAAACTCCAACAAAATGGAGAAAAAAACCTTGGGAGAAACCAGGCTTAGTTGGGGGGCCAGTTCTCCTCTGGCCAACAGTGAACACTTGCCCGATACTCAGGCAGAGTTACAGGTCATAAATCCGATTGTCGCAACAGTCAAAATATTTAATCCAGTTCCATCTAGTTTAAGATCTTTTTAATCACGCCGGTGTGGGGCGGTTTATTGGGGATATGTGCCACTGGCTGATGAGTTTGTAAGGCCCTCACAAAGGGATGAGCTAGTTGATACAGTCTCCGCCAACACCCCAGGGCCATGCTGTTGCCGAGTACAGGCGCAGGTTCCCCATCAGACCCGGACACGGCCCGAATCCAGCCAATCATGTTAATTGGTAAACCTTGGGATAAGCAGCGAGACAAAAATTAGCGTAGACCCCATTCTTCTTCTGATGTAACGAGTACATCCGGTGTTATAGGAAGTGTTCCCGGTTCCGGCTGACCTGATCTATGCAGCCTAACAATCCTTTAATGGATATGAAGACATAAAATGATAATGTGTCATGTGTATGCCAGGTTAAATAGATGCATTTTTTGTCTAGATTTAAACTGACAGAGTGTGTCTGCTTCCCGAACAATACTAAGAGGATCGTTCCAGAGTTTAGGTGCCAAATAGGAAAAGGATCTAACACCAGCGGTTGATTTTGATATTCTAGGTATTAACAACTGGCCATAATTCTGAGATCGTAATAGATGCGAAGGACTATAATGCATTAAGAGCTCACTCAGGTACTGGGGAGCTAAGCCATTTAGTGTTTCGTAAGTAGTTAGCAAGATTTTAAAATCTATACGATGTTTAATAGGGAGGCAGTGCAGTTTTGACAGAACCGGGCCAATATGGTCATATTTTCTGGTTCTAGTAAGGACTCTAGCAGCTGTGTTTTGGACCAGCTGTAGTTTGTTTATCAAGCAAACAGGGCAACCACCCAGTAGAGCATTACAGTAATCTAGTCTTGAGGTCATGAACACATGAACTAGCTGTTCCGCATTTGTCATTGAGAGCATATGTCGTAGTTTAGATATATATTTTTAGATGGAAGAATGTGGTTTTACATATGCTAGAAATGTGGCTTTCAAATGAAAGATTGGTATCAAAGAGGACAACCAGGTTCCTAACCGACAAAGACGACTTAATAGAGCAGCCATCAAGTGTTAGAAAGTATTATAGGTTATTATGTGCAGAAGTTTTTGGTCCAATAATTAGAATCTCTGTTTTTTCTGAATTTTGTAGTAGGAAATTACTAGTCATCCAATTTTTTATATCAGCTACGCATTCTGTTAATTTTGAGAATTGGTAGCATTCATCAGGGTGCGAGGAAATATAGAGCTGAGTATCATAAGCGTAACAGTGAAAATTAATGCCATGCTTCCTAATGAGATCTCCCAAGGGTAGCATGTACAGAGTGAAAAGCAACCGTCCTAGTACTGAGCCTTGTGGTACTCCATATTGAACTTGTGATTGAAATGACATCTCTACGCTTACTACCACAAAATGATAACGATCAGATAAGTATGATTTGAACCATGCCAATGCAATTCCACTAATGCCAACATAATTTTCTAGTCTATTCAAAAGAATGCTGTGGTTGATAGTGTCAAAAGTAGCACTGAGGTCTAGTAAGACTAATAGAGAGATACAACCACACTCTGATAATAAGAGCAAATCATTTGTAACTCTAATGAGAGCAGTCTCAGTACTATGGTACAGTCTAAATCCTGACTTGAAATCCTCACAGATACCATTTCTTTCCAAGTAGGAACACCGTTGCGATGATATTGCCTTTTCTTGTATTTTTGACAGAAAAGGTAGATTGGAGATCGGCCTGTAATTGACTAATTCTCTAGGATCAAGTTGTGGTTTTATAATAAGAGATTTGATAATAGCCAGCTTAAAATTTTTCGGTAAGTAACCTAGTGATAAAGATGAATTAATGATCTTAAGAAGAAGATCTATAACCTCTGGAAGCATCTCTTTCAATAGCTTAGTCGGTATAGGGTCTAACATACATGTTGTTGATTTCGATGATTTAACAAGTTTAGACAATTCTTCCTTTCCTATAGCAGCGAATGAATGGAATTTTTCCTCAGGGATACTACAATGCACTGTCTGATGTGATACTGTAGTAGACAGTTGCATGGCTATAATTTTCTCTCTAATATTGTCAATCTTGCAAGTAAAGAGGTTCATAAAGTCATTACTGCTGTGCTGTTTGGAAACATCAGAAGTTGAAGCTGTATTTCTCGTTAGTTTAGCCACTGTATCAAATAAATACCTAGGGTTGTGTTTATTTTCTTCTAGCGGTTTTTAAGGCCTTTCTGTACTCTATCATTTTCGCTCTCCATGAAATACGAAAAACTTCTAGTTTTGATTTCTTCAAGCTGCGCTCCATTTTTCTTGCTGCTCTCTTAAGAGCCCGAATGTGCTCGTTATACCATGGCTTTGGACTAATATCCTTAATCTTTTTTAAGTGCAAAGGAGCGACGGTGTCTAGAGTGCTGGAAAAGAGAGCGTCAATAGTTTCTGTTGCATCATCGAGTTCTTCTAAGTTGTCTGGTTTGCTAAGACGATGAAACTGATCAGGAAGATTATTTATAAAGCAATTTTTAGTGGTTGAAGTTATGGTTACCATATTTGTGGCAGAAAGACTGTTTTGCAGCCTTGGTTAAATGTAGCACGCATGAGACTAGAAATGATCTGAGACGTCATCGCTTTGCTGCAGAATTTCAACGGCATTAATATCGATTCCATGTGACAATATTAGATCTAGAGTATGATTACGACAATGAGTGGGTCCTGACACGTGTTGTCTAACTCCAAAAGAGTTTAGAATATCTGTTAATGCCAATCCCAATGCATCTTTTTTCATTATCTACATGGATATTAAAATCACGAACAAAAAGAACTTTATCCACAGCCAGTACTAACGGTCAGGCTCGTTCACCAACCAATCACAACGCACCCCTTCACCGGAGTACTGATCACCATCACCTGTTCTCAATCACCTCATTACCAACTACCCTTCATAAGCACACACACTTCAGCACTTTGTCTGGTCTCAACTTTGGAAATGGACTCACTTACCTGCACTTCTAACTGGATTATGCTGTTACCCTGTCGTCGCTGGTTCCCTTTGTCTCCTGTGGATTATCGTCTGTCTCAGTCTTCGTATGCTCATACCTGCTGGTACTCACCTGTCCTCTCATCCTTGTTCCAAAGCGTGTGCTCTGTTCCGTGTCATCTCCTACTCATGCTAACATCTACAAACAACAAACAGACTGTCAGTATTTTTATCTATCTCGACCTGCTTTAATACTCTCTCATTATTACTCACCATTGCTCTCATCATCCATTGTGTTCAATAAAAGAATATATACTAACCTGATCCTCTGTGAGTCTGTATTCCGTTACAATAACGTTACATAAAGCACCATCACTTCGAAAGAATTATATTTGAACGACTTTTGAGTAATACCGAAGATATTACTATATATTACAGCAACACCTCCCCCCTTTCCTTTCCGATGAGGTTTGTGTCGATTATAGTAACCTTGAGGGCTAGACTCATTTAAAGTAATGTAATCGTCTGGTTTTAGCCAGGTTTCTGTCAAACACAGCACATCTAGATTATTTTCTGTGATAATATCATTTACAATGACTGCTTTTGAAGAAGGGGATCGAATATACAGCAACCCAAGCTTTATCATTTGTTTATCTTTATTATCTCTGTTTTTTACTTGTTGAACATCAATTAAATTTTTACCCTTAAATGGGTTTGGAAGTTTTTTGTATTTATTAATTCAGGGTACAGACACAGTCTCTATGTCAAGTACAAAAGATAATTCTAGACATATGGACAGACGAGCGGACGGAAGGAAGTTTTTGGAAAACAATACCTTACAACTGCAACATTGAGGCCTGCAAAGGAGCAGTAATCTGTCCTTGCAAAGGGTCTGCTCGAACAGCAAGGGTAGAGTGATTTACGACCATGAGCTGCCAGTGTGTCTCCACTCACCTCCTTTACTGGTCAAGAGCCATGGCAACAGCCAGACACCCATTACATTAAGCAGTGCCGGGTCTTAATGGAAATATTTTAATGTTGTGGAGGCTGGGAGCTTTATATACAGTCCACAGTGGAATCTATTTCCTGCTCTTATAGAGTTTTATTAGGTTAAACGCTGATGCTCTTAAAATACATTTTTCCAATTTAATGTGCAGAGACAAGAATGCTGAAGGCTGATTCTATCAAAACATGTAAGCACATTCAAAACAAGCCTGAAACAGCAAGAATGCCTCAACCAATGGCATGAGTTTACAGCAGGAATATGTTTGATTGACCAGTGGCAAATGGGAGGGATGTCTAGGAAACCATTTTGACAGCAGTCAATATTTTTGCAATTACGGTTGGTGGCACAGAAATTACACCCTTCACATCCTTGACAACGTGTTCTAGATTATAATGCACGTAATAGATTATAATAAAGAGTTCATTATTTCTATGCACTATTGTGTGGATGAACAAATTGGCTCCCAAGATATTTTCTTTAAAATTGTGAATGAAATATGAGTTTGAAGTAATTTTTTTCTGTTGGCCTTCTATATGAAAATAGGTCCTTTCAAGCTGTGCAAATTAACTTGAGTAAAATCACTCATGGGATTAATAGTGTCCTTTGATGTTTCTCTGGGCTTTGTGAAATGGTTAATTTCACTGCTGAGCGTGTGTTTTCACTCATGAAAATAATTTCTGTCCTCTCTTGTCCTTGTCTTGTGGTGGGCCCTGCATTCTATGATCTGTAGTAGGTCTACCAGCACTTTTAATCTAATCAAGATCATTATTAAGAGCAGCTCTAGTGTGTGTTGATCCCTGGAGGGAAATGTTTTTGCAAATATGCTGTGATGACATCTCATTATTACTGTAAAGACTTGCTATGTATGTTGCGGAAACAGTGTTCGTATATTTTTATTTATTTTTTTGGACCCTTAAGACTTGGGTAGCTTTAGTGTGTGCTAGTGTGTTGGGGAGTAACTAACTAAATGCAAAACTGCAAAAACTGCCCTAAAATATCCTCTCTCTCTATAGCAATGAGGAGTTTGATTTGTTTAATGAATTAGTTCATTTGGATTTACGTTAATATTTTAAAAAGAAACTGTTAACTGGTCAAGTCTCTGTAAACGTAAGTCTTTTAAAATAATAAAATATATAAAATATTTAGTTAAATGCTAATGTTCATCACTTATACTTTTTTTCATATTTAGTGTTAATGTATCTTGTCAAGATTAATGTTGTCACCCTAATCAAGATTCATTCAAAAAAAACCTCATTCAATATATCATTGGGGAAAACATGCCTCTATACTGTGTCCTACATACAATTCACTGCAAATTCACACTAGTGGCAGTAAAACACCAAACATTTTATTCCCTTTCACAAATTATTATTACGGGGCAGATTTTTGATTAATAAAGACTTATTTCTGTGTTGCTCCTTGGACAATACTTTATTATGAGTATGACCGCAAAACACTTTTTACCATAGTCCATATTGCTTTTTTGACATAGTAAACTTGCTCAAATGATACAACATTGCACTTGTGATTTACTCAGGTACAAGAAACACGAGTCATGATAAAACAGCTTGGTTGCTTCAGCTTTTATCTAACGTTTGCTTTTGTTAACGCTATCAGGTTGGTTTATTGTCGGGTGTAGGTGGTACGTTATTTTCAAATGCGATAGAGCATTAACCTTTAACCTCCTAACTGTTGTGATACGTACAACAACCAACACAATAAAATGTTGCCAGATACACTTCATCCATTTCAGATAAAACTGAATGCACTTTTTTGCCACTCACCGGACATTTCACTTTTATTGTGTCATGAAAAGTGCAAGAAACTATATAATTTTGCAGAAATGTCCAGTGGGGGGTGGGGGCAGGGAAAATGATGCATTATATAATCTGGTTATATTGTTATATTTTTTATTATACTTATATCTTTCAGTTTCAATGTTTAGTTACATTTTGTTAGTAGCTTGTAGCATAACTGTTTTTCTCAGGTTTTGTTAAGCTTCCTCAAATTAAGAGTAGCTTGTATCTTTCCAAGGTACAAGCTGAAGAAGCACTGTTGTGCTTATGTTGTGATAATGTTGTGTTGTAGTGCTGTGGTAAACAGACCTCACTGATAATGGCTTGGTTCACAGTTCCTAATAAGAATGCAAGATTAGTCTTTGCCATTGTGGAGTCAGCAGCCTAGCCAACAACTTCTGAAACACTGAGGAATTACCATTTCAAAGGAATACATTCATTTACCTTCTCTCCTTTGCATAAATCTCGTCTAGACTCCTCATATTGCACCGAACGTCTTAACTTAAATTTGAACCAATTAGGGCTTCCACAATAAGTAATTGGTATTCTGATGGACTGGCCTGGTGGACTACACGTGACTTTGTTGGCTATAGAGAGTTGAACTTAAGTGGCCCAGATGTTTCATCAATCAGTAAGATAATAAGATATCAAAGGGCCCCTCTGGGATGGTGGTGATGCTTCACTAACTCTTGAATTTGTCTTCTGTTTCTTCATGTATGGCTTACTTTAATAAGCATGAAAAGCTGATTTACTTAACGCCACTCTTCTCTGGGGCTGTAGAAAAAGAGAGAAATTGGGTTCAGTGCATAGGCACAGTTATCAAATTTCTATAGGTGGTTGGCAGTTCAATTTTGCAGCCCAGCAGAGCTTAATGCAAAAAATGCAGTGTGTGAAGTAATAAAGCGGATTTGCTTAGAAAAAATGGGCTGTGATATTTAGCGCTGCCATATTCAATGGCAGCAGAGCTTGTGTAAATATTTTTTCAGTGTACACTGGGGCTGTACTATCTGCTGTCTGGATACTTTAAACTGCATGAAGCACGGCTAAGCTCCTTCTGTATCTTAATGTTATTTCAGGACTGCAAACACACCAGAAAACAAGGCATTACGTAAACCAAGGCACTCAAGTGCACAGATGTAAGCCCAGTTTATGTACACCTAGATTTGCTGTGTGGCAAAAATCTGGTTCTATGGCCCTGTTTACACCTGGGATTAACATGCATCTCAGGTGACCTGATCACAAGCTGTAAGGCGAGAGAAATTGCTTTTTGCATCGATAGTAACATGCATCTTTTAATTAACCTCTTGTGACCACTTGTCATCGGATTTCAAGAAGAGGGTAACAGATTTCATGACAGCGTTCAGTCAGGGTGTTAATGCATGTTGATAGGTAGCATTCTAACTGAAATGAAACATTATTTGAATGTTCTACATATGCAGCTCTGCAAAGGAGATTCTGCAAAGGAGTTTGATGTTTGCATGTTGCTAAGCTGACAACACTATAATCTAATGAGCATAGCAATATGTATCGCAAATATTGAGTAAAGTTGTTCATTTGAATTTGTTTAAATGATTTTAGTGATACTTTTTTAGGACATGCATTTATAATCAACATTTATTTTCCTAAACTTGTTTACCATCTTGGATCATTTATATCACTTAACCCCTGGGTTTCCCAAACAGAGGTTTGGAGTCACAAAAGGTATTAATTAATTAAATCAAGTGTAAAATTAAAATAAACAAATGGGGCTACTCAATTAAAGGCACAATATGTATTTTTTTTTATATTAAAATGTCCAAAAACCACTTGCACAGTGTTGTATATTTCGTTCAGCTATGTACATACATTATTCTAAATATTTCCAAGAATTTGTAAATTCAGAGAAATTCACAATTTTAAATAGTGCTACGTCCCTCCCTTGTCACTTGTGTCAATGATGTAATATTTGCTTTTTCCTGGTTTCCCTTGTACTACATAGTAACGAACAGCTGCGTAATGTCTAACCTGTATGAGTAGTATTTCAGCACTTGCGAGTAGTTCGGTAGAATGAAATGTCCTCTTTCCTTTATCCCCGGGACTCGCGCACTGATATCTGTCTCTCATTAGTAATCGCATCCGCGATTCTCGGCCACGCCCTGCTTCATACCACAGTCATGTTAAAAACATGCATTGACTCATCTATAAACATTATTACCACATAAACATTATAGGTCAATCGGCATGACGACAAGTTCCATGTTCCACTAATTTACTGTGTCATCAAACTACGCCTTGTTTTGAAGAGTTTAGCGACGCTTAGTGGCGAAAAATATACTGTGCTTTTAATCAAAATAAAACTAAAGTTGCAGTATATCCTATCAAATCGCGATTATCAAAGCAAAAGCTGCTATTTAATTTAAACTCCAATCTCTGCAAGCACAGTGAGTTTAATGTGCATTTGGGAATGCAGTGTGTGTTATATTTTAGCATTTCACCAGATAAAATAAATGATCAAGGATTTGGCATGTTAAAAGCTTGAAGGTTTGAATGCTTGAAAGTGAAAAATTTAAGAAATAAACATTTGTGTTGCGGTTCTTGTTCTGTAAATATGATCCCAAGTGAAGAACACCCTTAAAGGTAACTATTATTTCCATTAGCAGTAGAGTCTTTGTTCTTTATGTCTGGATGTCTCAGCAACAGCAATATGGGACATTTTAATATTTCATATATCATTTCATATCTGTCATATCACCACTCAAACCGAAACTGCAATATATGAAAAAAATAATCACAATATAATTTTTAGGCCAAGTTGCGCAGCCCTAAAAATTGATTTAAAATAAAAAACATGTCCTTAAATTATTAAAATACTAACTTAAAAAAAAATAAAAAATGAAAATATTGGAAACCCTTGACCTGACCTAGTCACAGTGCATTTTTGGATTGTAGTGACATGCAGTGCATTACAATTAAGGTTCACCTTTGAAACATTTGAGGCAATCAAATGAATATTGCCTTTCTTATTTTATTTATTGTCATTTATTTTTATTTATTATTATGGATTCATTTATTTTTTATTTGTAATTATGAAAATATTTTATGAGTTTTGCATCTTAAATGACCCAATTTTTCTTAGCCCTTCTCTAAAAGTTTTGAAGGGTCTTGAACACATGCCACTGAGGGATTGCTTGCTATGCTGATTTATAATTTGCCCTATTGGAACAAACATTGAGTCTGTAACATGCCTACAATGCCTTAAAATACTGTCTAGGTAGTCAGCTTGGAACAGAGCTGTTGTTTCTCTGCTGCCCATAAACCATGCAGAGCAGTGTCAGTTTAGCTGAAGGTAACCAACTTTATCTCATGCTGTTTACTGCTTATAAGTGTCCAGATACATTTTGTGCTGTTTTGTCGCATCAACTTGGAATCTTCCGGCATTTGGGTTTCCAACTGAGAGTGCTTTGTCCCTGCTCCTCAGTATCTGTAAAATGGCTTAGGACACATACTCACTAATTGAGGTCACAGGGTCTCTCCTGTGGAGCTTTTCTAATCTCCATAGCCTTCAATATCGCTCTTTATAACATGCTGAAATGGAGAAGTCCTCCAGGGGTAACCTTTGAAATGAAATGGCCCATAATTTTACTGATATGTGTCAGTGCCTGTCATTGGGAGGCGGGGCATGTATATGTATGTGTGTCTGTGAATGTGTGGCCATTTTCTCACCTGTCCCAAAAAGCTGCAGGTCCCAGAAGGGCTGCCTTCATTAACTTCAACCATTGCTCTTCCATCTCATATCACATGCTCTTTTTACCATTTGCGTGTCAATGGAGCTGTCAATCATGGTGTCCCCAGGCCATAAAAAATATCTATCATATTCCAGAGGATAAATCTCAATTCCAGGGCCAAAAACTCCATCTCTCAATGTGATGCTGCTCTGATGGAGATTTGATGATATAACACTCCCCCTAATCTTTCCTCTTCAGCCTCATTTACACATCTAATCTCAGAATCTATTGAATGCAAATAGATGTGTCCTGACTAACAGACCTGCATTTATGGGAGATAGTCTGGATAGGTGATTGACTGCTTATGTTCTTGGAGTGATATGTTCATGAGCAGAATTTAGAGAATTCTTGGTAGTCATTCACCATAATTTGCATGGATTAGAATTTATAGTTCATTTAGTCAAGATAATTTATTGCCAATACTAAATTTCTAATGTAGATTTTCTCTGTATAGATTCTCGGTCCAGTATGACAGGAAAAATAAATTCTAATGATAAAAATTCACAAATGATAAAAGCTGAAAAACAGCCGGCCCAAGTGGTCAGCTTGCACTACACGGTTAGCTTGTGTTTAATACTGCCTGAGGCATTAGAGGCCCCTGGCAGTAGCCCTATGGTCCAGTTCATAACCAAGCCTCCCAACAGTCATTTGTTTATATTTGTGTCCTACTTAAAGGGATAGTTCACTCAAGAAATGAAAATTCTATCATGACTTACCCTCATTTAGTTGCAAAAATGTATGACTCTCTGTTTTATAATTTTTCCCTACAGTGGACATCAGTGGGGTCTAATGCTGTTTGGTTCCCAAATCTCTTTCTTCTGTGGAACTCCAAAAAAGATACCCTGAAGAAAGTCATACGGGTTTGAAACAACATGACTAAATGATGAATATTTAGGTATACTATCCCTTTAAATGCATTTTGACACAATCAGTTTTGGTCTCACTAAATAATTCTGTCATTATACCAACCATCATGTTGTTCAAACATGAACACAAAACATGAACACTTTCTGTGGAACACAAAAAGTAAAAAAAAAAAAAAAAAAAAAAAAAATATATATATATATATATATATATATATATATATAGTGGGCATGGAAAGTATTCGGACCCCCTTAAATTTTTCCCTCTTTGTTATATTGCAGCCATTTGCTAAAATCATTTAAGTTCATTTATTTTCCTCATTAATGTACACACAGCACCCCATATTGACAGAAAAACACAGAATTCTTGACATTTTTGCAGATTTATTAAAAAAGAAAAACTGAAAAATCACATGTTCCTAAGTATTCAGACCCTTTGCTGTGACACTGGTGCTGTCCATTTCTTCTGATGATCCTTGAGATGGTTCTACACCTTCATTTGAGTCCGGCCAAACTGAGCTATCAGGGGAGAAGAGCCTTGGTGAGAGAGGTAAAGAAGAACCCAAAGATCACTGTGGCTGAGCTATAGAGATACAGTCGGGAGATGGGAGAAAGTTGTAGAAAGTCAACCATCACTGCAGCCCTCCACCAGTCGGGGCTTTATGGCAGAGTGGCCCGACAGAAGCCTCTCCTCAGTGCAAGACACATGAAAGCCTGCATGGAGTTTGCTAAAAAAACACCTGAAGGACTCCAAGATGGTGAGAAAGAAGATTCTCTGGTCTGATGAGACCAACTTTTTGGCCTTAATCCTAAGTGATATGTGTGGAGAAAACCAGGCACTGCTCATGACCTGTCAAATACAGTCCCAACAGTGAAGCATGATGGTGGCAGCATCATGCTGTGGGGGTGTTTTTCAGCTCCAGGGACAGGACGACTGGTTGGAATCGAGGGAAAGATGAATGCGGCCAAGTAAAGGGATATCCTGGACAAAAACTTTCTCCAGAGTGCTCAGGACCTCAGACTGGCCCGAAGGTTTACCTTCCAACAAGACAATGACCCTAAGCACACAGCTAAAATAACGAAGGAGTGGCTTCACAACAACTCAGTGACTGTTCTTGAATGGCCCAGCCAGAGCTCTGACCTAAACCCAATTGAGCATCTCTGGAGACACCTAAAAATGGCTGTCCACCAACGTTTGCCATCCAACCTGATAGAACTGGAGAGCATCTGCAAGGAGGAATGGCAGAGGATCCCCAAATCCAGGTGTGAAAAACTTGTTGCATCTTTCCCAGAAAGACTCATGGCTGTATTAGATCAAAAGGGTGCTTCTACTAAATACTTAGCAAAGGGTCTGAATACTTAGGACCATGTGATGTTTCAGTTTTTCTTTTTTAATAAATCTGCAAAAATGTCAAGAATTCTGTGTTTTTCTGTCAATATGGGGTGCTGTGTGTACATTAATGAGGAAAAAAATGAACTTAAATGATTTTAGCAAAAGAGTGAAAAATTTAAGGGGGTCTGAATACTTTTCGTACCCACTGTATATATACAGGTGCTGGTCATATAATTAGAATATCATCAAAAAGTTGATTTAATTCACTAATTCCATTCAAAAAGTGAAACTTGTATATTGTATTCATTCATTACTCACAGACTGATATATTTCAAATGTTTATTTCTTTTAATTTTGATGATTATAATTGACAACTAAGAAAAATCCCAAATTAAGTATCTCAGAATATTAGAATATTAGTTAAGACCAGTACAATGAAAGGATTTTTAGAAATCTTGGCCAACTGAAAAGTATGAACATGAAAAGTATGAGCATGTAAAGCACTCAATACTTAGTCGGGGCTCCTTTTGCCTGAATTACTGTAGCAATGCAGCGAGGCATGTAGTCGATCAGTCTGTGGCACTGCTCAGGTGTTATGAGAGCCCAGGTTGCTCTGATAGTGGCCTTCAGCTCTTCTGCATTTCTGGGTCTGGCATATTGCATCTTCCTCTTCACAATACCCCATAGATTTTCTATGGGGGTAAGGTCAGGTGAGTTTGCTGGCCAGATAAGAACAGGGATACCATGGTCCTTAAACCAGGTACTGGTTGCTTTGGTACTCTGTGCAGGTGCCAAGTCCTGTTGGAAAATGAAATCTGCATCTCCATAAAGTTGGTCAGTAGCAGGAAGCATGAAGTGCTCTAAAACTTCCTTGTATACGGCTGCATTTACCTTGGGTTGTGTGCCTCTCCTCTCGTCCTCTAGACTCTGGGACCCTGATTTCCAAAGGAAATGCAAAATTTACTTTCACCAGAGAACATAATTTTGGACCGCTCAGCAGCAGTCCAGTCCTTTTTGTCTTCAGCCCAGGCTAGACGCTTCTAACGCTGTCTGTTGTTCAAGAGTGGCTTGACACAAGGAATGCGACAGCTGAAACCCATGTCTTGCATACGTCTGTTTGTAGTGGTTCTTGAAGCACTGACTCCAGCTGCAGTCCACTCTTTGTGAATCTCCCCCACATTTTTGAATGGGTTTTGTTTCACAATCCTCTCCAGGGTGCAGTTATCCCCATGGCTTCTACACTTTTTTCTACCACATCTTTTCCTTCCCTTCGCCTCTCTATTAATGTGCTTGGACACAGAGCTCTGTGAACAGCCAGCCTTTTTCGCAATGACCTTTTGTGTCTTGCCCTCCTTGTGCAAGGTGTCAGTGGTCGTCTTTTGGACAACTGTCAAGTCAGCAGTCTTCCCCATGATTGTGTAGCCTACAGAACTAGACTGAGAGAACATTTAAAGGCCTTTGCAGGTGTTTTGAGTCCTCAATATTGAACCTTTTCACAATATTCTAATTGTCTGAGATAATCAATTTGGGATTGTCCTTAATTGTCAGTTATAATCATCAAAATTAAAAGAAATAAACGTTTTAAATTTATCAGTCTGTGTATAATGGATGAATATAATATACAAGTTTCACTTTTTGAATGGAATTAGTGAAATAAATCAACTTTTCGAGGATATTCTAATTATATGACCAGCACCTGTATATATATATATATATATATATATATATATATTATATATATATATATATATATATATATATATATATATATATATATATATATATATATATTATTATATATATATATATATATATATATATATATATATATATATATATATATATATATATATATATATAAATGTTTTTTTTTTGATAAATATAATTGTTTGCTATTTTATATGCAACATTGATAATTTTGGGGGTGAGTTTAATTTGAGTGTTCAAACTTAAAAATATCAGTCCATATGACTTCAGATATCTAAAGCCCCAAGGTCCAGTGAGCTATTTGCTATAGACTTGCTATATAACTCTCAGACTTGTTTTGTGTACTTAGTTAGGATTTTCAGGTACGGTTTTAATTTATTAATCACATATTTTGCCATTTTGACAGTTGAAAAGCCTTGATTCAGCATCACATTCATTAAATTAAGAATAATGGCCTTCATATAAAGGCCTTCACAATTTGTGTTTTACAGTAGGGAAAAAAATAATCATACAGGTTTGAAACAACATGAGGATGGGCCTATATGATGACAGACATTTCATTTTCATTATTCCTTTACTCTTAACACACTATAGTTGAAGAGTTTGGGATTGGTAAGATTTAAAAAATATATATATTTAAAAGAAGTCCCTTATGCTCACCAAGGCTGCATTTATTTTAGTAACAGTAACATTGTGAAATATTATTACAATTTCTTTTCTATTTGAACATAATTTTAAATGTAATTTTTTCCTGTGATGGCGAATTTTCAGCATCATTACTCCAGTCTTCAGTGTCACATGATCCTTCAAAAATAATTCTAATACGCTGATTTGGTGCTTAAATCATTTCTTCTTATTATTGAAAATGTTGTTGAAAACATTTTGAAAACCATTGTGCTGCTTATTATATTTGAGGAATCCATGAAGGATTTTTGCTCAGGATTGTAGGTTGAATAGAAAGTTTAAAAGAACAGCATTTATTTGAAATACAATTTTTAATTACTGTCAAACACTTTTCTGTCACTTTTGATCAATTTAATGTGTGTTTGCTGAATAAAACTGTTCATTTAAAAATAAATACTTACTATTTTACCTACTAACATGAAGTCTTTCCCATACTGCTGCTATTGTTTAAGATAAGCTGAATTCAGGTTGTGGAGGGAGCCACCTCGAGAGATTACCTCAGAAATGTTCCTTATATAAGATGTGACAAGGGTCTCCTCACTAGCCTTTTGTTGGACCCAACGGAGACCGTTTAATTGACATAAACTTTTCATGGCCGCAGGATGCCAATTGAAGCCTGGCTCTCCTACCAACAGAGTGCTGTTCTGAGACGATGAATGCAGCTGAGTATAAAAAGGCCACCCTTGAGCGTAAATGATAATGGAATTGATTTTTTTCTCCAGCAGCCACATGTTTTTATAGAGCAGGAAGTGGAGAGCATGCATTGGTACAAAAGCACAGGCATGGTAGTAAATGGATATGCATGAATACTCTATACTATACAATTAGAGCTCTAGTTTCTTGATTTCCCCCTTGTGCAGTTTAAAGAGCAACATAGGAGCCACAACTTGTCAAAAGTAGTTTACTTTCATATCAGGTTTTAGACAAATAGAAATTTGGGAAACAAAACTAGTTTATATTCCCATGCGTATATCTAGCATTCAGCTTTTAGCATTTTACATTAAATCTAAAAATTTCGCCATCTTTGTCAGTTGATATAAAAGCAATACAATTTGGAATGGAGAAGTTTTGAGACTGATTCTCAAAGATTTTAAAATCTTGCTAATTACTTACAAAGCACTAAAGGGGTTAGCTCCCCAGTACCTGAGTGAGCTCTTAATGCATTATAGTCCTTCACATCTGTTACGATCTCAGCATTCTGTCCAGTTGTTAATACCTAGAATATAAAAAATCAACCACAGGCGGTAGATCCTTTTCCTATTTGGCACCTAAACTCAGGAACAATCTTCCTAGCATTGTTCAGGAAGCAGACACACTCTGTCAGTTTAAATCTAGACTAGAAACACATCTATTTAACCTGGCATACACATAACACATAATCAATTTATGTTTTCATATCTGTTAAAGGATTGTTAGGCTGCATAGATCAGGTCAGCCGGAACCGGGAACACTTCCTATGTGTAAGCCGGTTCACCAGTATAGTCATTACATCAGAAGAAGAATGGCGTCTATGCTAATTTTAGTCTCTCTGCTTATCCCGAGGTTTATCGTAATTAGCCGGATCCGGGCCGTATCCAGGTCAGATGGAGGACCTGCGCCTATACTCGACCACAACGCAGCCCTGAAGTGTCGGCAGAGATTGTGTTAACTAGATCATCCCTTGTGTATGCCTTATCGACACGACAGCCAGTGGCATAGAACCCATACAAACCGTTCCATACCGGCGTGATGAATACGATCTTCAACTAGACTGTTGCGATGCCAAACTGGAGTTATGACCTGTAACTCTACCTGAATCAATAAAGCACTGTTCGCTGTTGGCCAGAGGAGAACTGGCCCCCTTTCTCCCAAAGTTTTTTTCTCCACTTTTATCACCTATTGGTCACCTCATGTCACCTGTTTAAATTTGGGTTCCTTGCCGCTGTTGCATTTGGCTTGCTTAGTTGGGGACACTTGACTTGTTGTTCAACAATGTTTTTGATCTGCCTGCTATTTAACTAAATTAATAACTATTGATTTTTACAACGGAATGAATCAATACTGAATTTATTTAAGCTGGACAGTGACACCATTTTCTTTAAGAGCTGCTGTGCAGCCAAAAATTATTTGCCAATTATTACTGTAAAGCTGCTTTGACACAATTTGTAAAAAGTGCTATATAAATAAAGGTGACTTGACCTGACTTGATTCAATTCTACACTCTAGCTTGGACCTAATTATGGAACTACAGACTACTAGAACTACTAGAGTTGTGTCAAGAGAGATGCCAGATGTTGAAGGAGTGTAGCAAGCCTTCTGATTCTTTCATAACTGTCATTCTGATCTCTTTTATTAAGATTAATCACTTAACTCTTGAATGTCTGAGGGGGTGCCAAACCTTATATTAGACATGAATGTTTTCTGAACTTGCAATCAATGGTAAACGACTATAAATTATGTGACTTTTCATTGTGGACAGGACGTTTTGTACTGTTGTTTAACAACACATTGATTGTCCGGCCTGTGGGCCAAATACGGCCTGGGGATGAATTTCAAAAGGTCCTCAGGTTGTATATTGAAATATATTTGTTGCCCGGCACTCAAAATATTCCAATCGTGCAGTTTCACAATGGTGAACAACACAAGGTGAGAGCACTAGATTTTAGGCTAGGTGTAGTAGTAAACTGCGACAACAACTTGATAACTGATAAGCGCTGCCATGTCTGTTTCATAAATTAAAAAAAACCCTTAAAAGCCCCAAATTGAAACAGCTCTACTTTTTAGAACCTCGCCACACAGATCATTAATTAGCTCTGCCCAAAATACAGCTGTGAGATCCATTAAAAGTGTTCGATCTCCGATAAAAACCACAAAATTTTTATTTTGCGCCAATCCAATCCACTTCCTGTCTCCTGGGATACCTTCATCTGATCGATTGTTGAAGGCAGCATAGATGAATCCTTTGCTGCCTTTGATATCCCACAATCCGGTGTGTTCCGTATTGTGATAGTTATTAAAAATAAACATGGTGTCTGAAAGTTGCAGTTGGAAAAGCCAGATTAAAACTGCGCTGACATTCTCAACAAAACTGATGCGGAAGGTAGGAGAAACATTGAACCACAAAAATCCAGTTAGAATAGGCTACTTTTCAATCCGCAAATGACAAACATTTACCATGGATTAACTTTTGTTACTAACAATAACCATATTGTGGCAGAAATGTGAGATATTCATATCGAGCTTTATATTACATTATTAATGTAGACATGTATTAAATGTAGTAAAGGAGTAATGAAATAGTGGCCAAATAATTACATACATCTTTGTTATAAGTTAGCGGGTTTATGCCTGTGGTTATCAGGATCTGAATATATAATACTATGGAAGACCAATGGTTAAATTTAATACGCGTAAGGTCTAACTCACTGATAATATTTAAATTTTACCCTTCAAACTGAGGTTATTAAAGTGATCATTTTTAAGTGACAAAACATGTAATATTATTATTACATGTATGGTGTGTGTGTATATATATAGGCCCCCAGGTGTGTCTACAACATCGAATCTGGCCCCCTTTAAAAACGTTTGGACACACCTGATCTATTCTGTATGTTCTTTTAGCTGGTAGAGTATGATGCTAGAAGTGCCACATGAGTTAAGGCCCCAATACACTTGTGGAAAAGCTCTTTTTTGTTTTTCACTTAGGGGTAAAAAGAATTATGAAATACCCAATCAGAGGTACACTGTTAGTCCCTTTCTGGTAACTTTTGTAATGTTATGGTAATGTTTTAGATCCAGTTGCTGTCTTTCCACTGGAGTTGCTCCCATCATTTTTGTGATCAGATCACAAAACCAATGCACTCTGGAGATCAAAAAGGTCAGTTAATAAAGTTTTGACAGATGAGCCCTCACCTCTATTGGACTCATTCATTAAAAAAAATCATTGTGTCAGTTGTGACATCCTGTTCTCATAGAAGTCGTCATGTTGAATGTTTACTTTAGTCAGTCACTATGGTTACCTGGGCCATAGCTATCTTCATGGCTATTGGTGATGACAAAATAAACCAAGAAAGTTGGCACACTACAACTGCAAATAATGTTTCCCTTAATTTAATTCCACAATGGCAATGTTTCAAGCCAGCCACCTTGTTCATCAGACCACCCACTTTTTTTATTAATTTACTTTGTTTTCATGAGCACATACAGTGATGTACTTTTGAACTTTTATTGATGAGGAGAGTAAATATAGACATTGGTGCTGCTGTAAACTGTTGTTCAAAGATGATGATTTAGGAGTCATTCTATAAGTAAATGTGCACAATCCAGAAGTCATATTGAAGTAGAATAATAATGGATGTGTCGTGGCCTCTGGTTTGGGCAAATAACTTTTGTTTAAAGATGACTATTATTTTAATTCCTTTGACATCCCTAAAGTTATTTATTTTATTTTATTTTATTTTTTATTTTTTGCAGTCAGATTTACCAGTTTCATCTTTTGGAAAAGAGGATCCAATCATCATTTGAATGAGACAGATTATTCCGATCAAAGCCCTTTAATGTTTATTGAACTGATTTCAGATTTTTTTTTTTTTTTCCAAAAATGTGTAGATGTAGAACAGCATCAAAAGAATGTAAAATGGGAAATTAATGCGGAAAGGAATTTTTTGGATCAACATACAGCATTTGCTATGTGAAACACAGGGTCACACTGCAATATAAAACTAGATGTTTTTGCATTGTTTTCCAGTAAAAAACTTCTTATAATAACCCTTGAATCACTGCATAAGATATTAAGACTATTAAGATAAGATATTAAGATATTAAGAATGTATGTTTTGACTAAGTGTATATACATAGATTAATAGTTAGGGGTAGTCGTGGCCTAGTGGTGAGGGAGTCGGGCTTGTAATCTGAAGGTTGCCGGTTCGATTCCCATGCCGGCAGGAATTGAAAGTGGGGATTGTGAATAAACAGCACTCTGTCCACCTTTGATACCATGACTAAAGTGCCCTTGAGCAAGGCACCTAACCCCTAATTGCTCCCCTTGTAAGTCGCTTTGGATAAAAGCGTCTGCTAAATAATGAAAATAATAGTTTGTATAATTGTTGTTTCTGAGCTAAATCTTGTTTAAAAGATTTTAGATATTTTGACTGGAAAAGACAAACATACTCATTAAGAATAAGACTTTTAGCAAAGCACACTTTATAAGCTATAAGAATCTTATTTGTACGAGGTCTTGTTTGCTAAAATGTCTCTTTCTGTTTCCCTTCAACTTCAACAAAGGAGAGTTTGCAGCCCACCCTAAAGCAGGAACACACAACCATAAAACAATTATATGAAATCACTTTATTTTCCGTGTGTGGTGATTCCATTTGGCAGGAATGTTACAGTCTAAAATCTGTCTATAACGGGCATGCAGTGAGGCCTACAGGTGGAGCGCTCGGAAAACACAGAGGACACACAGAAATATCATTTATAACCTCACCTACAGTGCACATCATATGCATGCATACAATTCATCAACAAAGAGAGAGGGAGGAGAATCTACAGTGACTTAAAAAAATGCACCAAATAAGAAACAGAAATTTTTCCAAAATACAACCACCTAGAGACAGGAACAGATTACAGACAGAAAATCACACCAAGATAATTTATCGTTTTTAACACAGAGGAAACCACGTAGGACAATGCAGTAGAACAGTAGACACGTACATTCAGATAACAACAATGGAATATTTCATAACGCTACTGTGTTAGGCAGTTTCTTCATTAGCATCTGAGAGACACGGAATGACTTTGAGTGAATGCATGTCAAATGTTGATTTACATTTAGAGAACATTATGATGATTATGCAATATTTTTTCTTTACTCTTATACAGTACTGAAGTAAATATACAAAATATGTTCAGGGAATGGGTGAATGTTTTGTTGTTGATTGTTTTTAAACTTTTAAATTTAATTGTGTGATAATTTCTTTGTTCTTTGTTTTAGGAATCAAGATTAAGATAAGATAATCACAAAACCCAAAGCCCAAAGAACTGACATGGTAAGTCGCATATTACACCACTTTAGACAATAATGTAAAAGAACAACATTAAAATTCAGAAAATAATGTTGATAAGAACAACAATAATAAAATAATAAAAGTTGATAATAAAAATAATAAATGCAAACAATCCCACAAACAGGAACACTCTTTGGTTTAATAAAACAGGTGATGATATAAAAAGAGTGATGGGTCTCGGGCAGTATTTATTTATCAGTGTAGCTGATGAAAATTCACCACGTCACACAGACTAAGAGCGGCAGAATCGAGGGCAGTTGATAGTCATGTAGAAAAAACACGTTTGTGCTCCAAAAAAGACCTCTGTCGATTGTAAAGTACACTCTGGGTGGCGGAAATGTGAGATATTAAGTCATTTGCACGTATTTCGCTAACTATGCTAATGCTATGCAAATGTTTTTAGCTGAATCTCCTCTCCGAAAGTGGTAGAGCTGACATTGTCATTTCTTGTGAGTAAAGGCCTTAAACACAAGTGGCAGTAAAATCTGACAACATTCAGGATGATCGACCACTAATATTAAATTTAGCATCTTAGCAACTGGCTAGTTTGTTCAGCTGTTGAAGGACACCATTCTACTTCGCAAGCACATTCATATCATAAGCATTAATATAAATTTAATTAACTCCTTGGTTCTTGTGGTACATGGCAGGAAAGCTGTTACACCAACGTGCCCGTGTGCTATACTCTCAAAGCCATTGCTTATCGTATGATTTATAGAGACATAGAAAAAAAAACATTTTTGTTTTTCATTCAAAGGCCAGTATGGATTGGATGGAATGTCTGGAATATTTGGAATGTTTAAAAACAACAGAATGGCAGCCTGATTCCTAGTTGTATTTTTCTGAATAACAAATGTTGTTAAAATTTAAACATACATTTGCGACTAACAGGTTTTCCTGAACGCATTGTTACTTACAGTAATTGCGGACATAATCTAATGAGAATACAAGCACACGCTATCAAACCATGGCCAAGTAGCTTATCTTTTTATTTTCTTAGTAAAAAAAGAGAGGATGGATAATACAATCTGACTTTGCGTCTTTCAAATCTGATTTTCTCATTATTGAGGAATTCAGTCCCGCTGTTTTCCCTCTTGTCAATGCTATTACAACAACCAGAAATAACGTCATACATAAACTAGCAACAACCAAGCATAAAAACACAAGTCAGATCCATTCATAGCTTATAAAATAAGAGCCAGGCTTTGTTTAGAGACTCTACAAAGTAGGAATCGCGCAACCTCCTTCTCCGGTTTCCATTTACTAAGCTTGCTTGACTGATACTAGGAAGACGACATGGCATGTGCACACAAACATTCTCTAGCAAATAAGCTGAATACATAACCATGAAGATTGTCTGTTATTGCTGATCTGGGATCAGAGTCCCATATACAACCAACTGACACAGGACATCTTCATTCAGAAACAAATATTGCACTATTGTCACTGTCTGTTTGCGTAATGTGAGCTCACAACCACGTTGTGAGTGCTAACGTAAATAAATGTAGACACTAAAGAACTAGATTCTACTGTACAGCAGTGAAGATGAAGAGATTATATATTTATATATATATATATATATATATAGCCCTATTGATCCAATTGTAGTTGTATGTGATCATCACCCCTCACAATCTAAAGTACTGTAAAAGCACAAACAAGTCACTTTAAGAAAACACCTAGCACTATGGTTTCTCTTGCTGTGGCTGCCTTACATATGTAATTCCATTTTAATCAGTCAAATCCAGTTTACTAGAGTGTGATGTGAATGTGCGTGACAACGTAATGAGGGACATATAGTTTACTTTTCTCCAAAGGAAGATCTATGTAGATGTGAGCAATAGGCCATTTAACACTGGTTTATATCAGATTAAATATTATTAAATTTCAGTGTATTTCAGCTAAAAACGCCAAAGGAAATTGTAAACAGTGTACTGATAAAGAAAAAAAAATGTTATTATGCTTAGAGCAAACAGCAAAACAGCCAAATCATGTGATAGTGTACGTTCTCTTCCATATTACAGTTTTCAGTCGGACACAATATGACAATTCATGACGGCAGGAATTGTATTCTACTTTGAAGTATGGATGTTAAATTAATCTGTATACAGTATATATCTATAAATATACCACATGGATTCATCAATAATATCTATAACAGAGCAACAATCAAAAATATGATATGATATGATTGGAGAAATTCCAAGATAAATTTATGGCTTTTACTCATAGTCATTGTCTATATAATATATATATATATATATATATATATATATATATATATGTATATGTATATATATGTATGTATATATATATATATATATATATATATATATATATATATATGTATGTATATATCCTAAAGTCATATACAGTTATTTTTTCATTTGCTATTTACAACCAAAATTAATGAAGCATGGGGAATATTCTTGTTCTAAGGTCTGGACTCAGTAGGCATTAAATTTGTCGTATGCAATGCAACATTTCTAGTGCACTTATTGTATTTTTCCTCATTCTTTTCATCAAAAAATGACACACATTCTGAGTCCAGAGATCTTAGAACAAATGAGAGAGAGGGGAAGGGGAAAGAGGAGGTGGCTTTCATGACATTAATGATTCCCGTTTTATCACGACTTGTCATAGAACACTGTTACTTTTTATTAAACATATCTTGAAGCGGGCCCGGGAGGAACTTCATGACGGTGTCCACAATGCTTTCCTCCTCCTCTTCTTCATTGCCGCAGCCGGCAGGGATTGCTTTCTTGGGGCGTGTCAGACTGCCCTCTGACGCCTGCTCCATGGCTGCCTGGGCTTCTGCCTCCTTCTCTTCCTTCTTCTTTATACCATACTGAAAAATACACAGCACCATGTTAGGCCTTCCCACTAGTATATCACCAGTTTTTCTGCTGTATTATTTACGATATTTCCGAAACACGTTCGAAGCAGTTGATCAATCAGAGCACACTGTGCTTTTGGAAGGAGGGGCTTCACAGAGACCAGAACTAAATAGAGCGTTACAGTCAGAATTAGAAGGGAGTTGCTGCAACAATGTAAAATATATGGAAAAATAGATATTTTTTTAAACAATCAAGCATGAAAACATATTCTATTAGACCCCGAAAACAAAATATATATATTTTTTATTTAAAAAAAATAAAAATCCGCTGTCAGTTGTGGTTGGGGCGTGTCAGCCTATCGTTGGTGTTGGGGGGATACGGCTTCTCTCCCTGCTCTTATCCATGTTAGGCTAAGTTTTTGCCCAGAACAGACCATACCGCTAATTCAAACTTTTTGCTAATTGTCAATCATCTTTGACTTCTGACAGAAATCAAATGTAGAGTTAGTTCTGGGAGGTTCCGTGAGTCCAGCTCACATCAGCTGCTATCACAGCTCCCGTATATAAGGTTCATTCAGCTATCAGCAGCTTATCGCGTTGCTCAGGAGCAAATTATCCTCCTCCATCCCCAACTCCACCTCTCATTTACAATCAGGACTCAACCTCTGATATTCCTTCATTTATATTGAATTATTTGTTACACTAAAATGTCATTAAGAACTAATGACATCTGTTGTTCTGTTCCGTTTACCCTAAGGGGACTTATCACTGCTCTTCCTGCTCTTATCCATGCTAGACTGCATGGATGGGAAGGGAGGTTTTTGCCCAGAACAAAACCATAAGGCCAATCCAAACTGTATGTTAATTGTCAATCAACTTTGACGACAGTGATCCTAACAGAATTTTGTTTTAAAAATTGGGTGAGACAGTAGTGTTTGTGGTGGTGGGGAAGTTGCTAATACAATTGTATATCAGATATGTAACAAGTTTAATTTATTGACATAGTCATGTTTAACATGATAGTTTCATCCCTACGACTACTATAATATATTGTTAGTCACTAGATTCTTCAACCCAGTGAAGATATACGTACATCCGCAGTAAATCTTGTGGTAGAATTTTTGTTAAGCATGTCAGCAAGGTTCTAATTTGCTGTTGTATCTATTTTGTATCTCATTAAAACCAAAGATGTTCATCAGTGATTGTATATCAAGAGCAGAGACATGTTTATGTGCAGTTTGTATTGTGATTTCACCAGAACGAATAGAGAGTCTCCACAACAGCATATGCAATAAATTGAAGCGCTCATCTGTGTGGACTGTACATGAGCGCCAAGAGAACACCTTTGCCTTCCACCACTGACAACAGCAGCAACAAACACTCAGCGTAATTTCAAAAGCACCACATTCCAGCACCAGAATGTGTCTTATTTAACAAATTAATGAAATGAATACTCTGCTTGTCAACTGGAGATTTTTAATTTGTATTACTTACATCTTGTGCTGCGAGATGTTTCAAAAAGTAGTTGGGGACTCAACTCTCGTAAAAAGTGGTGGGGACATGTCCCACCCGCATATTACGGATATGGTTTGGTTTTATCTACTGCTGTTGCTTAAATTAGATGTTAAAGGCACAGTACGTAAGTTTCACTGCAAGAGGTCGCTTATTCAAAGCAGTAACAAAGGCATAACTTGATGATGCTATGAATGAGTGTAGAATCATGTGAGTTGTCATCTTCACCTCCACAGCTGATAGAAAACAGTCCGATGGGACTTGTGCAGAAACCATGCTCATGGATGAGCTAATATATTAAAGTTTTATTAACATTGTGGTATGAAGAGGGGTGGGTCTGAGCCTGGCACGTTTTACATTGCTGTTTTTGTTATGCTTAAATGCAGCAGTTAGCCGCAGTAGTTTCGCTTTGTTGTTTATGTTTATTTGCCAATTACTTTAAACATCCACCTCCATCTTGCCTGAATTTGAAGTTTACAAAAGCCAAAAGTGCTGAATTACTACTCATACAGGTTTATTTGACGAATTAAAATTGTAGGGTAACGCAGTGCTGTTTTACTTGAGCAAAACAATCATAAAAAATCATTAAAAAAATGCATTTCTGCATTATGTTATAACATTATAGTCAGAAAGGTGCAGGCAGACGATGAAGAACTTAAAGATAATTCAAAACACAGAGTTTAATAAAAATCCAAACGGTAACAAACACAACAATCGACAAACAGAACTGAAATCACAGGAACTTAAATACACAGGCAGACAGGGTAATTAATTATACACAGCTGAACTAATTAGTTAATCATGTCTGTAATGAAGACAACTAAAGAGTGCCATGAAACTGAACAAACGAACACGTGACTGAAAATAACAAACTAAAAGTCCATGAAAATGAAACTAAGATCAAAATAACTGTTTGTTTGTGACATAACGCCCCATCCCAGAAGGCGTGACCTCACAGCATAAAAAACAAACAAATAGATGAGGGAGGGAGTGAGGGTGGAGGCTTTGATGGAGGTAGAGGAGTTGTCGAAGGGCTGGTGATAAGGTGTAGGCGAAGGGCTGGCTAAAACAAGCAGACAGACTGACGGATAACCCACGGAGGAGCAAATGGAGGCAGCATCAATGGAGGCAATGATGGGAGGAGAGGCCAAATGTTACCGACCCATAGCGCAGTTGAAGGAGGGAGGAGCCAAGGTGTAGAGTTAGCTGAAGACATCCTTGGAATGAACAAAAGAGACAGAGCTGATGGCAGAGGATCCCAGGGCGCAGACGGAGAATATGACACTGCTGGCACTTGGAGACCTGGGAGGAGACACGGCGATGAACTTCCGAGGTGGAACTTGAGTGCCCAAGGACTGAGGTGAAGCCAGTGTGACTGAGGACAGAGGCAGAGCCGGGGGGCAGGAGGAGCTCGCTGAAGCCATAGCGGTGGAGTGACAAAGCTTGCAAGTCCGAAAGGCTTGCAAGTCCGTGGCACAGACAGGGTGACGACTGAGCAAGTTGAAGCCAGTGGGATGAAGGAACCTCGTGAAGCCACAAGGCTGAGGGTCTATGTTGGAGCCGAGGGTGGAAGGAGCCAAGGCGAAGCCAACAGATTGATGGGCGAAGGGATCAGAGGCCGGAGGTGGAGCTAAAGGATTCACTCGCTTAGGTGAGGCTTGTGGTTGCAGGACCTGAAGCTTCACGTAGCTGCAAGGCGCTTCCAGGGAAGACGAAGGGCTGCGCTGTCCTCTGTTCAGGCTCAGGCTCTTTCCTTGGTCTACTTTGGGGGGTGATGGCTGGTTGGGTGATGGCTTGGTGAGGAAAGAGTTGCCACCCTGCTGGAGCCATCAGTCCAAAAATCCCAGCAGTTTGCGGATCTGGCCGCATCAGGAAGTGTCAAGCTGGAGAGTCCATGCTTAGATTTCCCTGTTTAGTCAGTTGTACTGTCACGGAACGTTAGCATGGTGTGACTTGAAGACAGGACGGACAAGATAAAATGCAAATATAATTTAATGACAGAACTGAATGTACATCAAACTTAAGTCAAATGTTAACAACAACCGACAAAGAGAACTGACAACACAGTAACTTAAATACACAGGCAGACAGGATAATTAATGATACACAGCTGAAATAATTAGCTAATCATCTCTGTAACCAAGAAAACTAAAGATCAAAATAACTGAATGTTCGTGACAGTTTGCTTGGTGGCTGGAGACACGTTGCAGATTACAAGTTTGATCGATATTAGAATATCATATTAATAAAAGCTGGATGACTTGTGATGCTAAATTGCATGCAATTAATTTCAAAATATATTGTATGGTAGAGAAAATGCTATATTACTGTTACTACAAATAAAGCTCTTTCTGATCATGCTTTATAAGCCACTTGACAAAATATTGTTGTCTCTGAGGCATGATACTGTAAGATTTGATTTTCCTGCTAAGATAAAGCTCAGATCAAGCATCCTGCAATAAAGCAATAAAACTCATCTGGAAAGAAGACTTCAAAGGAACAGGACAACACCCTGCCCAAACTGCCCTCACTCATCTATGCGACCAGCCCCCCTCCCTCCTCTCCCTTCCTCCCCCTGATCCAATTCACTGAAGTTCTCCAAGAATGCATATGTACTATGTATGATGTATCTTGTGAATCTATTATTTTCCAATTTCATGTTTAGTATCATTTTAAATGTCTCAGTGCGATTGGTAAAATGGTCTCAGTTTCACAGCAGTCACTAGTATTATGAGAAAGTTTGAAAACTTAGGAGAATTCTGCTATCTTTTCTCTTCAAGAAAACCACCTCCTCTCCCCCAAAACCAGGTGCGAGGGCAATAAATATTTACAGTCCTTTTGTTCTGGTATGGGTATTTAGGGGAAAAGACACAGCAGCAAGACGGGATATTCTGTAGCCAGAACCCCCACATGGAGCTGATGAGTGTTTTCCACTCACATTTCTATGTGTATGCATAACTTTTAAATACTCTTAGAGAAATCTTTTGAGTAATTAATGTTATGTATTTATTGTATTTTAATTGGTTTATAATTGTGTAATTATGTAATTGGCATTGATACATTTTTACCTGATAAATAAATTGTTACATCTTGATTTATTTTGAATTCGTCTGAAATCATTATCACCGGTAGATTTATGTGGTTTTCGAGGCTTCCGCATTTCTGGGTGTTAGGATAGATCATACTGAAATCGTAGTATACGGAGCATGAGCACGATATTAAGGTTTTAGATTTCTGACTATTATGACTTAACATGTTATAGTATTGTGACTAAATCGAATGGCACTTTTATGAGAATAAGCATGTGGCGATTCCCTAACTTGTGTTTTTTTAGTAAACGCTATATCCCTCTGTTTTGATTCTAAACTAATCGGAATGTGATCGTAAGGCGTGGTTTTCAGCTGGCCATAGTCTTTAAGCGGCCCGACGCCCGAATGAAAGGATAATTGAAATTAAGAGAAATTAAAGAATCAAAGATCTAAATTAATTCATACTTAACCGCGCGATCAGCTATTAATGTTACATCAGAAACATTACCAATTAGAGATCGTTTACAATTGGAGTCAAATTAAACGAACAGCTAAAGGAAAACATAAACTAAATCCTAAAAATTTATGTGAATTTAACGCGGGCGCTGAAAAGACATACACGCGTTGTACCTTCGCCAGGCCGTCAGATTCCGCCATTGGGCTGACGGGTGGTCCTTACAATACAAACATGTTACTCATGGTAAATCAAGAAAACAACAGATTCAAACAATACGACTAACCATGTTGAGCTATATAACAATGGTAACGATGGTTAATTTTCTGTTGATAAAGGTACCAAAACAGTTGCTCACTTGTCTAATATAACACATAATATATTAAAGCATCTTTGGTGTTTCCATGGTTTCTAAGGAAGTAAAAAACGCAATGACACGGGCCTTTACACTGGTTAAAATAGCTCATTTCTCTGGATTTAAACATTGTTGGGAACATTTGGGATAATGTAAGTACAGAAGTCTACAAAATATATTATATTGCTAGTGCTTTTTGTATATTTTAATCCAGAATTCTTACATATTGTGCATTTAATATGGTATACCAATTTTTAATTTTGATAAAAATATAACAGTAGAGCATGGTTCTAGCAAGGTCAAGGAAAGGGAAAGAAAAGAAAAGAAAAGAAGAAAAGGACATTTTCTAGATGAATTACATGCAGGACTATTCACCATTGATTAGCATACAAATGTTTGAGCATTGGAGAATTCTGGCAACACCCAATTCTAGATTGTCTCATAACATGACTATTAGAAATATTTAAATTGGGACGGTGTATGTACATAAAATCTTGGCGAACTGCCATTTGGCAAGTCAGTGTAATTATTTGGACGTGACAGTTAGCTTAGTGATTCACAGAAGCTTCATTTAGATCAGAGACACTTTCTCATTTACAAATAAATGCCCTGATTTTAAATGGTGTGCCGAATATTGGCAAGGAAATCCACTTCATTAGAGAAGTACTTAGATGACAAATGGGCCATTTCGTCTTTGTTTCACCCCCAAAGGGTCTGAGGCTCGTTAATTCTTGCCCATTCAACTGTTTTAGCCTTTTGGCTACATTAGAAAGACCACAAAGACAGGAAGGGATCTTCCACTTAAATTCTGCTCTTGCTGTTATGTTCTCATGATACTGTATATGTATGGTTGCATTTGTTTTTAAGCCTTTTTTGCTTACCAAGGCTGCATTTATTTAATCAAAAATACAGTAAAAACAATAATAATTTGAAATATTATTAACAATGACAATAACTGTTTTCACCTGATCTTTCAGAAATCATTCTAATATGCTGATTTGCTGCTCAATAAACATTTCTGTTTTTTTTTATCAATGTTGAAAACAATTTTCGCTGCTCAATATTTTTTGTGGAACTGTGATATTTATTTTTTTCAGGATTCTTTGATGAATAGACAGCATTTATCATCTTTGAATAAAAGTAAAGCATTTATTTGAAAATCTTTTGTGAAATTATAAATGTCTTTACTGTCACTGTTGATCATTTTAATCTGTCCTTGCTAAATAAAAGTATCAAATTAATTTAAAAAAGATTAATGACTATTTAAATTTGAATAACCCTTAAAAAATCCTACTGCCCCTTTAAATACTTTTAAATGGTAGTGTACATGTATATATATACTGTTTATGTATTGCTTTTTCCTACTCGTACAGTCTGCACATGATGGGTTCTGTTTCATTGAATTGCTCCGGGAATAGTCACATCCTTGAGGAATGAAGATGTATAGTAATGGGAAGAAGGGAGATTTATATGAAGGAATGATGTTTACACCTCCCTTAGGACTCTTAGCAGCTCTGAGATATATTTAATTGTGACGTCTTGCCAATAAATGGATTTAACAATGGATGATTTCTCCCTCTGACTACTGAGGTCGCAAACTAGCTCATGCAATCATTGGCTGACCTTATAAACAATGATTTTCTACTTTTCTTAAACCATCTATGCATTAGGAATAATGTGGATTCCATCCCTTATGTAGTCATGAAGTTTTATTAATGCAGCTTAATCTGAGAAATTCTTAAATGGGTTACTTGAAGGAAGTGCTTGGCAAACGCTGAAGTTCTGCCATCGTGGATAAGACATAAGGACTTCCTTCATTGCAGTCACGTTTTGTACAGAATATGGAGATGCTGCCTTAATCCTCGTGGTAAATTAGACCCATGGGGTGATGGCTTAGTCAAAAAAAGACAGGCTCTCTTTGGTCTCCTACCCTCTCTCAACATGGCTTTGCATAAAAAACTCTGTTCGCTCAGAAGAGGAGATCATCCTCCATTTTGTGTACCCTTGTGTTCAATCTCTTAGACTCAGCAGCCCAAGGTAAATCATCATGACAAATTTGTAAATGCCAAGTCTGTTAATCATATGTAGTACATATGATGAAGCAAATGTTCAATCAGTTTTTGAAAAATAACATTTATAAGTTATCTTCCAGTTGAGCTGTTGTGATTTGCAGAGTGTACGTTGAAGTAAACTGGTCTATACTTTCTGTGGTATTTGTGCTGTTTGATATAATCTGCCTAAATAAACCTAACCCTATACTAAGTACATGTTGTTAATTAATATTACTTGGTATAAAAGCTTCATGACATTTCTACAGTATATGAATGTATATTAACTAATACTCTGCATTGCATATTATAATAATGTAATGAAGCTGTTAAATATCACTGTCTTTTATTAGAACAATGTTTTCATTTTAATAATCCCTGGGTCTTTCCTTCCATGACACCTTTTTCTTTCTTTTTTCTTTTTTCTTTTCATTTTGTCGCACAGCAAAGCAGCCATATGGTAGAATGAGCGCGGAGACTCAAGCATAGTCAATCTCCACACACAGTAATGGAATGCTTGCCAGAGCTAGACTGTTATTTTTCCAGTCCCTCTGGTTCACAGCATGCACCCTCAGGGCCGGTCCATTCCCATACACAACGTAGCACTCAACTGCATTCAGTCTCCCCAGGAGTGAAACAAACAAAGGGAGGGAAAAAAACATAAATACCTTTTACTTTATATATTTATATGGTCTGTTGACTTAGTTATATAGATAATAATGTCTTAAATGATTGCATAATACTTTCAGGTTTAACAGGTTATTTATTTATTTATTTATTTATTTGGAAGCTGGAAACCGCGAAAAGGTTCTACATGAACTCTTTTCTTATAAAAAATGAAATAAAATGTACATATTTTTAGCATTTTAAATTCCATATTTACCACAGTTTGAGAATCACTGGCCTAGGCCAGTGTTATTTTAGTATCATTGATATAGTATCATAGTTTTCTTAGAATTCTTTAATATATATATTCTGTTTTCACTTTACATTTACTGTTATTTGTTATTAGTTTTATTTTAATATGTTTATGTAGCTTTTATTAATAAATGTTGCCTCGACAACCAGCTAAAATTACATAATATTAAGTTTTCTTATATTTCATTTTATTTTATTTTATTTCAAGTAACATTTTTTTTATTATTATTATTTTAGTTTTAGCAAACGATAGTAACCCTGGCCTAGACTATCGTGAGTGATGATCATACACATATTTTGAAACCTCATAACAGTGAATTATCTCACGGTACATTTACCTTGTCCCTGATGCCCTGTCGAATCGATTCCCTCTCCGCTTCCATTTTTGCATACTTTGCCTTCCTCTCCTCCTCCTGTTGCCTGAGGGCTTCCTGTCTTTCTTCCTCCTTTCTCTCAGCATCAGGGTCCTTCTCCTCCTCACCCCCCAGCATTTTTCCCATGTCTTTGGTCGCCCCTTTGAGAGAAAGAAGGAGAGAATTAGGAACAGGAAATCACTCAACAGTCCTCAGAATATATCTAGGATCACAAAGAGGAAATTCCAAAGACATTTGGAGGATAACCTCTAACACAAGGTGAATTGAAAAGCAAATAAATTAGTTCTCACTGTCATCCAGCTTCTTTTATAAATACTCTCAATGGCGACTGCTATCTTTGTCGACCGGAGAAGCAAGTAGGACAGTTGCCAAGAAAAGCACAATGGGTCAGATCATTATAACAAAAGGACTCCATTAGGGCCATGAGAATACAAGATTTTGACAAAGCAGATAATAAGTTCTGATTGCATCTGCAGCTCACATTCATCTATCATCAACTCGCTTGTTAGAGCTCCGCAGTGTGACTATCTGAGATTGTATATCTCTCCACTGTTGGTCAAACCGTATTAATGCAACACGTTGTAAGGTTGTGTCTGTTAATGAGGGAGTAATTAGCATTTAGCAACAGACAAGTGCTTAAAATCACACATGGTCTGAATAACCCTTTAGTATTGGGGAACATTACTTTTAAATGTAAAAGGTTACAGAATTGCAGGCCAAGCAAATAGGCAAATATTGTATCTGTTAGTGGTGTTCTTCTTATTATTCTTCCGTCTTCTTCTTCCTCTCTTGAAGTCTATGGCAGCCCACAGAACTGCCTGCAGGAAAGTTATGAAAGTATCACTCATGTTTATGCAAATAACTTTTGAACCGTAAGGGCTAGAGACAAAATTCTTTTTTCCCCTCTGATTCCTTGCACCCATATGATGTCATTTTCCATCATGAACTGCTTTTTTGAACTCCTCCTAGACTGTCTGATTTTCACAAAATTCGACTCATTCTTCAGACCATGCTCGTAAAAAATTATGGTGTCGATAGACAAAAAATGTTTTTCGTGTACCACATCAACAAAATGGATCGCACGATGCCAAAACGACTCTGATGTTGTATCTCTCCAATGCTTTGGCATATTGACACCAAACTTTGCATGTGTCATTGTCTCCTTACTCTGACCACACAAAAATAATTTGGTCACAACGCCCCCTATTAGTTGAAATTGATAAACTATTAAATCATTGTGAGTGTATTTATTATTTTATTAAAATACCTTTGGATACACTTTATTTTGAGGTGTCTTTGTTACTCTGTAATCATACATTTAAGGACTGAGTAATATTAAGTAAATACATGTACTTACTACAGGGTAGGATTAGAGTTTGCTTTGTTTTAGGGTTAGTTGCATGTAAGTATGCATAATTTATACTAATTACTTGTAACTACATGTAACATAAGTAACAATGACACTGTAAAATAAAGTGTTGCCATACCTTTTTTTATTAAAATCACATTAAAATGTCTTTAATTGCTCAGTCTGATGCATGTTGATCATGCCTTCTTTGTACTTGGCTCCTTAATTGTTGCTTGGAGCTATTTTTTCTTGTAACTCTTTTGTTTCTAATGATATATATTTTTAAAGGTCTATAGAAATCACCAATATCTTGTATAATGCTGAGCTCAAATAATAGCACACATCTAGCCACATTCAAAACCAAACCAAACCAAACTTTTGTGTCTGCGTTAGGCTGACATAGCAGAACAGAAGTTATCCAAGTTCATGCAATATGTATTCATGTCACGTCGGTTTATGCTGGGAGACAGAACGCCATGTAAATGCATGAAGGGTTCTGTTTTCAGTCCAGGAGTTTTGTTCTCCCTGGATCAGCAGTTGAGGGCGGCACACTGCCACTGCCCACCAGCCCGTGAGGTCTGCGTTCAACCTGCGTGACACATGGTCTCACATTTACTGCTCTCTAGAAATTGATTTTAATGAGGGCTGGGTGTCTCTGACAGCAGAGACGTGGAAAGACTTCAGCTGTTAGATTGACTTCTTTCATCAGCCTGGGCTGCTCATACATATCATATCTGCATGAGGGTTGAGAAGACTAGGCTTGGCTTTACTCTGGAGAGAGTTGGTGAGCATTTAGCCATCTGCTTTTTTATCGGCATTTATGAGAGACCAAGTTTTACAGTTAGTGCCTGTAAGAGTCTATCCATGTAAAATAAGCTGCTAATGACTAGATCGGAAGTTACAGCAATAAAAACTAAATTAAAATAATAATAATAATAATAATAATAATAATAATAATAATAATAAAAATAAAAATAATTCATGCTACATAATTTCGAGGAGAAATGAAAAGCTATTTTCTTTTTCTTTCTTTTCTTTTTTTTGTAATTTAAATTCTAGATCAAATAGGCTACTACCAAATGCTAACCATTATCAGAAAGGTCTTTAGGTCAATAAGTCAACAGCAAATTCACATTCGGTCTGACTGTTTTACAACCCCCATCAATTTCAATCCATTTTAATTTTTTGGATAAGTTCAGCCCTTCTCTTTGTTTTCTTGCAAATAGTCAGTTTATAGGACAGTTTTAGCTCTGTGAATGGGGTTTATTGTTTTTAAAATTTAGTTGCATGATGTGGGGGTCAAAACATGAATTTATATCACAAACCAATTGACTCTTCAGTGTGTGTGACTCACTTAAGTCTTGCTATAATTCCAACTAAATGAAACAATTATCCACACTCATATTACACTGGACCCAGCCATCTGGCTTTAGCACAATCAATAGCTTAGTAAGAGTCATAACCGTACAACTTTATGATCTTGAACAAAGCATGCCCTTAAGAACTGCAGGCTTACTACTATTGTCAAATGACTTCTGGGAAGAAAATGGGAAAATGAAAGGAAATGTTGGTCTTAATGATTTTATAACAGTTGATTTGGGGTTTTAATTTTTGGGTAGGATTAACCTATGAAAACTGACTCTGAGACAACTGAACTGAAGCTACCCACTAGGGCATCCATGGAAAGGATTAGCTGACATAAACGAAAACTTGCTGAAACCGAGAGATTCTGTAGAGAGCTGTCATCCTGAATTACCAGTCGAGTGCAGAGTATATATCCCTGTACTGAACAGCTTTAGCAAACTCAAGGTTTGAAATAAGAATAGCAGGTGTGTATTCTTGGAGAATATCTTTGGCTGCAGTAGGTGAACATCTTGAAGGTACAAATAGAGCTTCACTGCAAAGTATATTTTGCTTTTTCACTCTTTTAAATTGCTCAACATAAGCTGTATTTGTATCATTTCATTGTAGGAGAGAATATATAATGCCTGATATTTGAGGTTTGAATCTTGCATGGCACTCTCTTGAGTAGGTCTAGCCAAAGACATTTTACAAATTCTGTGGTTATTTTCTAAATACTTGTATTTTATTTAAGGGATTTTGGATTTAAGTCAACATGAGACTGTATGTACCATTTTATGTAGGTCTACTTCTAAAATGTGACATATTTCAGACTGCGTGAGGATATTCAACAAGTAAAAACTACAGAAAATGATGATAACTGTAGCTATAAAGTTTTAATAATCGTTCTAATTCTGTGAGAATAGGGAAGTCCACACCACAATTATAACAACAACACAGATGGACAATATTGTTGCACTTTCTTTCAGAACATTTTTTTTAAACTGATGAATAATAAAAACATTGCCAGCCAACCAGAATAAAACCTACTTTAAAGAGATTGAGCATTTAAAGCAGCAGACGACAAAACTGCAGCATGTACTTATCATAAACAGATGCTGTATTGATCTTTATTAATAAACAAAACCAACATGCAGCAGATTTCTGGACCAAAACAATCCAACACAAAATCATATACGAGAAACAACAAGGGACTAAACATAACAATGAGTTTAAATACAAGACGAACACAGTGATTGACAGGTGATCATTATACTTAACCATGGAAACAAACGAGATAATCAATAACCAAAGAAACCAGAACTAAACAGAGCAGAACAATAGAAACTAAAGAAACAGAACATAATATCTACATAGAAGTCCATAATAATGACAATTATGTACTTTGGGAATTTATTTTAGACTATATTGAATCTAAAAAACAAAACAAAACAAAAATCCTAATAATGATCTCAAAACAAATAATAACCTTGGTTGGACCACACACCCTAACCAAAGACATTTGAGGGAAAAACTTGTTTCAGATACATATAACTGCATCAACTCAACTTCCAGTCCAATTAATATTAACCATTTTTTTCAAGGTTTTTGAAGATCATAAGCGAAAGCCGTCACTCTGTTCTCCCGTTTGAACTCTAGTGTTTTTCATTGTCTGTTTTTAATTAGAGCTGTTTTCAGCGGCTTGGCACTGGCTCTTGTCTCAGCTCCTCTGCAGCACGCACTGTTAATCTGCGCTCCTGAGGCTAATTAGCTCATCTGATCGTGACAAAGTCGCAGCGTGGCACACAAACTCTTTACGACGTCTCTGAGCAGCGTAGTGCTATCTACTGCTCAGCCGCTTGTTCAGACCAGACCAGAGTCCCTGAAGTAGATCTCTTCATAACAAGCAGCTAACCACGCTAAAGCTAACACTGTTCGTAGGTTTCCTCTATGTGTCATCGTACGCCTGTCGGCCAGGAAGCACTGAGCGATTTGAAAGACTGCAAAGTGATGCTTGAATTTTGAAAATGGTACAGTCACATGGGATGTGTTATATAAAAGAGTGTGTTTGCTTAAGTATGTGTCTGTTGTAGCGGAAAACGTGATGGAGATGGAGTACTTGACAGGTGGTGTATCCTCATTCCTTTGTGTGGCTGACAGTGTGGGTCTATGTGTCCTTACTGTGAGAGGAAGTGTGGGTAGATGAGAACAAAATGTGCCACTCTTTAGCCGAGTGCCTGTGTAGAAAAGGAAAACATGCCCGTAGGGCTGTGCGGTATGTATATGTGATAGTTGAAATGTGTCAGCTGGTGGAAATTTTGCTAAACCATTTATACCAAAATATATGTATTACGGGGCAGAAGTTGGCTGGCTTGCTTTAGCACTTAGATTTCTATTAGATGCCAATTTTTGTTCTTTGATGGCCGGCATCTGTTTATTTTGCTTCATATAAAATTTCATTACATTAAAATATATTTAAAATCATGTCCCTGGATGTCTCCAAAGGGATATCTAGTCAGATTTAGCTCATTTAGCTTTAGAATATTGTTACATAAAGTTTCAAAATGTGAGCTTATTCCTTATCAATAATCTAATCTTTTGGTTTGCGTCCAGAGAAAAAACATAGAAAATAAAAAAAAGTTAATAATGGAGTAAATGTGTAAAGCATTTAATTCACTGAACTACTTCATCAAAAATAACAATATATTGTGATTTATACTCTTATTACAGTCATCTAAATAATGCATCTCAACTACTCTTTTCAAGGTTATTGTTGTGTGTGAGTGTGTGTCTGTGCCTGTGCCTGGGTGTGTGAAGGTCATCTACACACTAAAGGACTGTGAGAGGGGTGACCAAGTCCCCCGTGGAGCCCGGGTGCATGGAGAGAGTGCAAACTCAAGGACTCTGTGTTCCCTTCTTGCTCCATCTGTCTTAATCTCGCACCTGCTAAACAGCGAGAGCCCAGTGGCACACCTTCCTCCCTGTGAGGACATTAATGTCCACCGACAGATCAGATACCACACAGGACACCCACAAACACTGTCTCTTCCACAGTGCCAGACAGCAGAGAGGGCACGACCCCTGCACTACTCTCCATATGTTAGCGGTAATCACGTGTCTCGTGTGACGTACTTAATCCATCCCAATTAAATGATGATTTATGGTGAAGGTGCATCAACCAATTATCTTTATGAGGCTTTTAAAAAGATTTTTTAAGACTTGGCACCTGTCCTTGATTATCTCCATAAGCCCCAAATAACGATGTCTTGATATTATAATAACTTCAATTTTTTATGCTATTTTTTTTCCCTTGAATTTTATTCAGTCCATTTTCTTAAAATCACATATTAAATCAATGCCAAATAACTTCATTTTTTAAAATAAATAACTTGTATAACAAAAACCTATTTTTTTCTGTTTATTTCTAGTTATTTAGCAGTTTCATATTTTGATAGGAGGGAAGGGATTTGAGGGTTTTGTGATTATGTAGGGTAGCAGAAGGAAAAAATTCTTGTTGTTTTGTGTTTTATATGATTACATCTATAACAAATGCCTAAATTATAATTTATGATATCAGGCAAATGTTATTATTCTTTGGTCTTTGATCATAAAATTTTATATTCTCCTGAATTCAAGCAGATTGTGTTGAACAGCCTTTCATCTTGTCCTCTATTTTTTTTTCTTTTTCTTTTTCTTACTACACACACACACTAACACACAGACACACCCGCGCAAACACACACTGACACAATTCTCAGTATTGAGTAAACCGCAAAGAGAAGAGCAGTATGATATACGTGTCTTTGAGGAGAGGTCACGGAAACGAACTGTGCAAAAGCCTGGAGCCAAAATGGAAGGATTTGGCCAGTATTCCATGCTCTAATGAGAGTTGGATTTTCTTTCTCTCTTAGGGACTGGGTTACAGGAAGTGAGGTGTATCTCCTAAATCTCCCAAGAATAGATAGGAGAAGGTGGTAGGAGTGCTATCACGAAAGCCTTTTATCACCCATTCTCTGCCATTATCTTCCCTAACCAGCATGCGGAGGGCCAGGAAATGGGACTGATTGTGCACGGCTGGACAGATCCATCACCGTGTGGGACATTTTTCAGGCCACCATCTATCTGTACGAGTGTTTTGTTTAGTTGAGTTTTGTGGAAATAATTTGACTCATAATAAAAGAGAAATCAGTTATTTCTACCTTTATTATATGTCAGTTGATCATATTTAATAGCTGCAGTGTATGTTTTTTTTTCCCTGTCGCAAGAAACCTTGTTCAGTCTATCTATCTATCTATCTATCTATCTATCTATCTATCTATCTATCTATCTATCTATCTATCTATCTGTCTATCTATCTATCTATCTATCTATCTATCTATCTATCTATCTATCTATCTATCTATCTATCTATCTAGCCATCTACCTATCTATCTAGCTGTCTGTCTGTCCCTCTGTCTGTCTGTCCCTCTGTCTGCCTGTAAACTGAATTTGCTTGGAGAATTTCTCGTTTTCATGTATTCTAAACCATATGTGTAGCGTCTGTTCTCTCGTGCAGATCGTCCACCTCTCTAGTCGTGCATGCTGGAAGTACTGCAGTCCTGGGCAGCTCAGCATGCTGATCGTAGTGGGCTGCCAGAAATCATGTACGACTGCAGCCCCTCTCTCACACTCTATTGCTTTCATCTCGCTGGATACAGAGTTATAGCAGGAAGGCGAGACCGCCTCATCCCTCAGTACAGGGAAACAGAGGGAACCCACTGCACAACATCTTAACCTGGGGTGAAAGGATTATTCAAACGAAATTCAAAGTGCTGCCATTGTTGCCCACTGATTCCCCTTCACCACAGACGCTTGTGTCATACGTAATGGCTCAGCCAAGGGAAATGAAAGGGCAGGAAGTGGAGAGTGACGATTGCTTTTGGGGACTGGGTTCAATTGGATATTTAATCGTCAGCTGAAGGATTCAGGGACACTACTTTGTCTCAGTAATGGAAGTCTGATCATAGGAGCTTATGTTCTTGTAGCTTTGAAGATTCTTTGGAGGGTCTAAGATGAGCTGTGGTAATCTTGCATACCAATTAGCAAAAAGCTCAATGACACCTCCTGCGTTGTGTGTCCTCTGCTCTGCTGTCTAAAGGCATCAAGGAATATTTTAAAGCTGATTATTTTTAGATTCAAAGGGTTAAAAATAGTTTTCTTTTTTGTTGGCCTGCTCAGATAAATGATGGAACATAGAAGCCCTGAAAAGTGTGCAGAACAAGAACAATGAAAAAATTATATTCTAGAGTCTCAGGGTCTTGAAATTCAATATAAAAGACTTGCTTCTCTCCTGAGGAGGTTGTAAGAACAGATCCTACGCATTGATGTTTAGGACCTAGAGTAATTCATCACCTAAAAGCATCTCGGCCGATTTTCTAGATGTAAGATCCATATTTTCTTATTCAAAAGAAGTGAGAGAAATTTATGAGATGACACCCACATTCTTATTTATGTTGCCTTGGATATGCCAAACGCATGTGGAGCAGATTAATTATGGCGTTTCCTTTCATGTTTATGCCATTTGTGACCTTGAGCATTTTCCTGAGATTTTTACACACGTAGGCAAGCTCTTGTATTAAAATGTATAATGCAAACAGAGCTCTGCTTTGAGGGTTTAACTGAAGAAATGGAAAAAATCATAAATTGAGGTTTCTATTAAATAAAAAAAACAAATAACATATACTTCTGCTTTGGCTAATGTATCACTTTTGAAATTCAGTATTGCAGTATTCTTCTCTCTCTCTCTCTCTCTCTCTCTCTCTCTCTCTCTCTCTCTCTTTTTCTTTCTTTCTTTCTTTCCTTCTTTCTTTCTGGGAACCAGTGGCAGTCATTACTTTTTTTTTTTTTTTTTTTTTTAACATTACTTTAATGTGAAATTAAACTGAGTATATGTGAAAAGGGTTTTGATAATTTTGTAGTTCGCAACACATTTCACAGCATCTACTGAGAGTATTCTGATTTTTCTTCACATGTATGAACCAAACAGGAATTTGAAGAAAGAAAAAAAAAAGCAGGCCGACTCAGTGTAATTAAGGTATCTAACTCACCTATTTACTCCATAATTTAAAGAAAACCATGCGAATGAACTATAATGAGATAAAGCTCATTTCATTTGCATTTCAGGTGCAGCTACACATGTCCCTAATTGTGGATTCGGCAGCCAATTAAAAACTCTTCTCTGGCAGGGTCACAGAGATGGAGCTGGTTATTAACACCTACTCTAACACGTTTACATATTATCATTCAGCTAACCAGGAACTGGTTCAGACTCACTTACAAATTACATGCTGCATGTTTGCATTGTGTGGTCTCTTAATTGTCCTTGTCTTACACAATTAGGACTTTTCTTTGGGCCAGCTAATTGGTATTAAGACATTTAAGTCTGAAGCGTTAAAGTTGGTTTTTCAACTTTCTTTTCAGACTTCTTATTTCCGCTGCTGGTAAAGTGTTAATAGGATGTCTTAAAAAAAAAGAGTGCAAAGACAAGGTTGGATATATCAAAACAGCTTTGTTAGTGCTGTGCTGTTGTGTGAGTGTTCATGTGTGATTTCTTTAAGTGTGGTGCGTTGCCACCTAACACTGTGAGAACAGATTCAGATGTGTAAATTAACACATACCTGTGCACTGCGCTGTCTGCTTGCCCTTCACCTGGTATATACCTTTTATATTTGCGCATATACACTGTAAAATACAACTGCTGATATTTTAGAGTAGCTTTTAATTGGGATATTTTATACTAGAAATGCAACAGAGGTGACCAACAGGGTGGTGCTAAAAGCCCAATGACACGTTTTATATCATCTAATAACATGCTGTAGTTCAACTCTACTCAAATAAAAAAGGATCTGTTCATTTTTCGTTAATTTAAAACATTTAAATATTAAATACAAAACTGCATAAATAGAAAATTTTATAACAGGGATATGCCCTTTGATACACTTACTCAAGCATTCATTTATGTTTTAGATTTTTTTTGATTTTTTCTCACTTGGTTCAGTTCACTTTCACAAAAAGGTTCAGTTGGGTTCTATATAGAATGCTAGGGTTCTTGATGCATTTTTAAAGAAAGATTCTATATTTGGAGAAACTTTTGTTACGATTTATTTCCATGGTCCACTTTAGACGTTCTACTAACTATAAGTAACTTTGCAACTACATGTCAACTAACTCTTATTAGAGTATTAGACTGTAGTAGACTGTTAGGTGTTAGGGTTCGGGTTAGCAGAATAAGTTGGGGGACTGGGGAAATGTTAGCATATATTAAGCAGTCTACTAATACTCTAATGAGAGTTAGTTGCCATGTAATTCCAAAGTTACTTAGTTAGTTAAATGTCGAACGTGGACCAGTCGAAATGTCGAAAGTTCAGATACTTATAATGTTCTTTAGAAGAAGAAGAAGAAGAAGAAGAAACAAATTGGACAATTGTTGCAAGTAAAAGTAGTTGCAAGTACAAAGTAAGTAACTAAACTTTTGCTTATAGCATGCATACTACTAGAATATTGGCTGCTTATTAGTACTTATATAGCACATATTAATGGCATGCACTGCACGACCATATTCTCCATCCCTAAATCCTACCCAATACTCAAACTTAACAACTACCTTACTAACTCTTAATTAGCAGTAATTTGGAGTTTATTGAGAAATAAATCATAGTTAATAGGTAATAATGAGAATTGGATCCTAATCTAAAGTGTGACCAAAATTTTATACTGGACTATAAAATTATTATGAATAGTAACTCCACTACCTTGGTCTTGGAACAATCTAAGATTTTCTGATATCTGAGATATTGTGAAGTATAACTTTATAAAGTTTGCATTATAAACCACATTGATGTGTATTCAGCATATTCACAGTAGGTTTGCATGCTGTAGCAGCAGTAGTGCCAGTACTATTCTCTGCATCTGATTGGCATCTACTAAAATCATATTTTCCTCATGACTGGAGGCCGCGCTGCTTTTTTATCTGCTGAGTTCTGTCCTTTATCATTTCTGGGGGGTTTTTTGAGCTCATATTTCTTCCCTGGATTATATTAGTATGTATTATTAACTTGTGGTTTCTAAATGATGAAAATTTGTACAGGGGAAATGGATTTTTTGTTTGTTTGTTTGTTATAGAGGGGAGTTTCACTTTTGTGTTTTGAGGAATATAGGTGAGGAGCACCATATGCACTTCGGCTGCATAAATGTATTCACACAGAAATCACACAACATTTTCTTTTAAACAAATCTAGCTTTGGCCACTGGCCCATGTTTGTTATTGCCTTTACCTACTTTTAATTTAATTTTGCAGCCGAATTTTGCTACAGTAACACTTTACTTAAAGCCTTTATGTATAATGTATTATAAAAGTATTTTTAATGCATTAATAATGCCTTGTAATGCACCTTATAATGCATTGTGTGGTCTCGTGAATAATTTAAAGCACAGTTATAATACTTTATGATCAATGGTGTAACTTTGTTTTTAAAAGTGGGTGGGACAGGAAGGGGTTTCTAATACAATACAATATGTACAATAACAAAAGTAGACAAAATAACATTACATTGTCCAAAAAACAATTTCAATAGTACATTGAGTTTAATGTATGAACAGAACTCATGTGAACGTTTCATTCTTATATCTACTATAATGCTATATTAGTCACAAGAATGTTCATGTTAGTGAAAAAATACATAGATCCACAATATTTGTAATCACTAATGGTCTGATGGTAGAATTGTTGTTAAGAATGTCAGAAGTTCCGGGTTCTAATCCGTTCTCGTATTGTTGTTTTTTTTCCTTATTAAAATCAATGATTGTATATCGAGAGCAGGGACACGTTTGTGTGCATTTTGTTTTGTGATTTCACCGGAAAGAATAGAGAGTCTCCGCAAAGGCATTAAGTGATTGATTGATGCCCTCGTCTGTGTGAGGACGAGCCTGATAACAGCGGCAACAAACACTCATCATGATTTCAAAAACAACACATTCCAGCGCCAGATTGCCTCTTATTTAAGACAAATTAATGTCAACTGGGTGTGTTTCATTTGCACTGAGACTTGGTATATCCGTGCAATGAGATGTTTCAAAGAAGTGATGGGGACTATATCGACCCCGGCAAAAAGTGGTGGGGACATGCCCCCCCCCCCCCCCCCCCCCCCGTCCCAACTGCAAATTACTTCCATAATTATAATACACCTTTAGAAAGTATACAAACAACCAATTTCAGATGAAACAAGAAATCTTTGAAATAATATTATAATATTTTAAATAGTATTATAATGCATTTTAAATTTGGTTGCAATTATTTATGAAAAGATATAATGCATTATAATGCACATTATGAATGCCTTTATAATGCATTATACATAATGGCTTTCAGGAAAGTGTTACCATTTTTTTCTTAAGTTATCTGCAATATTAAACCATCATTGCTTGTCACATGTCAGTATTAAGCGAGAGTGACTGATAGCTCATTACTGGACCTGGTAAATGTCAAAATAGGTTGAATAAGGTCAGCCTTAAGGTCCACTGACTGATACAGATAAAGGTCACAGTGAAAGGTCAGACTCAATGATTTGCCATTAGGACAGAATCACTGGAGCCTTAAAGAAACCAACTCCAGGGTGCTAATATTAAAGGAAGTCTAGCTCTCTGCTTCTGTTCTCTGATATGTGATATACCAGGCATGACACATACACATACAAACACTGACATTATCGCCATATCACATCACAGATACGACACAAATGCAGAATACTTCCCAAACCGTAGTAAAGAAAAAAACACAAATGAGATTTGGCTTAAATGGGATTGAGAAAGCAATGGGATTAAATGTTAAGGATTTTTCCCCCATTTGTTTAATTTTCCTCCTGCCTCTCAGACACAAAAAATATTGTGTGGGATGCATTATAAACCTAATCAGCCTGGCTCATGAATATTAATTAGCTGGCATAATAGTCCTGATTTGCTAAAAGGTATAGGTTTGAGAACTCAATAATGACTCAGAATGTCCTCACATATGTGAGAGGGGCACATTTTAAACCTTATCAGCATGGCTCATGCATATTAATTAGGTGACAGCGTTTACCCAGTAGTACTGATTTGCTGGCATGTTGGTAAAAGATCAGTATGCTCAATGTAAATTTAAAAAATTCAAGATCAGTATAAAGAGATATGCCATTCAAATTAATTTTTATAGTTATTTATTTTCTTGTATTGCATGTCAATAATTGTCTCATTTGTTTCTGTTTTTATTTACCCTAAGAAGTTTTAGGAGAAGCATCTGAAACAGTTGCTACTTAAATGAAACGGGATTGAGAACTCCATATGTTCATGAGCTATAAATGTGTAAAATCCAAGCACTCAAATTCTCTTCTGTTGTTCACTGGCACTTGACTTGGCATGGTAAAGTATTTGCCATATAAATATGTCTTTTTTTTAATAATTTGTGTAAACATATCAGCTTCCTCACTGTGACTCCCAGAAGTGAGCCATTGATCTCACAGCCGTTCGGATTCCCAAGATAACTAACATCATTATTCAAATTTGGGCTTGCGTACGTCCCTCTGCCAGTATGTGACGGAATTTGTTTGCATTCAGTTAATCGTGAGATCTATGAAAACTCATTCGAGGACAATCGCATTCCCAGCATGACGCTCATGAGAACGCTATGGACGGGTCAGAGCGACACTCAAAAAGCTCTCGAGTGAGTCTCATCAGAATACATTATTCAAATGCACAATGTTGGATAAGCAGCTTGGTATTTGCCCTCCTCTTTCCCCTTTGTCTTTTTCTCCCAGCAGCCGTAAAAAAAAGCCATTTGGCGAGACATATTGAAGCATGCATTGAGCCAATAAGCCAAGGTCAAGGACAATTGCACTCCATGCAGGTCACGTCATTTGTCGATTCACAGGATTAGACTCACTTTATCTTTCTGACACCATTAAGGTGAAGCTGTGCTGTTTGCCCTGCTGAATAGAACAGGATAGCTGGTCACTAACCAGAAAGAAACATGCAGTATCACCAGTTTGACAGGTGCATTCCATGCTTTTGTTGGTTGATCAGGTATTCCAGCACCAAAGTACTACTACACAAGTGTGTTTTTGTTTTAAAATGGCGTTTTAAAATGAAAATGATCTTCGTCTACATTGGCGCTTCCACAGCGTTTTAGAAACGATCTCTGTCTACACTACACAATTGAAAACGCATGTCACATGACCATTCATGCACACTGGGTACACACGTAGCTGCAGTATTAAATAAAATGCAAAGTTTAACTGCACAATCAATGCTAAATTTGAAAACAAAGTCAGCAAAGATTGCAGTTCAGTCTCCATGTTATTGTTTACATGGTCGTCAAGGATGCACATAGCGAACATGGGCAGCCACGGCATCGTTTTCAAAAGTCTCCATTTTGGTCAGTTTACACTGAAACACAACCCCAGCGTTTTCAAACTAAAAAAACCTTTCAAACTCAATCTGCAGCGTTTTCGAAAGTCTCCGTTTTCAAGGGATGAAAACGGCGGAGTAGTGTAAACGACAGGCGTGACCATAGCAAAAGTTATAAATTTTTAAAATGAAAATGCACTAGTGTAAATGGGGCCTAAATGTACCTTGAATGCAATGTAAGTCCCTTTGGATAAAATTGTCTGTGCCAAATGCATAAATGTTATATCTATATTTATATTCCAGGTGTATATTTTATCTGGAAGACCAACATGAAAATTCATGATCATCAAAGCTGGTCTTTTTTGGAAGGTAACTAGCAGAAAACTACTGAATATGTTGTGATTATCATAAACATCTTTATGGTATTGATTATTGTTTTCATGACGTTTGTAATGGCATCACAGTGTCAGTCGCGTGAGATATAAGGGGGCGGGGCATTCTTATTGAAGAGGGTTTTTGATTGGACAAAAATATTTGTACTGCAGTATGAGTCATTTTTGGTCTGTTATCCTTGAAAAAATTTTTTTTAAATCAACAATTTTGGTTGTCAGCCCAACTTCTGAATGTCTGAATTAAAGTTTAGAGCCCTAAAAATCTTTATATATATATATATAAAATAAAGCTATAATAAAGTTTGACAGTTTAAGTTTTCACAGTGTATTCCTTCACATAGTGATTTAAACAGAATTAGCTCAATAGCCTACTGTTGCTATGGTTACTCCCATCTGGCAAATAAAACTTTTGGATGCAAACATCTATTTGGGGTAAATAGTGAAAATACTTTTTTTTTTTTCTTTTAACTTTTGTGATTACTAAAATACTGTTTCTTGAATTGAAACTTCTTTGAAACTTTTTTGCATTTGTAATAAAAAATAACTAATTTTCACATTCCTGAGTTGGAAGTTTAATTGAATTTATATAAACCCACAGGAAGTTTGCAATTTGAATTGGAATGACAGGAAGTAGAATTTACCGGGAAAATCTATGTATTCATTAGTTAATTTTTACTATCATCACATTTCATCAATCCATATATTAATTTTCATATCTTTATCATATTTCATATATATATATATATATATAAAATTATTATTATTATTATATATATATAATATAGATATATACTGTATATGTGTCACTCACTTTTCTCTCTGTCCGTAAGGCCTGTGAATGATATAAACTCCAAGGCAGAATTTCTTTGAATTTCAATTAATTTTCACATTTGAATTGTTACCTCTCTTCAAACTAAGAAATTCTTTGAATTATTATTGAATTATGCAACCCTGTCTTTAAAACCTAATGGACATCAGGCACACAAGTTGTTTTGAAAAAAAAAGAAGACGTTGAGAGTTACAAAATGGAATATAAGCCTATAATAGGTAATATAAGCCAATTTATCTGCATCATGCACTTGTGATATCTCAGTTATGTGTCAAGCAGGGCTGCAAGCTGCTCATTGTACAACATGTTCAAATGTTTCAAGGACAGTTGGCGACCTGACAATTATTCAGAGTTATTTCAAATGTCTAATTCCTTAAGCAAGTTCAAAGTGAAGATTCTATAACCGTTTGCCAAGCCTCTGAGGCGTTGGCGTTCTAAATATCAAGAATTCCCCAATGTGAATGAGTAGACAAGGACATTGAAACAAAGAGAGCCAAGCAATATGTTGAAGGTTTTGATATATGCTGACTCATTCACTATGATGACCTTCTCCTGGCATGCCCAGAAATATCAATAGATGTATCTTGCAGAGCCAGGCTGTTTATTTCTCCCACCGTTCCAAGCTTCCGTTTGCTATTGCCTCGCTTGGCTCATCTTTCACACAGAATGTTTTAGACAAGGACAACAGCAATGGTACAGAAATACCCAAAAGGCACAAGAGGGAGGTTTTATTTTAACAGCTCTCCCCTTTTGTATTCAGACTTTAACTTTGTTCTCAAGGCTGTCAGGTTTTAAAGAGCAGCATTGGGTTTTTTTTTAACATGTCAAAAACTTTACTGCAGACTTCATGCCTTAGTTAGCCCGTGTGGTGGTGTCCTTGAAAAGATATTTTGACAACAATTTCAAAACATTTCACATCTGGCAACTGATGTTTTACTAAACTCCATCCCCCTTGATTATTGTTGCTACAGACTGTTGCTTTGGAATCCTTTCTATTAACAGTGAGATTTTTTTTCAATAAAATGTACTCATAAAATGAATATACTCAAAAACTGAAGACTCAAAAAAGTCCTAGCAACAACATTTTATCTTATTTTTGTATAATTATGGTTAAATATAATTTAAAATGATACAAATACACAGAACATAGACTTGCATTAGAAAAGAGCAAGTGGTTCTCTGGCAGACTGCTGATGTATGATTGGTCAGTAATGTTTTTTAAGGCGGAGCATAGTGAAGGTGTTACGTTGCTGTTACATTACTGTTGTCTTGTTTTCCAGTACAAATAACTAAACATCTTTGAATCAAGATGTATTTACTTGAGAAATAAAATGACTTCATGTTTAAAACATGAACAAATGGAATAAGAATATATATTTTTTAAAATTTAAAAGATAATTGTGATTTTTTATCTCACAATTCTAACTTCATAACTCGCAATTGCGACTTTCTAGCTCGCAATTCTGACTTTAAAACTCTCTATTGCTACTTTTTTCACGCAATTTTGACTTTAAAACAGGCAATTGAGACTTTATATCGCAATTCTGACTTTAAAACAGGCAATTAAGACTTTATATCGCAATTCCGACTTTAAAACAAGCAATTGCAACTTTATATTGCAATTCTGACTATATAACACAAAATTGCAACTTTATATCTTGCAATTCTGAGTACAAATTGTGAGATTAAAGTCACAGTGGCCTTTTTTATTCCATAAATATCTGCCAATGGGGTCAAAAAATAAACTTAATTTAAAGGGAAAACAAAATTATTTTTTTGACCCCATTGGCAGATTTTTTTCTTGTTTTAAACATAAACTCACTTAATTTTGATACATTTTTTCAGAAAAGAAGACTTAATATTTTGTCACTCTCAAGTAAATGTTTCATGATTTAAGAATGTTTAGATATTTGTGATTGGATAACAAGACAAAAATAAATTTTTTTAGGAACAAAATCGTTTTTTTTTTTCTTGTCGTGTATTTTTTGTCGTGTAAGTGTTGAAGAATTACTCGGCTGTCACTGTCTTTCGAAAGTATTGATTTATATATAGGTAAAAGACTCACTTAGTGTGATATAGATGAACCTCTAGTGATTTGTTTGACTAGAAATATTCACTTTTCATTCAGCCTTGCAGGCACATTAAGTGTTGGCTTTACACACAGCATTTACTGTACATCACGATAGGCCCGGAAAGCTCAGTCTCTTCTCGAGTTATCTGACTCAACACTCAATGAGCCATACGGTGAGTGTCCTGACCCTCTGGCCGTTGCTCAAAGACTCATACACAGTCATTGTAGAGATGCAGTCAGTGTACACACAGCCATTGTCTGGATCTATTACATTTGTCATTACTGTAATGCATCTGACAGGACCTGCTCACTTGGAAGATTAACCTTTTTATCCTTGAGGGGAGACTGGCGAACGGCAAGGGCCTGGTAGGCTTCTGTGCAAAATGTTAAAGAAAGAAAGAATGAACATGAACGTTGATTTATCTGGTGCCAGAACCACTTGGATTGTTTGCACACTTTTGGTAAAAGCCTGGCACCGAACAATACAATGACATAGGCTCAAAGCAATGCAAACAAAAGCCCACTACAGCCACACAACCAGCAGGAAAACTGGCGATAAAACTAGCGTACATCTGTTATTTGTCCGGATAGATCTGTCAGGAAAGTTCTGGAAATCTTAAGGACTTTTCAGAATAAGCTTTGTGTGTTTTTATGTGACAGTGCTAACCCAAATTGCGGTGCCAAGGCAGAAACAAAGCAGAAACCAGAAACAATGCTAAAGCCAGTTGTTTAGCAAGACAACCAATCATGTAATGCCTCAATGCCTGCTCATTAAATATTCATGCACTTTGTGGTCACAGCAACGTTCATGTGTTGTGCTTAGTTTCAATGGCTGAGCTGAAATGTCCAATAATGATGGCAAATTCTCCTTTGCATTTTGTTTTTTTGTTCACGTTTCAGAAGATTTTGGACACCTAAAATCAGTGTTTTTATATAGGAGATAAGCAAAGAAAAGATCATTTTCTTAATGAGTAAAGTTGTATTACTGTCCTATAAGAAAATTGGCCCTAGTGAGTAACAACACTAGATTTTTTGCCGGTATCTAAAATTTGGATATTTTCCAACAAAATATGCTTGATATATACAGTATTACTATTGTGAAATAAGGTTTTGCAGAAATGTAGGTAGAGGCTTGTTTTTCCAATTAACCTATGTTGCAAAAACAGTGTATGGCATGCAACGTAAGAAGATGCAATAATGAAACCCAGTGCTACACTTAGTGCTTTAACATTCTGAACCTTCAAAGACTAAGAAAACACCCTTGAACCTGTTTCACAAAATTCCAGTCTTTGTGAGCGTTTGGACCCAAAAATGGTCAGCACTCATGCTCACCCTGCAATGCATTATGAGTAAGGGGTGGCACTACAGCATTTTTAATAGAAGTGCATTTTGTCTTACTGCACTGGCTGATTTTTAAATGTGTTCAAGTTTAAAAATCTGCCAATACACTTCAATCATGTGTTAATATCTTAAATGGTGCAGCTTCTCAAGTGATGTTTTGTTTTTTTATGGATATTTTTCCTGGGAAAAATGCTAATTAATTAAGTAATGTTTTGCAGTGTGAAGAAGAGTTAAAATGTGGGAAATTTGTGGTAAATTTTTGAGACTCTAGCACTGTGGGAACTACAAACGGGTAGCTTTGATTTTGGGCTTACACCCCTATTCCTGGTTAAATAATCTATTTTAAGATCTTATCATGTAATGAGCAGATTCTAATTATTCAGCTTCACTCTGATTGCGTTACAGCATCCCACTTCCCTAATCGAAATCATTAGTAATTAACCGCTTCAAGCATGTACCACCATTGTCCCTGTGTCACCCCTGAAGCCTAGCATATCATTTTGGTTTCCCTCTCATTAACAAAGCTCAGCTTGATACCAACTCATCTTGGAACATGGCCCATGGTGACATCATGTCCTGTGATGGGACAGCCTTTGTACCATGAACACTGTGTAGACAATGTTTGCTTTCGTGAATGCACTTCCAGAACCACTTCCTCTTCTTGTTGATTGTGGATTCTGACATGACAACTCAACTTGGTGATTTTTCTTCATTCTCAAAATGAGCCGAAACATTTTTTAAATAATTAATTATCCCTGGCAGAGTTGTAATAGTGACATAAATCACTATGGATACTACGTAAACATGTTGACAGGTTACAGAGGAAAACAAGAAAAATTCTTCATTCTTTAGAAATATTATAGTGCTATCACATTTAGTCTTCAAGTATTAGAACAGTGTTAGAACAATAGTGTTACATAATCCTTTAGAAATCATTCTAATTGCTGATGTGGTGCTCAGGAAACATGATAGATAGATAGATAGATAGATAGATAGATAGATAGATAGATAGATAGATAGATAGATAGATAGATAGATGGATGGATGGATGGATGGATGGATGGATGGATGGATGGATGGATGGATGGATGGATGGATGGATGGATGGATGGATGGATGGATGGATGGATGGATGGATGAATGGACGGATGGATGGATGGACGGATGCATGGATGAATGGATTTTAAAAAGGATGTCAAGAGTTGCATTATTTTCTGGCTAGACCATCAGAGAAAAAGCAAACCCAGTGTCCTTTGACCGGTTAATGTAAAGTGACAGAGGAACTTCTAACCTCCCCTTTGAATTGTCTGTTATTATACAGCTGGTGGTCTCTATGTCAGCCCCCATTTTCAGCTATTACACAGCTATGTCTGTGCATTAGCCACAAATGGGTTTCTAATTACATTCTTACTTTAGCTTTGCTCGTCCACTGTCTGCAGTGACTTGCAATAACAGCAAATGACACTGCTGCTCGGCCCTCCGCTGATGTTTTCTTTCATAGAGTACTCTGTTGTGCACTTTCTGACATGCGCCTTCAACGTAAATGACATTCATTGTTGAAGTGTGCTAGAACATTGGTGTGCAATTCCATTCACGTCTCTGACCTTTCCATGTGTAGCCATGCGTGACTCTGGAATTGTTCACCTGCAGAATTGGTTGATTGCAATTGATTTTGCTCCCATTATTATTTTATGGGAGTCACACTATCTGTCTATGTCTTTGTCTGTCTCCATTCACCTGCTGCCTCTTCCGTCATACTCGTATGATAATCTAACGCAAGATAAACTAGGTCCTTCAAATACACTTACGAGTTTTTAAAACTTTTCGTTTTGTTTTGTTTAAATTAGATTTAAACAAAACAAAACAAACTCTGCCTTTGGACTCTGCCTTTTGGATCCTGTGTTATCTTTCTTTCCCAGGACAGGTCAGTTTGATCCAGTGCATTTGGCCTGTAGTCAGAAGTATTTGTGCATTGGAGTGTATGGACGAGACAGATATCACTATAGCTGTTGTTTCAAGGACAATACCGCCCTTTGATGTCAGTCCCAGAAGTCCGTCAATCCAGTCCACCTGTCTGCCATCCATCCAGATGATGTTAGAATTTCTAAAGACACAACCTAACCAGTCTTTTCCAAAATACAGACTAGTTTTGAAATTAAGTTTATCTGAGCTGCTTGTACTGGTTTGACCCTCTCATGGTGACATTTTTTAGGTGTTAAAAATGTTCAGAGAAGGAACATGGAAGGAACTGTAGACATAAGATTGATCCTCTGTTTCATTTCCCCTCTGAACCCTGCTTTTCTTTCTTTTTTTCCCCCCTGGAAGCAGGCCAGTCTGTTTGTCATGCAGAAAGGCTTTGATATTTTAGAGTCATCTCTGAACAATGGGGAAATGTTCTATCTTTAATTCAGCTCGTCAAAGAAACAATCACTTCAAAGTGATTTGCCAAGCTTTTGTATCTTCGAATTTCTTTAGAAATGTGATCGATTTTTTTCTGCTATTTGAGATCGTGAGCGATCGCCCCGGATGTGCTTTTATCCTTTCCTGGTCATGAACGTCACCCGCCCCTGATGTTCATTCTCGCCATTGGCTAGTTGACATTCATGCATCAGACACAATCACGCTGAAGGCGTTCCCCAAGCGTCCTTTAATGCAGAGTCTCGTTCCCTCTCTCAGGGAACTAGGGTTACAGTCGTATTCTGAGACGTTTTAGTGGCAATTCAGTAGGTTTTCCAGTAACAAGATACTTTGTACAAAACAATTCTGTTATAGTGTGACAAAACAGTTGGCTAAATTGTTCATTTTCTCATCTATATAAAGCAGTGAGCAGTCCATTTCATTTTAGTGAATCAGTAAAAAAGAAAAACGATTCACTGACTCTAAATAATATAAATTTCACCCAAAATGAAAATTCGGTCATCATTTACTCACCCTGACCAGTTCAAAAAGATATTTTAAGAGATAAGATTTATTTGAAGTCCAAACATTTGTCCCCATTGACTTGCATTGTATGGATAAAATATATCAGAATATATTCTTTTGTCTTCCAGAGAAGAAAGAGAGGTTTGATTTCTTGGCAAAATATCCCTTTAACACTCTGCACCTAAAAGTGCTGCCTTTGCTGTTGTGGTTTGAGGTAAACTTGCAGATCTAATAAGGCCGGTGTGTTCAGATTTATTATTCTTATTAGTAAATGGAATTAGCAAACCCATGAATTTGGGTGAATCTGCAGCCTCATCAAAACACCAGCTGCAGCCACAACTGGGGATTTGTGTGTTTTCCTATCTTAGTTACTAATTTGTCATTTTGCTAAAGCTTTTATCCAGAGCAACATACAGTACACTTATTAGACACACAAGCTCCTTGTTTAAAGATTAAATTACAGATTTTAACCCATTAGACTTCCAAAGCGATAGCTCTCCTTTCATTTCCTAGTTTATTTGAATATAAATAAATGTCAAACTGATTGAATACTGCAAGGATTATTCGTTGTATGTTCTGAAAGTAGAAGAGTGCAAAATGTAATAATATTACAGACAGTTGCTAACCTACGAGAAGTTTTCTAAGGTTTTCTGTTCACAAACATCCGAAGTGTGTGCCGAGAAAGCTAGTGGTCAGACAGTGGGCGAATAGCCTATTAAATCGACTTCTCTTTCTTACACTTGAACAGAAAAATTCTCACAAAATTGTCAAATGCAAGTATCCTTGTGAAACATAGTTATGTCTTAAGTGAATGTAACTGCTTTCTTTGTCCTCAATGTTAATCTAACAACAAAAGACAAAGAGAAACTCACTGCTCTTGACTGGTTGAGCCCTGGTGGAGCAGCTCTAAATATTCACTGCACTATTAAATAAAAGATAAAATATGATTGAGCAATATGAACAGTGAAAGTAACAGTAGCTCCTACAATACATTTTAACAAGCATAATTAGGCAAGAAAATAACTGAAGGAAATATCTGTTTGCTAAGCCAACTAATTTGCATATTCTTTTGGTTTCTCTGCCCTATATAATATATATACAGTGGGTACGGAAAGTATTCAGACCGCCTTAAATTTTTCGCTCTTTGTTATATTGCAGTCATTTGCTAAAATCATTTAAGTTCATTTTTTTTCCTCATTAATGTACACACAGCACTCCATATTGACAGAAAAACACAGAATTCTTGACATTTTTGCAGATTTATTTAAAAAAGAAAAACTGAAATATCACATGGTCCTAAGTATTCGGACCCTTTGCTGTGACACTCATATATTTAACTCAGGTGCTGTCCACTTCTTGTGAACATCCTTGAGATGGTTCTACACATTCATTTGAGTCCAGCTGTGTCTGATTATACTGATTAGACTTGATTAGGAAAGCCACGCAGCTATATAAGACCTTACAGCTCACAGTGCATGTCAGAGCAAATGAGAATCATGAGGTCAAAGGAACTGCCTGAACAGCTCAGAGACAGAATTGTGGCAAGGCACAGATCTGGCCAAGGTTACAAAAAAAATTCGGCTGCACTTAAGGTTCCTAAGAGCACAGTGGCCTCCATAATCCATAAAAATGGAAGACGTTTGGGACGACTAGAACCCTTCCTAGAGCTGGCCGTCCAGCCAAACAGAGCTATCGGGGGAGAAGAGCCTTGGTGAGAGAGGTAAAGAAGCCAAAAAGGACCCAAAACCCAAAGATTACTGTGGCTGAGCTCCAGAGATGCAGTCAGGAGATGGGAGAAAGTTGTAGAAAGTCATCCATCACTGCAGCCCTCCACCAGTCGGGGCTTTATGGCAGATTGACCCGACAGAAGCCTCTCCTCAGTGCAAGACACATGAAAGCCTGCATGGAATTTGCTAAAAAAAAAACACCTGAAGGACTCCAAGATGGTGAGAAAGAAGATTCTCTGGTCTGATGAGACCAACTTTTTGGCCTTAATTCTAAGTGGTATGTGTGGAGAAAACCAGGCAGTGCTCATCACCTGTCCAATACAGCCCCAACAGTGAAGCATGGTGGTGGCAGCATCACTCTGTGGGGGTATTTTAAGCTGCAGGGACAGAACGACTGGTTGCAATCCAGGGAAAGATGAATGCGGCCAAGTACAGGGATATCCTGGACGAAAACCTTCTCCAGAGTGCTCAGGACCTCAGACTGGGCCGAAGGTTTACCTTCCAACAAGACAATGACCCTAAGCAAACAGCTAAAATAACAAAGACGTGGCTTCACAACAACTCTGTGACTGTTCTTGAATGGCCCAGCCATAGCCCTGACTTAAACCCAATTGAGCATCTCTGGAGAGACCTAAAAATGGCTGTCCACCAACGTTTACCATCCAAGTTGACAGCACTGGAGAGGATCTGCAAGGAGGAATGGCAGAGGATCCTCAAATCCAGGTGTGAAAAACTTGTTGCATCTTTCCCAAAAAGACTCATGGCTGTATTAGATCAAAAGGGTGCTTCTACTAAATACTGAGCAAAGGGTCTGAATACTTAGGACCATGTGATATTTCAGTTTTTCTTTTTTAATAAATCTGCAAAAATGTCAAGAATTCTGTGTTTTTCAGTCAATATGGGGTGCTTTGTGTACATTAATGATTTTGGCAAATGGCTGCAATATAACTAAGAGTGAAAAATTTAAGGGGGTCTGAATATTTTCCGTACCCATATATATAATTTTTGTTAGCCGGACATGATCTAAACATCTAAAATACATATTTATTTGCATACATGTGCATAGAGTAAATAGTACTGTTTTACAAAAACTGTGGGTGGACTCTACTATATAAGAATAAAAATATAATATGGATAAAAAAGAGGCTATAAATCACTGTACATTTCAGAAGACAGGCATGAAGCAAAAGTCAACTGTAAGTAAAGAAGCATGTTTGGCAGCTATTGCTCTCTCTGGCATTGAATGCTGGCTAAATGAGTTTGTTTCAATGGAGGTGGTGCTTTCTGGCGGGCTTCTGCAGGGACTCTGTAAAGTGTTGGTGGGTCAGCAGAGGCCTCTCCAGACGCCCACTACCCTTTTCTGACGCCTACCTTCACCATGTGGGTATCGCTCCAAGGGCATACCGAAACACAAGATTAGTTCTGAGACCTTCAAATCAAATGAAAAACGAAAGAAAGAAAACAAACCATACAACAAAAATCTTTTTCTATCAAATTATTTTAACATAATTCTGTATTTATTTATTTTTTTTCTGACACAGCACCAAATGTAAAAGTTTGTTTTAAAGTCTAAAAGCACATGCTTTGAAAACAAGCAACCTTTTGCACCCATTTTATTATGGTGCACACAACCCATTTGGAGGCCATGGACTCCCTTTTTATATTCCTAAGGTTGCTCACGGTGCAAAGCTCACTTTGATGAATGATTTTGAAATGGCGTCATTGTAGGCTATAACTCTCCACCAGTGTCATGAGGACCACAGCGACTGCATATGCTGCACAATTTCATATACACCATTTGTTAAAAGCAAGGCCACTCTCTCTCTTCCTCTCTCCAGGAATAGATTTTAGTGGGTGTGTGGGACCAGGTGAGGAAGTGGTGAGAGATGCTGAAGAGAACGTTTTTTATTATTATTATTATTATTATTATTATTATTATTATTATTATTATTATTATTATTTCTATATGTGCTTTAGGATTTGGGCATTTTCAAGCTGTTTGTCTTTTCCTATAAAATATCTAAACATCATTAAACAAGATAAATTAACTTAAGAAGAAAATTATATCAGCTTTTGAGACTTTTATAGGTGTATGAAATTAAGTTCAATTTACATACACTGCACTAAATTTTGTTATATTGAAGCATAAAATGTCATTCGCACAGAACCCATTTTCCTATTCAAACAAAGGTCAGACGTCTAGACCTATTGACACAAAGACGAACAGCTGAATGCTCGAATTTCCCGGGGAAACCCACCAGTACCATCCAAATTAGAAAACATTATTACAAGCTTACCGTTGTGAATCGGGCTCAGGAGGAAGTTTTAAACACTGGCTGGTCATGTATTTTATTATGGATCATTTTTAACCACAAAATGTTATGGACTGCAGCTTTAAAGAGTTTTTGTGGATTTATTATTATTTATTTACTTATTTATTTATTTTTGCAATGTAAACAAAGAGAAACGTAATTGTAACGCACTGGGTGTGTGTGGGAACAAGCACGGAGAATGCAGACTTCTTGACGTAAAACGGTTTATTAACAAACAGGATCAGGATACAGACAGAATCACACCACAACACGAAGTACGTAACTTTAACGACGAACAAGGACTGGACAGACACAGAGGGTATAAATACACAAGAACACACGAGGATAATGAGCGGGGCACAGGTGACAGACATAACTACTGACAAGACACCGCTGACGCAAATTAACTAATAAAGGTGACAATGACAACTGAGGAAACTCAAAACAAAGAACACGTGACAAATGACAGGACTGAAGAACTCAAAATAAAGACCACATGTTACACATGACAGGACTGGGGAACAGATAAACAGACATATGGAGACCTAACTCTGACAGTATTACTACTCCTTTAGTATTTCAGGGAATATTTTTTGAAGTGGTTTGGATTCCATCTGCCAGCAAACATGAAGCCAAAAATAGCTAACAATGATCAAAACATACTCGCCTTTGTTGCATTCAGCCCTTCTCCATTTAATCACTTAAGGCACAGAAAATTTATTACAACTTTCAAAAGAGGGGGAAGGAATTTCCCCGTGACAGATGGTGAATGACGTAGCATGCTGTCTGCATCAGTGGAAACTTGGGTAATGCTGGGATCCAGTTCTGTCTGAAACTACTGAAACTATCATGGTTTTCTTCCTTTAACATGTGGAGTGATATGTGCTGGTGACATGTAGTCTGGTTGACTGTAAAGGCAAAGTGTGTAATTATTCTGATGTTAAAGTGCAATAGATTTTTTTTTTTTTAAATTTGTGCTGCTTTTTGTGCTGCTTATGATTTATGGTTTTGTGGAAAGCAAAGTATATTTTTTTTAATCAAAAGTGAATGGAAAATTCAAAAGAGCAGCATTTACTTGAAATAGAAATTGTTTGTAACATTATAAATGTTTTTCCTGTCACTTTTGTAAGTAAGTATGTTACTTACTTCCTTAAAAAACTGTTTTTCCTGTCACTGTTTTTGATCAATTTAACCTGTCCTTGCTGAATTAAATAACTAATTTCTTAATTTCTATATATATTCTTATGTTTTTATTAACATTTATTCTCAAAATAATCTAAAAATTATAAATTACTGATATAATGAAATATACTGTGTTAATTTGAGGTGTTGCAAGATGCTTTTGCCCTATAGAATGATGTAGTTAACATTCACCTGCAGGGGTTGAACCATGATAACCTGTTTGACCTGACAGATATGAATACTATTGCGATTATTAAGTTGAATGTAGCACCCAAAAAATAAGCTAAAGCTACTAGAACAGATAGGATACATATTAATATAGATTTCAAATACAGAGGACTCAACTGAAGAATTCACATCAATGGGCATTCACTCTTGTAGCATGTTTCTGTATTGTTGATAAAAGGACTGATTCCATCTCTATGGTAATGAGGCTGAAATAGACATCCCATTAAAGAGTGTGATCACATAACATGGTGTTATTGCCAGCAGTCCAAACGTCCACTGACGTTCACACGTACACTCTGTATTGAACACACACTGACAAATGTTCTAGTAGTTCATCACAAAAGCACCAGACTGCTTAATAGACCTCAAAACCAGGCAGTGGGTCATAACTGATAAGCGCTAGAGAAAAAGTTGACAGAAAGTAGTGTCTGTGACTGCGGTCACAGAAAGGGAACGGCACATAACCTTTCCAGGGCTGCTGTAGGATTAACTCTGCTTGTGATAGAAAGGTTGCCAGAGATTCTTGCTGGGCCGTGACCACCATTTTGGACAGCGGTCAAGGGCAAGCGGCGTATCGGCCAAAAGACCTCTGCCCTGTGCCAGCGAGTGATGGAGTTCTCTCGCAGGGATACCGGATAGCAGCGCGGAGACCCAACCGCTAGAGCGTGGCACGTCAAGGTTATCTAACAGCTGACGTCGGCAGCCTATTTTTTACTTGCCGAGGTTCCTTTATGTAATTTGCATCGCAATGAGAACATTAAAGGGAGAGTTCACTCAAAACTGAAAATTATCCCATGACGCCCTCAAGCCATCCTAGGTGTAAATGAAAATCTTCACTGAGACGAGTACAATTGGAATTATATTAAAAAATATCTTGGCTCTTCCTTGATTTATAATGGTAGTGAATGACGCTCAAGATTTTGAACCCCCAAAAAAGCACATACATCCATCATAAAAGTAATCCATATGGCTCCAGGGGGTTAATAAAGGGCTTCTAAAGTGCAGAGGATAGAGCGAAACAAAACACCAGTCACAAATTAGAAGTCTAAAACAAGAATTTTTAAAGTGAAATGTCAGATGATTCCAATATAAGAAGACCTCGAGTTTGTTGTCCAGCCCTATTTGTTTGAATGGCGAGAGTAATATATCCCATGTCATGCGTCAGGTCAGAGGTCAATCATCGGCCAGAACTCGACTTGCGTACTGCCATTACCCGAAGCCAGTGATTATAGTGTATAAAGTTTTAAATATGGATATTTTTCTTACAAAAACCCATCGCTTTGCGTCAAGAGGAGGTTTTTTTTTAACCGCCTAGAGCCATATGGATAACTTTGATGATATATGCAGTGCAGTTTTTGGGGTTTTAAAATCTCAAGTGCCATTCACTACCATTATAAAGCAGAAGAGTGAGGATATTTTTAATATAACTCTGATTCTGTTCGTCTGAAAGAAGATAGTCATATACACCTTGGATGGCTTGAGGGTGAATAAATCATGAAATTAAATCATGGCATAATTTTCATTTTTTGGTGAACTATCCCTTTAAGGGTGCAAGGAGTTAACTTTCACTCATTAGTTTGAGATTTTATTTAGAGCCTGTTCAATTCTCGAGAGACATCCTGAGTTTATTGTGTCTGGATCTATTTCTATACATGAATATTCCTAAATTAGGTCAGACGTCTTCATTCATGGAGCTAAAAAAAATCTTAAAACAAGGACATTTTAAAGTTTTTGTCATGCCGGCAGACATATAATAATCTTCACTGAAGAGCTTTGGGATATTGCGTATGATAATTTTTCCCTTGGCCGGGGCTGTTTTATGGCTAAGATTAACCTCACAATGGTATCATGACACTGGATTAATATTAGGAGGAAAGTAACATTTGAGGAGAGAGCTTTGAGAGCTGCCTGTAATGAATCAAGGAAATGAAATGTCAAACAGGTTTTAATGGGGCCATTAGAACAACGTTGACCCAGATCAGTATGTTATAAATCCCCCCCCCCCTTTTTTTTAAGTCAAACGAGGCAGTAATGTCTGTGTGCATCAGTAAAAGAGAATTAGCTATTTATTTAGTTCTGATAAAGTAGATATGGGGAAATGTTTAATGATACTGTATCATTGTCATGCCCAAGGTGAGGATGAGGAGAAGCATGACGTCAGTAGTTTATGACGATACTAATGAAAGAGGGCTCTCTAATGATCTACCAAAATCAATAAAACAATAAATACACAGGACAAAATGAGATCACTGATCATCTGACTAGAACACGATAGATCATAAACAGACGTGTTCAAACCCCAAATGTTGTGTTTTGAATGCTGGAAACCACACTTCAAAAAAGTCATATTTGTCTAATTTTTTTATCTAATTTTAAATCAGTTAATCAGTTAAAATGAGGTAAATTAGGTAAATTAACTTGAGAAGCAAGACTTCATAAGATATTAAGATTTGTTTTCAGAGTATGTGCATTTAATACGATTGAATTTTGTCTTGCTACACTGACAGATTAACTTGTTTAAAATAGGTTAAAAAAAAGTTAATTTATCTTGTTCTAAGGATTTTTAGATTTTTCTTTTTACAGAAAAACAAGGAAAAAAAGATTAATTAAAAACTCATTAAGAAGACATTTGTAGCAGTGTGGCATGGGATGTTGCCCACTCACGACACCAGTGGGGAAGAATTAACTGGTGTAATTGGCACCAGACTGGCGTTGACTGGCATAAACCAGTCTAAGCTAACTAATATTGGTCTTTTCAACAGGATCATTAGGCCAAGATCGAATCTATGTAATTACTTTTTTCTGCATTTTCTGTGATGATTTGGTTGGAAAATCTGCAGAAAACGTTTAGAAAGAAAAATTTAACTGTGAAACTGCTACATTCTTGGTATGCTCTTAAAATCTTAAAAATTCAGAGAACATTTACAATGCATAAGGTTTATGGAATGAAGAAAAGGTTTATGGCTAATGGAAGAAGTTTCATTAAATAAAAATGTTCTTTACACTAAGAAAAATATGGTTCTTTTAATGGCTGTTCACTAAACATTTTTTGGTAACTAAAGATGGTTCTTTCAAGCCAGGGGTCTCCAAACTCGGTCCTTGAGGCCCACTTTTGGAACCTTTATTTCTAAGAGTGTAGCTGAAAACAGGGATGGGTAGAATTTAGTTTCAGAAATAAAACAAGGAATTTGCTTTTAGAAACCTGCAAAAAAAAAACAAAAAAAAAAACAGAAGCTTGCTAATGAAGATCATTTCACTTCCATTTTTTTCACTTCCAGTTTTTGCGCTTTGCTGTGTTTAACTGGCAAAGACCTTTTGGAGCCACATGGCACCGTGTAGGTCCATAGGCCGGTCCAAAGTCATGACTCATCCATTTATAACACACATGAATGGCTTCGGGTTGACCAGATATCTAACCTGCAGTCATTCTGGGGATAGAGCCCATCTGTGCTGTGTCTGTGTGTGTATATGTGCTTGTATGAATGTGTGCAAATGTGACACTGCATGTGACTTGGCAATTAAAGGACATTGATTGTGAATTGATGTGTTGACAAGGTGTCTACATAGCATGATTTGCATGCGAGCAGATCACAATGTCAATTTGATGCATGCATTGGTGCATTTTGTGTGTGTGTGTGTATGTGTATGCGTGTCATGATAGCAGGTGTTTTCTCTGTGTGGAACTGAAAGGGCCATTGCACACATGTAGTCCCCGCAGCTCAGAGCCAGAAACCTACAGCCGGAGAACCTGGCCATGTGTCCTACCATGTGGTCATCTGCTGACCCAAAAGGGAGATGGATTAAGATAGTGAGAGAGAGAAAGAAACAGAGAGAGCACTGTGTTCCGTTCAAAGGTTTAAGGTCAGGCACGATTCACAGCAATACTGTTTCTTATGCTGTCTACAGGAGGTACAGGAGAACATATTGCATCCTGTCCTGGAGAGCCATTAAAACAGGTGTGAAAGTGTATGAGGAAGTACAGTCTGTGAATGTGTATGTGTATGTAGGTTTACTGTAGACCAATGTTTTTCAAACTTACTGATGCCAAGGACCCCCAAATAAGACAATATCCTTGTGAGACCCATTTATTTGTGTGTGTGTGTGTGTGTATGATATCAATATAAAATATTTATGTATTTTTGGTATACTATTTGGTATACTATTTCACACTTACAATTTTAAAATATAATATTCGTATATACAATTTTTGCTCATACAGAATAAATGTTTCTTTTTCATTATAATGCCTATGGGCGCATTTGCTTTTTATCTCTTACTGTTAAAATAATGATTGTCAATAGAAAAAGATGATTACATCTCTCAGGATTTCACGTTATTAAAAATCAGAATATTAAAAATTGTGTAAATGTTAACATTTCTCGGCAAAATTACATATTACCAAAATTTTGCCAAGAATCTTTGAGGATGTTTATTGGTCCTTGAAGACTTTATCGCTCCTCCTCTGCCTTATTTCCCTCCCTTCCCTCACTGTAGAGGCTCACATTACAATTAAAAACTTGATGACTGTCAAATTAGTCCATGAGTCCGGCTCTAAGAGCTCCTAAAAGCCTTATAATCAATTTAATGTTTGTCTGATTCTGGCCAAAATGCCGGATCTAGCATCTAACCTCCTTCCTCCCAATGGAGGGATCGGCCCTTGGCCCAATCTCAGCTAGGTATTGATTTCAGAACATTGCATTTACCGTCCTTCTCATTACATGGTTAAAAATCATGCCGGCTGAGCGTAAGTGATCAGTCGTTTATAGGTCAGCACATAAATCAATAGGCGTCAGCTCTGGTACTGCACTGAGCTGAGCTTCCTAACGTCACAGGCTTTGTTTTCCCCTAGCCTAGAAAGATACACAGGAATATAGAGAGACAAACTTCATTATCATTGATAAACATGTTTACTGTGGACATTCAAAGGTTTGACTTTAAGTTCATGACTGTTTGCTTTTAGGTCATCTATATGCTAGTGCAAGGGCTCAGATTTTGACTTGTTTTTGTCCAATAAAATGCTCTGAATAGAATGACTTGAGTGAACTGAGTCCCTCCCTCAACGTCACTTGCAACCGACATGCACATTTATTGGCTATTTAACAATAAAGGATGAGCATGTCCTGCCAACACAGGACAGAAGCTTTTTTTTTTTTTTTAATGGGAAAACATGACATAAGCAATAGCTTGTTTTCACATGATTAATTTGTTCCATCATTAATGTAAATCTAATTAACCCCTGTGACAACGCCGTGATGTGGAATTACAGCACAGTTTTGCACAGCCATCAATTCAATAGAACTCAATTTAGTTAATTTCACTTGACTTAAAGTTGCTTTGTGCTTTTGATTAGGGACATTTGATTAGATCAAGCATTTTCACGACCTACGTTAATGTGTGACCCTTTGTCAGAGCTGCCCGCCAGACCCCCGCAGGAAGTGCGAGAGCGCTGGCGCTAGTGTGAAGGTGATCTGATTCAGGTCCGAACGCTTCAGTGCATGCAGTTGTTAAAATTGGATTCAGCCCGAGCAGCTCCTGCATATTAATGGCAACAGGTGTTAATTTACCACAAATGTGAGCATCCCAATTAATAATGAAAATTATATATACAATGAGGCCTGAATTCACACATTGAATTCTGTGATTGTCTTCATTTAAACCTGGAAATAAACTTTAAAAATTAAAGCACAGACAGGCATGTCGAGCTTATTAACAATGTGTAAATATAATATAAATAAGTGTAAAGAAATACTGCATAAGTATATGTGAGCGGTACTGAGCAAAAGATTTGGAAGAAGAGAAGACAGAGCAAATGTGTGTGAAATTCAGCAGGAAAGTGAGATGAGTAAGTGTGAGAGCGTGTGTGTGGATAAGGGTAGACTCCCATTCTGCTTGCATTCTGGCTGATGCTGCAGGGATGCCCAGGAGAATTCTCTCACATAACCGTGATTAGTCTTACATCCGTGAGCTTTAGTGCCGAACTCTCTCGCCACATGCTGACCTGCTGCCTCTAAATCTCTTACGGAGCCAGACAGGCCCATTATTTCACTTCAGCCTGAGCTTTATTATCTAATGCCGGTCAGAATCATGTGTGGGGGCCCGTCAAAATGTCTGTTGGCGAATGAAGATTGCCTGATTTACAGGATCAATCAACAGTGGAGAATGCAAGCACATGAAAAAACCCACATGAAGCAGTTTTGCACTGGGCCAATATAGTAATGCATTTATGGATGCATCGAAAGGATGCAATAAAAGCTGTAGTGCAAATACATACAACCACTTCAATTTATTTGATATTCCAAGATGCTGCAAGTGATTGGTTTTCCTTTCCTGCAACCATTTGTACAGTGAATTATGATTGGCCTGGTCCTATACAGTGTGTGTGTGTGTGTAAATATATATATAAACTGAATAGTATTTTCTTGTAAAATTTACTCCAATAATCTTTTGGAGTACAACCTACTGGCTGCCTTGGCACGCCCTTAACCCTTAAACGCATACCTTGGGTCCCAGAAGGTCATTCATTACCTCCCCGCTCATTCATTTTTTTACGTTAGACATTAACCTTCTTAGTATTCCCCAGTCTATTCATTATAAACAATATAACAATAAAAAAAATTAGAAAAGAATGTTTTCTAATTATTTTTTAAAATTGTATAGGGTTGATGTGACCCTAGGTATGTAATATAAGTATTACTTTAGTTTAGTATTATATTAGTAAGTATATATTTTTTTCTGAACAACAATAATTGAATCTCTAATGATTTAATAAGTGCAATTCACCTTTATTCCTCAAGGTGGCAATGTCTGATGCACAAAGATGACGTGATATTTCACTCATAATTACCGCAGGCACAACACAAAAGAATACACATGTATCATCAGCAAAATGTGCGGCTTACTGCAGAACAAGTACCGTACACAATCAAATATTAGTGTCAATGTTACTTGATGGTGGATCTGGTGAGGATACTGTCAGTGATCAAAATATTGATTTTAGATGCATTGAAAACAATAGTCCCAAAAGGTAACAAAATATTCTTTATTTTATTCTTTTTTACTTGTTATTAAAATACCAGGAGAATTTTATACTATTGCGGCAGATAGATCCGTCCGTGTACAGCGAGAGATTGCCTGGGTTGCACTTAAGGGTTAAAGAACAGTTGGGTAGGTTGTTTCTCATTATTGATTTATTTTTTTATTTTTTTATTGTGAAGACAAAAAAAAAAAAAAAAAAAAAACATTGTATAGACTTCCAATGGGCAAAATTACCACAGACATAATAACATTTACAGCTGCTCATAAAGCTGGGGCCGGAAACCAGATCGCGTTACATTTCTGACACTCTCTAAGCAGCAATCTATCGCAAAAGACTGGACCAGCTGACTAATCCAAGCAGACTGGGTGTTTCGCAAAGGTGGGATTTAAAGAGACAAGAGCTAAAACAGTGCATTTCTGGCAGAGAGTGAAAAGATGTGCTGCACCAATGTACAGTAAGAGAAAAATAATGTTTTTCAAACTTTACATTATGTAAATATATTCTACAAGACCCCAAAAATAAAATGATGAACTAGTAAATGAGCACAATATGGGAACCAGCAATTTATAGCTGATTCTTGTGTGCAGCCAACTGAAAACAAGAAGCACCATGAGTGTCATCATCATTTGCACAGAACCGAAGCCTGAAACTAAGCTTACCTAAAACTTATTCCCTTGCTGCCTTGCAAGTACTGGTAATTCCTGAAGGACATGCAAATCTAGTAATAGACGACTTCAAATCTTTAAAACATAATAATCCAAAAACATCTGAAGCCAGGATCAATTTATCTTAGACACGCACTGCTACTCTTAGAAAAGGACACGAGGATGAGAGAGGAAAGTTGAGAGTAAACAAGAAGCTGGGGACCACTTTTTCTTCTCAGGGGTGAAATCCTTTTCCGTACAGCTCAGTAGATTTCACTCATTTTCTGTATCGACGAAGCAAGCGGACTAGGGCAGGACCCTCATGGGCTGCTTTACCCGGTGGCTGGTTAATGAAACAGGTCGTACGCCACCTTTTTATAGCACATCCATGCTAATCAAGCACCCAGTCCTGCTCTCCTGTCATCCCTCAGGACTGGACTGTCAATCTCAGTCTTGATGGGACTAAGTGCTTTGACCAGCGGAAGTCCGCACAGAGTGAGACGGATAAAATCCTCATTATGAATGCACAGGAGATTAATCAACCACATTAAGATGCAGTTCTGTTTGGACAATTAATGCCAATATTTATAGAATTAATATATTTTTGATTAGGCTCCGCAGAGCACATTGTCAATAGTTATGATTCTAGTGTGTCTGGATATAAAATGTCTTGCAAGAATAATTGAAATAGAAATAATAATAATGAGCAAAAAGAATAATCAAAAAAATTACAGTAAATAGAGAAAAACATTTAAATTGGCCTCCAGCTAGAACACAAACCCCTTTATCAAGAAAACAACAGGCAGTGTGCGGGTGCTGCGGCAGATTCTAAAATACGCAAAGACTCACAGCCTCTATCTGTTATGATATTGATCTGCCCAATAGATCAACTGCTTTCCAACCCATCACAATATTATTCTAAACTTCATTTTTTTTAAGCTAAGCTATGCTGGACTGAGATAAGTAGCCTGCTACAAGGGAAAAAGCAACACTTGATACACATTCTATGTGCATGCAAATAAAGAGCAGGACATGACATACAAAGCAAGAAAAAGGCAATATATAAGAAGATTAAACATAATTGGTACTGCTATGTAAGCATATTGCATGAGTGTATAGTTTCTGTAAAACTAAACTGCTATTCTGTCTATTTTGTGTGTGTGTGTATGTGTGTGTGTGTCATGTTTGGAGAAACGGGACAATCCGTAACTTACCTCCCAACGCTTGCTTCATAACAAAATTCATGATGATGGCTTTTTATTCCTGCCTTCTTCAACCAAATATTACATTCAGGTTAAGCTTTTCAAATAGTTCCTTGTTGCCAGATCTACAATATGAAACAGACAATTACTTAATTGCAAAAAACAGTTTGTATAAAGAGCTATTCACTGTAAAAAGAAGTGGATGTGAGCAGTTTTTTTCCCCAAGGAAAAAAAAAAACCCTTAAAAATAGTTGATTAGTGTATTTTAAATAATGGGTTTGAATTGATTAAAACAGTTACTTTTGGTGTTATACATGAATGTATTTTTAGGTTATATGACAAAACGTTACTAAAGACTGTAATAATGACTGCATGGCATACACAATACTATCCAGTCGATCAATTCACAAGATGCGACATATGAAGGACAGTAAAGGTCAATATACCTCGCATACAGTTCATACAAAGTGCAGAGTTGTAAAATTACCACGGGCTACCATTAGTGGCTTATCGGTGCCCGCATGTAACTTAACCTTCGCTAGGACAAATAGCGTTAATGACAAGCTCTGGGACAAGCATACATCGAGTACATTTGAAGTAAATCTGCTGGGAGCGTTTGTTCTTCTCGTGGGGAATGGCAAGATTACATTTCAACCTGAATATCAAATAACATTTGAGGAAATGCCGTCTTGTAATGATCATTTCTCATTGTGAGAGTTTAAGACTGTAAATCCTAGAATGTAAATTTAAAGAATATTATAATCCAACGCATGGCCCATTCCCTTAATCTGTGTGTAAACTTTCCCTCATCCATCCGAATCAAACCCACACGCTTATAGTCCGGATGCACCGAGACGTTGGCTGATGAATGAGTCCGGTTGAATCTCGTACGTTACTGTGCTCCTTGTATCCTCTTATGCCTATAAATGCGTTAAATAACCCGCTTTAGTATTTACTCCAGTTCCCGATACGTGGCGAAAACAAAATCACTTCCTCGTTCATTGAAGCTGATTTCAGAACCATTGTTGGCGGACAGCTCCCGCTCCATCCCACATAGAGCAAAAGCCAAACGCTCGCGTTCCACATTCACACACACACACACACACACACACACACACGCACACACATAAAGGTCATAATTACCTGCACGGGCGATTTGAAATGTCTCAAGAAGCTGATTAACTCCTCAAAAATGAAAGTTGAGCAGTAATGATACAGCGAGTCTTTAACTGCTCGTTCCTAACATCTCTGGTTTCCAGGCAAAAGAAGGACGTCCTTGTTTCTCTTGCTCAGAGAGGCAGTGTGAGTGTCTATGAGGGGAACTGCAGCTGCCGCTGATAAAGGCACTCGCTGAATCACATGGAGAGCTCCCATCTGAAGCGTCCCATGTTCTGAGCGATCAATTTTTAACGACTGTGGTTGTCGTGGGTAGGTGTCCTGCTGTATGTTAACGTTATTTGCTTGTGCAATCCCAACGCTATTCCAGCCGGGATGAGCTTATTTAAAGCATCTTGCCTTAAGATGCAGATGTCTCATACAAATGGGACATGCATGGAAGATCGCGTATATATAGAGAGAGGTTGCGGTGCATTGCTTTTAGTGTTACAGTATGATTGAACGATCAAGCCGCCGGTTGTTCGGCCTCACCTCGATTCGTCCTTGAAGCTGTTTGATGAGATTCTCTATGCGTTTTCCTGACCAGGCATGATTTAAGAAAGTGTGGACGATATGTTTACACCGTGAGCGTTATGAGTGCTGATGAAGTGGTATGTGCTTCTGGTTTCAATTAGCAGGTTGCGTTGAGTGCAATTACAGAATATTTAGTGAAACCATCTGGACAGGAGGCATTACAGCAGGGCAATAGTGCTACTGTCTGTCATTTGCAAGATATTCCCAGGAACTGTATTAATAGTTAATTTAGCTTATTTAGGTCTATATATATATATATATATATATATATATATATATATATATATATAGCATGCTCTGTTTTTGGCAACAGTTCTTCTATTCTTAATTGATGGAGTATGTAGCTTTTCATTTCTTAAACAATTATGTAAGAAGAAACTTTATGGCCATATTCAATGTCAAGATTGTCAAGCTCAAAATGTGAAAGAATGGTTGGGAGGGAGCATGAGGAAACATTTTCACACATGAATTGGCAGTCCAGCGCTTAAATTCATTGAAAGTCTTTTGGGTGTGGTGGAGTAGACTTTACAGAGTGCTCGACTCTTGCATTGTTTAATACAAGACCTTGACCAAAAATGTATGCGCCGCTTGATGGAAATAACATCACATTTCTTTCCATCAAGAAGTGCATCACAGAGGGATTTTGAGCCATTCCTCCTTCATAAAAGTGGCCAGGTGGGGGAAATCGATTTTTTGACTTGCTCTTGCAAAATACTCCAAAGTGCCTCAAAATATTTAGGTGACTGTGCAGGCTATGGGAGATGTTCAACTTCACTTTCATATTTGTCAAACTATTTTGTCACCAGTCTTGCTGTGTATTGGTAGATTATGATGCTGATACATGGCATCTCCTCAGGGGTAGATGTTTGAACCGTTGAATATGGTCGTCCAGAATGGTTTGGTAGTCCTTGGCAGTCACGCACCCATCAAGCACAGAAAGGAATGCCATGATATTGCAGCCCAAACCGTAACTGATCCACCCCTGTGCTTCACTATGTTAAACCTCTTTGGGGCTTCTCCACACTCTAACTCCCACAGATGTGGGAAAGACAGTGAAGGTGGACTCACCAGAGAACAATACATGTTTTACATTGTCTACAGTCTAAGATTTGCCCTGTTGGCACCAATAAACCCACATTTAGATTTGTCACGAGTGACCAAAGTTTTGGCTATTCCAGCCCAACCATGAATATTGACTGTGGAGCTCACAACAAACAGTTTTGATGCTGGAAACAGGAGTTGAGGTTTAATTTAATTCTTCAGTGAGTTTGGCAGCTGTTTTTTTTTTTGGATACAATTCGGGTTAGTACCTGGACATCCCTTTCAGACAGCTTCCTATAATGTAATCCTTGCATCTACCAGTAGAGGCTGAATTATTTGAAACCACAGCAACAGATTTGGCATGTTTGTCAAAATGAGAGATTAGTTTTCCTTAAGAAGTGCTCATTTTATCAACCCAATGCATTGTAAACATAACTGATAAACATACTCTCAATTTTCCAGGCAATTCAATTGAAACTGCTGACTTTTTAGATATGGCTTGCCAGATTTGTTTCCATCAGACAGTCAGTAAATGGACGGTGGGCATCTGTGGGTGTCTGTATAGCTCAAGAAGAAATTTTATTTTCCTTTAAAGTGAAGCTTTGGCTGGTAGATCAGATCACACTGCCTTTTGTGCCATGATATGACAAAATAAAATCCATTGTTTACCCAATCTTAAGTGTGTATGTCATGAGATTAACACAGCTATATTTGTTCATACTGAAAACTTCCCTGCAAAATTGATCTGAAAGTTTAAAAGTGAAGTGGCATATTGCAGAACAATTTACAATGCATGCAGTAGTGATGTATCATCTTTTACGATTTGACCGTCCTTTCTGCCCTTCTGCACTGCAATATTTTATTTAGCTTTGTATTCAAATCCACTGATTTGTACTGATGCCAGAAGAGAAAATGATTCACATATGTGGGAGTGAAGGCTGGTAATAACCTGGATTACAGACTGCAGTGGGTGTCAGATTCCCAGGGAATTTTGAATTTGACATTTTGAGACATTTCGCCTCCCACCGCGCTGTTACAAACAGCAGTGGAGAGCATTCAGTCTCAATCAGCGTTGTCGCCCACACAAGTACCTCACAAATGCTAAACATTGTCTAAATACTTAACTTTCTGACCATCAGCAAGCTTATAATAGCGATTAGGACTATTGCAGTGGTAATGACAATGAAGCTAGGAGGTGTTATTTTGCGATCAGCTGTGCTTTTGCATTGTTTTTTAATGAATTTTATTAATGAATGCAGCATCCTTAAATCCGCTCCTTAAATTAGAGATTCATTCCCCACATCTGTGTTGGCTAGGTCTCTCTCATTTCAATCTAAACACATTAAAAATGTAAAAAGGCTTTGAGGTTGAATTGAGTAGCACAATCAAAACAGTGTCAAATTTAGCAGCATTTGATTTCTTGGCTCTATTTGTCAAATTATTGCTACCTAGAATTGACGATGGCTTTTGAAAATTGTGATATTAGAGTCACTATCTAAACAATACATCTTTGTCTAATGATGATGGTTTGGCACTCGGCAACACACTTTTTCCCATAGCAGACAAGCAAGCTAATGAAAATAGTCTGATATTAAACCTGGTTTTATTCATAATTAGTTTCTGGCCAGCACTCAATTGATTTTCCCCTAGATTTTTCCACCTAAAATCCATTTAATTTTTTAAAATGTAACATTTTTAATAAGTAGCAACATCTATTAATATCCCAAATAATGGCCAAATGATGGAAAAAGTGACCAGGATTAACTCATTATTGGGTAAACAACATGGGTATCTTTTCAGTAAAGCTCTCATGTCCTTCATCTTGAGCTGTTGCCTTGCCGGCTGTATTGTTTTCATTTTTTAATCACGCTATAGTCAATTAAGGGAACAACCTGCACTTTACATGGGTATTAACAAAAATCCCAGGCTGCAAAATTGTCTAAATCATGAATTGTAAAAACTAAAACACCCACACATTGTATTTTATAACAGGTAATGCATCTTCAACCTTCAAAGAGAAAATGGAAAATAGAGAAAGGCAGAAAAGACAAAAGTGTTTACTGAAGTAATGGATGTTCTGACTCATCGTTCCAAAGAAACCACACCGATCCTGGCTGTTAATCTCTTATATAAAACACTCTAATTCTCAGGATATTTTCAACAGTCTTCTGAGTTTTCTGCGTCCTAAACAGGAAATTGTGACTGCAGTGCCATTGTAATATACTAAATGTGTTAATGCACCATGCGAAAGAAGTAATGTGTCATGTGAATACAAGCAGTCTAATGGTACCCTGTGAGTAAATGTGAAAATAAAAAAAAAACAAAACAAAAAAACCCCCCCAAAGAACAGGAAGTATCACAAACAAACCAACACACAGTAAGTATATACAGAGCAATTTGCTTGCTCCCAAAATGAACTGAATTACCCTGAGTAAGCACAGTACTCCATTTGTGCTTGTGTTCATTGTTATTTCTTGGTAGTTGGTGTGCAGGTTTGCAATAATGACCGTGGGTAAGTGGACGCTGAGAGACCCCTGAATAGGATGATTGCAATTTTCCATCCTTCCAAGTCCCTTCCATTTGCTCTCCGGAGGACTGTTTTCAGAGCTATACGTCATGAGGAATGGGTTAGGAAAGGTCATTTTCCTGCAGAAACTTGATTTGCCTCCAGGCTACAACACTGTTGTTTGATGATAAGATTTCTGTTTTATTATGACCTGCGGGACTGATTTAGTTTCCTTAACAAGCACCATCAAGTGCTGCGTTCTGAAAAACAAGTTGGACCTTGAATTTAAACATTCATCAAGTCACGTGATTTGAAACAGTATCCTTAAGGTAAGAGATAATTATTAGATACAAATCCCTACTGGTCACTTCCCTTTGGATTCCAGGCATTTATGAAAGATGGAGCGTTTCAAGGGTTTTAATAAAAATTGCTTTAATTATGAAAGATCTTATGTTCAATTATACCCCCTGGGGTAAATATGAAATCTGTAGTAAACAAACCTTCTCACGTCCTTGAGGCTGTGATGACAATCCTTTACTCTGAACTGATGTAGTTGTTGTCTTCAGTTGTCCATTGAATCCACCTGCAATTTCAAGAGGACGGTAACTATCTTTGTCACCGAACAAAACATTGTTTGCTAATGAACAAGGTTAATAAACCTCTGCACGTAATAACCTAGAATACCGTCTAACACTTGATGGCTGCTCTGTTAAGTCTTCGTCGTCAGTTAGGAACCTGGGTGTACTCTTTGATACCAATCTTTCATTTGAAAGCCATATTTCTAGCAACTGTAAAATTACATTCTTCTATCTTAAAAATATATCTAAACTACGTAATATGCTCTCAATGACAAATGCAAAATAGTTCATGCGTTTGTAACCCGTTTATCAAATCCAGATCAAAGAAAAGGAGGAAAAATATCTACTTGGGTCTGAGCTCACCAAATACAATTAATCTCTATTTAGGCTAGTATTTGGAGTCGGGGTCTCACACCATACACTGAATCAATAAAATGATTACAACTTTGTTTTAAATATGTGTCTGCACTTATGTAACCTAGTTATGTACAATACTAACTGAATGAATAAAAAAAAAAAAAGAATTATAAATGAATGAAACGCATTATTAGTTTCAATGAACTGTAACTGTATTCTCTAAATTATTGCTCTTCCTCTTTTGCTTCAATTCAACTTCAATTTACACATAAAAACTGCATGCATCACATAAGAACATTCTTCGCCCTTCACAATTCACCAATTGAATACAAAGTATATTGTTCAGAAAGAAAGAAAGAAAGAATAAAAAAATTAAAAAATAATAATCTCTTTGTGTATACTTAAGTCCGAGTGGAATATGAATGTCCCACTTCAGTCTGTCTGTTTGTGTGAATGCCTACAGTGTTTGCAGAAAGAAACGATGAAGAAAACAAGCGGACTCCTCAGATGACGCGATTACTCCGTAGTGCGAATCCAGCGCGACTTCAACACGACCACCGAACATTGAGACAGTCCAATCTCCTCAAACTTTGCGATACAACATCCAATTGCTAATGCAATAAAACAGTTCAGACATCAATTTAGAGAAATAATGTTGATGATGGGCAAGATTAATAATGGCCTCACACGTGGCTCACATCTCTCTCTTCAACGAGCTGGCGCGCATGTAACGTCAGCACCCATCACCGAAATGCATATAACATTTATAACTTTTAAACTATAACAACATTATTTCATAACATAAATGTGCAAATAGGTTTAACGAGTATATGAATTCACCATAAACACTTTACAAGTATTGTATTGCATTGTATTGATTTGTTTTATTAATTTTAATTTTTCATGACCAAAATAACCTAGTTAAACTCACCACATTAACAAAAACAAAACATTTTTATTTTTTTAAAGGGCTTGTTGTCAAAGTTGTTTGAGATAACATGTGCAATTAGCCACTAGGTATCACCATGGAGACGGGTGTCGATATAGTTTCGAAGCCTCGACACAATACGGCACATTTGCTTCAACTGTTTCAGTGTGTCATTAAGCCTCGCTCTGCCCACCACTATAAAACAGTTCAGACATCAGTTTAGAGAAATAATGATGAAGATGGGCAAGATTAATAATAGCCACACATGTGGTTCACATCTCTCTCTTCAACGAGCTGGCGCGCATGTGACGTCAGCACCCACCAACGCATTTTGTTTACTTATTTTTGTCCGTCACGAAAACAAATTAATAATTTAGAAAATGATAAAAATAAAATTCATGATCATGATCTCAAGGCTAGATTACTGTAATGATCTACTAGGTGGTTGTCCTGCTCGCTTGATAAACTACAGATGGTCCAAAATACAGAAGCAAGAGTTCTTACTAGACCCAGGAAGTATGACCATATTAGCCCGGTTCTGTCAACACTGCATTGGCTCCCTATTAAACATCGTATAGTTTTTAAAATTTTGCTAATTACTTACAAAACACTAAATGGTTTGGCTGTCCAGTACTTGAGTGACCTCTTAGCGCATTATTGTCCTTCATGTCTACTGCAATCTCATGAGAATTCTGGCCAGTTGATAATGCCTAGAATATCAAAATCAACCGCAGGCAGTAGATCCTTTTCCAATTTATCACCTAAACGGGAACACTTCCTGTAAAACCTGATGTACTCGTTACATCATAAGAAGAATGGCATCTACGCTAATATTAGTCTCTCTGTTTATTCCGAGTCAGCCAGATCCAGGCCGTATCAAAACCAGAAGGAGGACCTGCGCCTAAGCACGAGCACATCACATCCCCGAAATGTCAACTATCCCCTGTGAAGGCCTCATCGACACGACAGCCAGCAGCACAGATCCCCAACAAAACCGTTTCCACATCGGCGTGATGAATCCGAGATGGAACTGGATTACATTGTTTCACTGTTCCAATCCCAATCTGATTTATGACCTCTAATGCTGCCTGAATCATAATCATACACTGTTCCTTGTTGGCCAAAGGAGAACTGGCCTGGTTTCTCCCAAGGTTTTTTATTTTTTTTCTCCTCCATTTTTGTCACCTGATGGAGTTTGGGTTCCTTGCTGCTGTCGCCTCTAGCTTGCTTAGTTGGGGACACTTGATATTCAACAATGTTTTTGATCTGCCTGTATTGACACCATTGAATGCGAACTGAACTGAGATGGACGATGACATCACTGTTTTCTCCAGAGTTCCTGTATAGATAAATGAACTAAATTAATAAAGAGTGAACAACAAAGAGCAACAATACTGAACTTACTTGAGGTGTACACTGACACCATTTTCTTCTAGAACTGCTGTACAGCTAAAATTGTTCCCTCTATCACTGTAAAGCTGCTTTGACACAATCTGCATTGTAAAAAGTGCTTGGCCTATATAAATAATGGTGACTTAACTTGACTGAAATGAGAATAGAAATGATCTTTGTGATGTGCATCCACTTACTGTGAACTGAACCAATTCTTAAAGTGACAATTTACCTAAAAAAAGGAAAATTCTGTCATCATTTACTCAAATATCATTTTCAAACCAGAATTTCTTTCTTCTGTGCATTCTGTGGAACACAACAGGTGATTTTTTAAAGATTGCCCTGTCTGTTCTTTATGGTATAATAGAAGTGACTGGGGACTGGAGCTCTTAAGCTTCAAAATGGCAAAAAATAAATAAATAAAACGATTACTGTATATGCTTTAAAACTCAAGTACATCATTAAACTCATGCACTTACTCCAAGTTTTCTGAGGGCATATGAGAGCTTTGTGTGAGAGACCAAATCGAAGCGATTATCAAATCCGACAGTTCATGAGAGAAATATAGCAATTTCAGAATCATAATGAATCAGATTTGATCCAGTTGCCACACAACTCTTCCATTCTCTCCTGGTCACCGTCTAAAATGTTAAAAATAGCCGTGCTCATATTTTGAGAGACTTCTCATTACAGAGCCAATGGGTGTAGTTCAGCCACACCTTAACTGTACCCATAACCCTATCCCTAAGCCTAAATTAGGTCAAGCACCACCTATAGCATCCAGAGAGTGGATCTGCAGTGCATCACTTGTCTGTCAAAATTGTGGTGAAAGGGATGAGGCGAGGACTCAAAAGAAGGGGGAAAACAGTACTGGTCTGGACAAGAAACACATGAGGTAACATTCAACAACAATCTGGCACAGCACAACAAATACAAGGAGAATAAATTGGGAGCAAACAAGGCAGGCACCGAAGGAGGACAGGTGGGGAAAATGAAACAATAATCAGGTAACAAGATGGGAGGGGTTACAGTTTTTGCCAATTGCTTACACACTTTTTGCAGAATTTGGCTCATTATGTCAAAACACACACTAGGCATTCACAAATAGCACTTGGAGATTAACAACTCACATCTATGCTGAAATGAAACACTGCAATCAAAACTTAACACACCTTTCTAAAAATGAAATTGTTGCAGCAAAACCATACACACAAGCACCATTTGAATTATTTTTTCATAGCAGCAGCAGCACACTGATGGGCTTTATATAAAACACTGCAGTCTTTGTGTTTCTATTCTTATTATCATTTTCTCAGACTCATTCTTCTGTAAAACTAGAATTTCTGCAGTAATCAAACAAGAGTTTCTACAAAAAACAAACATTCTTACAGAAATAAAGAAAAATAGAATCACAAATCAAAAAATTTAGCAACAAAAGTAAAAAAAAACGAAACGACTGGATAAATTGGTATGAGGTGTGTTTGTGTGTGTACTTGTATTCCTTACATTGTGAGTAAAATCAGTAAATCTTGGGGTTGGGTTGGGGGAAATATCGCCCACCTCAACGTCTCCACATGCCTCCTCCAATGCTTGTAGAAGAGTCATCCGGGCATGTGGTTGTGATCACGTACTTTCCACCGCCACACAGAAAAGAATTTCTCGACTGCATTTAGAAAGGGGCTGTAGGAGGGCAGGTATGAAGTGTGAAATGCTGTTGTTGAACCAATCTCGGACCAGAGTAGCCCTGACGTCATCTGATACACGTCTCCGCACTGGTCCTCGTCTTTGTCCATGTCCTCTTCCACGTCCAACTCCTTTCTCTCTTTATCCTCCTCATACTCTGACTCTCATTGCCTTCACGCTTGTAAAGTTCTCAAAATGGCTTACCTGAGGCCTATTTGTAGTGCTAAGAGACCGATTGGTGTTCTGTTTTCCCAATGATAACAGGTGATTTCATTTTTGAACAAAGTGTCAAATCTAAGAAAACGTGTGTAGTGTTTCGCAATAAGTGTGTTATAGGATTGCAAACAATAGAAGTGCAAAGTTGATAATGTGTTTAAGCTATGGTTATACTGTGTTTAAGGTGTGCTACAAGAAGTTTAGGTATTGAGGCTTTGGTCCAAGCATTCGGTTTTAGTGTTAGCAATGGTCAAAAACTGTAATAGACAGGAGAGCACATGGCACAAGGAAACAGACAAGGCAAGCCATGTGCTCACATCAAATGACAAAAAATATGAGTACATGGCCAGCAAACACAATCATAAGCCATGTGTCCAAACAAAACAAGACATGAACACGCAACTAATGAGGACACTCATAAGCCGCTTGTTCACACAAAACATGACGACATGAAAGTACGCGGCCTATGTAAACACGAACGGTGTGCTACGCAGAACACAATACACATGGACGGAAGAACACTATGGCGGCATTATAATGCCTTTAATAACCGAGCGCACAGTAAATCCCTTCCGCGAGAAAAAACAGATCTACACGCGAGAAAACGGGAGCTTGCAAGCTCATTTTAAACCCGCGCGTGAATGACATTCTCCTCTTCGTGCAAATAAGCTTTCGAGTGCGCGGACACGACTTTGATTACAAAAAAGTTAGATGATTAAAATTACTTTATAATTTGTTAATATCCAATGTTGCTCAGTTTAAGCAAATGTTGTCCCTCTATTCTAAAAAGGTTTCTTTTATCTTTTTTAATCATCTAACTTTTTTGTAATCATCAGTAACAGTTAAGTTCAAATTAAGTACAGTATATTTTATAAATGAGTACCTGACCACATCTGAATTATTTAAAAAAAATGTCCTAGATATAAAGATTAATTTCTAAATTGGGTTTTAGAGGAGTATGATTATTCATGCTGTGTACTGTAACTGTAAAGTGCTGAAACTCTTTTATACTGTATTTAATGGAAAATATATTAACAAAGAATGATAACAAAAAGCTTACACAACAACTCTTTAAGCCGGGAACACACAAGTGTGGGGAATGATGACGCACGTCCTGCGAGTCATGTCCGAGCACGCGGGGGCTTGACAAATGCACAACGTGAATGTCCGAATACCGACACAAAACCGAAACCAAACTAGACTGAAGTGGCAGGATCTAAACACCAGACCCCGCACACAAGATAACTCACGTGGACAGAAGAGCGTAGGGCCCGAGCGTACTTGAAACATCATGCTCACCAAAACAAGATAATATAGGAGAGTAAGGCCTCTGTCACAAAACCAAGAATAAACTAGACCGAAGTGACAGAACCCTGACACATATTTAGTGTCTTACAGAAATAGGTAGCTAAGATAACAATGTCTAAGGGTGCGTTCACACTTGTAGTTTGGTTCGTTTGGTCCATTTGGTCCGGACCAAAAAACAAAACCAAAACATATAGTCCCGGTCCGCTTCACACTGGCATTTTTAACAGCGAATCTAAAGTTATCGAACCAAAGGCATAGGGTCACAACCTGATTGGTCGGCTTTTTATGACGTATATTTCGCGACGGAGCTATGCTCATGCTTACCGAACATTCCAAACAATGCTGTGTGCTGGATTAAACGCCATCATTTTATGCGTGCACATATGGTTTTATTTTTACCAGCTGAGAACTCACAAAGAGCTAATAAAGTGTTCAAAACATTCAAAACAGCACAGACCACTCGTCGGACCAAATATCGATGACAACACTTTACCTCCTCGTTGCCCTCGACTCATTTTGGATACACCGATCTTTCCGCGTCGTCAAATCAGCTGATGTGTAGCTGTTTTTGGTTCGTTTACATGTCTTTGATCCGTGTTGCGTTCATATATCAATCGAACCGCACCAGAGTTCGTTTGGAAGCGGACCGAGACCCATCTTTTTAGCGGTCTCGGTCCGCTTGTTTGGTGCGCACCAGGGTTCGGATGGCAGCGTTCACATATGTTCAAACGAACCACACTTACTGAGCAATTGCACCAGGGTTTGTTTTAATCGAATCAAACATGACAAGTGTGAACGCACCCTAAGTCTAACTCTAACTCTAATATCTCTACCTCTCTGCTTCTTTTTAGTCATGACCAGTGGTCCTAAGGAATTGGAATACCTATTTATAATGAGATAGGGATGCGTTTTGCAAAACCATTTCTTGAAACTATAGTTCCAATGAACATTAGCAAACGGTATTGCGTTCTTGTTTTTATGACATGTGGACTTCCTTAACTTATTCATCCTTATCTTGAGCAAAATAAGCAAGTTGACACCCAGTGCAATCAATATATTTTATTCAGAATATAGGCCCATACAAATGTCCTTTACCTCTTTTAGTTTGCATCGTTTTTGAAGAGTTCACATGTGCGAACATGCTCTAGCACATAAGAACCAGCCTATGATTGAATCTGGAAATAAAGCAAAATAACTGAGAAAATGAAAACTACTCCTTAGATGCCATTTCCATAATTTATAGCAAAAAAAATAGCATTAATTTGATCTCAAACGGACTCATTAATAGTAGTTATTATTCCACCGCCTGCATGGCATCATTAACCAACGTGGTTGAACAACAAATTTGCGACAATGCCATTTCAAGAAACAGTCGTGACTAGCAGGATGATTTCTTCAACGATGAATACTTTGGTAGCAGCAAGTTAAGTCATTGTGCGGGAAACGCACAGCTTATTGGTTTACATTCAATTCTTATGAACACTGTGAGCTGTTCACTTCACTCTAAAGGTGTGAATTTCCAGTATATTTTGAAACTATAGTTGTTGTAAATTTACAGTAGGCTATTTAATACAGTTCTGATGTATAATTCTGAATACAGTATTTTATCATAAGATATTAAAGTTAAAACGTTTTAGTGTGAACACGTTACTGTGCTCCCTTGCTATGCACTGAAATATACAGTTTCACTGGTGCTATTCATTCTATAATTTTTTATTTTTTATCTCTGTTGTAGTGGAATACAACCGTGTTGCACTTCACATGGTTTTTGTTGTAGCATGTCCCGAGATAATAAGTATATTCTGCTGTCTGGTGTCTTTCCTCCTTTCAGTTCTTTTCTTGTCCCGTCCCTCTCTCTCTTTCTCACTTATTATAACTAGATCAAGACTGTTTATGACACAAACTGTCATTTGTTTTCATTAATGCTGTCATAAGCAGTCTGGAAATAGGAAGCCTTTCAAAAAGCTAAACCTGGAGCAGACAATGTTGCTTTGATGCAGATTCTACTGTTAGAACATAGTTCTCTGAAGAACATTAAACAATGGGCCTCATTCACTAATAATTTTGTATAATTCAAATATGTGCGCGGGAAAAAAATCACGCAAAATTGACACAGGATTCACCACAGGTGCCGTCTCATATTCATTTATTCTTACCATTGTTCTAATGTTGATGAATCTGTGTTATATTTTAAATAATGGAGCACAGGAAGTATTTGCATAAAACACACCCAAACCATGCCTTAGCTCTCCTGCCCGCTTCCTGAGCATCCGCAGCAACATTTTTATATGGCTTATAGACTACACATGATTGTGTTTCGACGACTCTTTTGATTTTATATATACAGGCTGCATTGTCGCTTCAATATATATATCCTTATTGAATGGCTTGTAATCAAGTTAATAATCAATAGCTATTTATCCTTAATAATATACAATTTGAATGACATCTTCAAGCTTATGAGACTTAAACTACTTATTTTTTGCATGTCTTCTCACTGGAACGTTCTCTCTCCTTGAGAGAAGCACCTAATATATATTTACTCTTCTAGCTGACCATGATAGCCTAGGTCACTCAGGCCTGTCTCTTACTGTATGTGACCAATTCACAGTTAAAACATTTACTGTATTCTTCATCTTCAATCACAGGAGAATAATGATGAATATTGTCTGAATCTCTTAGTGAGAGAAAGTAGGCCTACATCTTATCAGTATGTTTGAGAAAGTTAACTGATCAGAGCTAGAGCTCAACCTTGAAGAAGCTGTGTATCTGTGTGCGAGTCATTATCTTTTATTACAGGTCCTGCCTCCAGTGAGGTGAACAACTGGCACCCAGGGAAGATGAAATGACCTAGAAACACTGATATGTGACCTTGGTGGGTCACATCGTGCCTAAACCAGGACCCTTGTTGTCATCCGGATAATCAATGGAGATATGCTTCGAACTATATGTCAACGTGTGCCGATTTTATGTCAGTGTGAGTAGTTATCTATGTCTTAGCCAACAAAAATCATTCAACTTGAAGTAACGACATTAAATTACCTGTGTTACAGTATAATTGTTGCTGTATTGAGTGTGCATGCAGAGCGGCCTACAAACTCCTTGCAGAGTGTTGAAGCTGACTTCTGCTGATGAAACTGAAAACTATTCTTCAGTAAAATTTTCTTCAATTGAGTGTATCTCTGACTCCTGGACTTCTTTCATAATATCTGGTCCTAGGGTCACATTACTTTAATATTAAAGGTTACAATTAACAACAGAGCCCAAACTATTAAATTAAATTAACATAATATAATATAATATATGGTTATTATAACAAACATATTATAACTATATATAATATAACATATAACCATGCAGATGACAAAGGCTGTAAATAACAAAATAAATAGGGTAGTCGTGACCTAATGGTGAGGGAGTTGGGCTTGTAACCTGAAGGTTGCTGGTTTGATTCCCACGCCGGCAGGAATTAAAGGTGGGTATTGTGAATGAACAGCTCTCTCTCCACCTTCGATACCATGACTAAGGTGCCCTTGAGCAAGGCACGAAACCCCTAATTGCTCTCCTTGTAAGTCACTTTGGATAAAAGCGTCTGCCAAATGAATAAATGTAAATGTAAATAAGTTGACTACCTTGCACCTGTCGCTGAAAATTGTTGGCATTGCAGCTTGTTGAAAGTAATTACATAATCAAAATAAGAATCACTGCTCTGGGGAGTCTTAGGAATCTTTAAAAGTTTTTCAGTTGACATCAGCAGATCTGTCCGACTCCCTCTTGTACAATCCAGCCACCATAATGTCTAATTCTGTTTCTGTGTAATAGTAGTCTGAGGACACAAGTCAAGCATCATGTCAATTTTAACAGTGAGGAGTTTTAAGCAAAAGACCACATGCAGTGCAGATTTCATTTTTAGTGTACTTTATGAAGAGTTTTAGCTAAAAATGCTAAGAGGAGAGTCCATCTTCTGCCAAATTCTGCTGAATTTCCATGCTGGTGCAGGTTGGTTTATGTTAGTTAGTCCGTGTATATCAGGTGGACCAGTTTAGCCATGCTGTGCTGCCAGGACTAACACGCCTATAATTCTATCCACCTGGTCTTTTGGGTTGCCATTGTTGTTCAATGCAACATTTCAGATAAACTAATAGCACTAACTCAACAAATAAAATAAAAAGAAGAAGAGCATGAAACCTGTAACAAAGAAGGGAGGTTTATTATTCCCAACACAGTTGCTGAAATTTAATTTGGCAGTGTGAATTAGACTAGTGGCCGGCGGACCCACTCGCAGTGGTGTAACATTAATTATCTTTCCCCAGAAGAAGTAAAATGTTAAGATGAGACGGCTTTACAGTGTAGTATGAGCAAGACTTAAAATATTAAGGCCAACAAGAAAAAAAGTTAATTATGTTCAGAATTTATTTGAGGATATAATGAACATTTGACACATTTTTAGAGTAGCTAGTGACTAGTGAGGAAGTAGGCCTGTTCCTGGCAAAATTATGTCCAGGTGATGACAAGTTACTGTAAAAGTGCAGCTGCCTTCATTATGCTGAAGAAAAGTGGGAAGGAAAAAATCTAATTTTCTGCATGGCTAAAACTGTGGTTCATGAGATCAAATAGAACAACGAGAAATAGTGAGCCATACATCTCTGTAGTCAAAAGAGGAAGAAAACGAGGGTGTAGATTGAGTCCAAAAATACATGTTCAAAAAGTGCATCATTTAAAAGACACAAGCATGTCTGACTGTGCGTTCTCTAATATGAAATAATGACCAGTCACTTTAAGTTGCTCCAGTATGTCACTACATTTTGGAAAAGAGCTATAATGTCAGTATTTGGGCCTCTAAATCATTTTAGCTTCAAAATCATTTTACAATAAGGTTCCATTTGTTAACATAGTTAACAAGAACTGACAATGAATAATATTTCTAAAGCATTTATTAATCTTATTTACTGTTAATTTCAAAACTAATACAGTATTAAAATCAAAATTTGATAATATCTGATTGAAGTTGACTAAATATCTAATATTTAATGGACCTAAGCTAACATGAACTAACAATGAACAGTTGTATTTTTATTAAAGGGTTAGTTCACCCAAAAATTTAATTTTTCACCCTCATGTCAAACCCGTAAGTCCTTCATTCATCTTTGCTTGTTTCTACATAGTGTAGCGGAGGCCAGCTGGTAGTTGCTGTTAAAGAAATGTTGCAGCCTTTAGCCTCCTTGCTAGAGCATCTGACTCCCACGCTGGAGACCGAGGTTCAAGGCCCGCACAGAGCAGGTCAAGTAGGATCTGGGTATAAGGGTACATTAGTTAATGAACTAATATTAGTTAACACACTAAACAATGGAATAGGAACTTATTGTAAAGCGTTACCAAAATATTATATATTTTACCTGTAGACCTGGTTTCATAGACAGCTTAATTTCATAGATAGCTTATGACATCCCTACTAGTGCGACCGTGAGGCAGAGGTGGAATGTAATGAAGTAATAATACTTTGTTACAGTACTTGAGTATTTTTTTGGGAAAAATCTGTACTTGAGTATTTATATTTCTGTCAACTTTTACTCAATTATATTTCCTAAATAAAATGTATACTTTTACTCCGATACATTGACACAACAAAGTGCTATGCTATACAGCACACTAGTGTATATGTTTTCTTTTCCCTAAAGTAATTAGTTTGTTGACTAAATGCTGCATTAGTGGAGAATGTTTGCCATCAAGGCTGAGAGGATGCTGACGTTCGTAGTAACAATACCTCAAGCGGTTAAAACAATGTGACAAAAATTGTTTTACCCTTTGTTACCCTCTATTTGCATTAGTTTATATCCATTTGTTTGATTTTATGCATTCGTTATCCAGCGAAGATGCATATTTAAATTGTATCCTAATCATGCAAGCCGACAGAAACATAAATCAGAAATATATTCAATTTTAGTTCTTTTTTTATCTGCACTTTAACACATATTTTTATTAGCTAATTATCAAGTGTTCTAAAATAGAAGCAAATAATGAGTGAAAGTGTACATATAACATGCCTTTGTGCGTAAAGATGGCCATTTTAAGCATGATTGTTTGGATTTATATGAAATGGTAACACTTTATGGCAACACTTTGGTACTGGCTCAGTACTTGGACCGTTGATTTTCACTCTGTACATCATACCCTTGGGAGATATCATTAGGAAGCATGGCATAAGTTTTCACTGTTACACTGATGATACTCAGCTCTATATTTCTTTGTGCCCTGGCAAAACCTACCAATTCTCAAAATTAACGGAATGCATAGGTGATAAAAATTGGATGACTAGTAATTTTCCACTAATAAATAATAACAGAGATTCTAATTATTGGACCAAAAACTTCTGTACATAATAACTTAGAATACTGTCTAACACTTAATGGCTGCTCTGTTAAGTCGTCTTCGTCAGTTAGGAACCTAGGTATGCTCTTTGATACCAATCTTTCATTTGAAAGCCACATTTCTAGCATATGTAAAACCGCATTCTTCCATCTTAAAAATATATCTAAACTGTGACATATGCTCTCAATGACAAATGCGGAACAGTTCATGTGTTCATGACCTCAAAGCTAGATTACTGTAATGCTCTACTGGGTGGTTGCCCTGCTCACTTGATAAACAAACTACAGCTGGTCCAAAATGCAGCTGCTACAGTCCTTGCTAGAACCAGGAAGTATGACTATATTAGCCCGGTTCTGTCAACACTGCACTGGCTCCCTATTAAACATTGTATCGATTTTAAAATCTTGCTTATTACTTACAAAGCACTTAATAGCTTAACTCCCCAGTACTTGAGTGAGCTCTTAATGCAATATAGTCTTTCGTGTCTGTTACGATCTCAGAATTCTGGCCAGTTGTTAATACCGAGAATATTAAAATCAACCACAGGAGGTAGATCCTTCTCCTATTTGGCACCTAAACTCTGGAACGATCTTCCTAGCATTGTTCGGGAAGCAGACACACTCTGTCAGTTTAAATCTAGAGTAAAAACGCATCTCTTTAACCTGGCATACACATGACACATTATCAATTTATGTCTTCATATCCGTTAAAGGATTTTTAGGATGCATATATCAGGTCAGCTGGAACCAGGAACACTTCCTATAACACCGGATGTACTCGTTACATCAGAAGAAGTATGGCGTTTACGGCAATTTTAGTCTCTCTGCTTATCCCGAGGTTTACCATTTAACGTGACTGGCTGGATCCAGGCTGTTCCGGATGTTTGGGTTGGATGGGGAACCTGCGCCTGTGTGTAGGTGCACCGTGGCCCTGGGGTTACGGCGGAGACTGTGTCAACTAGCTCATCCCTTGTGATTTTTTTCCCTCTATTTTGTCGGAGTTTTGATTCCTTGCCACTGTTGCCTTTGGCTTGCTTGGTTGGGGACACCTGCTTGATATTCAGCAGTGTTTTTGGTTTTTGGTATGCCTGCATTGGCGCAGTTGTTTGCGAACTGAGCTGAGATGGACAATTACATCACTGTTTTCTCCAGTGCTGAAATACATAAATTAAAAAAGCGTTTGTAAAAAGCGTTATATAAGAAAAGGTGACTTGACTTTACAATACCATTTGGAACATTAAAGGTTAATGAAAGTGTTGTTCATTGTTAATTTCAACATTTACATTTTAAAGTTGCCTCTTACATTAATTATAACGCACTATGAATTAAAATGAATGATCAAGGTATAATTAATACATTGACATTTAATTATTTGGCAGACGCTTTTATCCAAAGCGACTTACAATTGAGGAAAACATCTAGCGATTCTTCATGAAGAGGCAAATAGACACAGGAAGTGCTCACAATACAAGTTTCAGACATTGCTCAGAGTAGCATAAGCTAGAGTATGAAGGAAAAGACAGACAAAAGGATAGAATTTTTTTTTAATGAAGGGGTTAAGTGTTCACGAAAGAGAGTTTTCAGCTGTCTTTTGAATATTGCCAGGGATTCTGCATGCTTGATGAAGGTATGGAGATCATTCCACCAGCAGGGCACAGTGAACGAGAATGTTCTGGAGAGTGATTTTGTGCCTCTCTGTGACAGTACCACAAGCCTTCCCTCCTTTAGTGATCGCAGGCTGCTGGTCTCTGTGACGTTGAGTTGTAACAGTGAGTGGAGGTAGGAGGGTGCGGAGCCTGTGGTGGACCTGTAAGCAAGCGTCAACGTCTTGAACTTGATGCGAGCAGCAAGGGGTAGCCAGTGCAGAGAGATGAAGAGAGGCATGACGTGGGCGTTCTTCGGCTCACTGAAGACAAGACTTGCAGCAGCGTTCTGGATCATTTGAAGGGGTTTGATTGCACTTGACGGCAGTCCAGCCAAAAGAGCATTGCAGTAATCAAGCCTAGAAATGACCAGGTCCTGGATGAGAAGTTGTGTTGCATGCTCAGTCAGAAAGGGCCTGATTTTCCTGATGTTGTGTAGTGCAAATCTGCATGACCGAGCTGTCTTTGAGATGTGGTCTCTGAAGGTCAGCTGGCCATTGAAGATAACTCCATGATTTCTGGACGAATTTGATGGGGTAATTGCGAACGTACCAAGCTGGATAGTGAAATTATGTTGTAGAGTTGGAGTGGCAGGGAAGATTAAAAGCTCAGTCTTTGCCAGGTTGAGCTGCAGGTGATGTTCTTCCTTCCATGTCGAGATGTCCGCCAGACAGCTTGGGATCCGTGCAGCTACTGTGGAATCATCTGGTTGGAAGGACAGGCAGAGTTGTGTGTCATCAGCATAGCAATGGTAGGAGAAACCATGTGCCTGTATGATGGGACCCAGTGATGAAGTGTATATGGAGAACAGGAGGGGTCCAAGAACTGAACCCTGAGGAACCCCAGTGATCAGTTGATGAGCTTTGGTTACCTTCCCTCCCCAGGCAACTCTGAAAGACCTACCTGTGAGATAGGACTCAAACCATTGAAATGCGGTACTTGAGATGCCAAGTGACGACAGAGTGGACAGAAGAATTTGATGATTTGCGGTGTCGAAGGCAGCAGATCAATCCAGCAGAATGAGAACCAATGATTTGGATTCAGCCTTTGCAATCAGCAGGGATTCCGTGACTGACAGTAGTGCAGTCTTGGTTGAATGGCCACTCTTGTATCCAGATCCAATTCAGTTGGTTGTTCTGTGTGAGGAAATATGACACCTGGTTGAACACAACTTGTTCAAGTGTTTTCGCTATGAATGGTAGGAGAGAGACAGGTCTGTAACTGTCTACTAGTGATGTGTTCAATTTGGGTTTTTTAAGGAGTGGGGTTACCCGTGCCTGCTTGAATGTGGTAGGGAAAGTGCCTGTGTGGAGAGATTTGTTAATAATGTGTGTAAGTGCTGGTAAAAGGGTGGGTGAGATGGCTTGTAGAAGGTGTGAGGGGAATGAGGTCTAGAGGGCAGGTGGTGGGATGACTGGAGAGGAGAAGTTTGGATACTTCTGCCTCAGTGAGAAGAGAGAAGGAAGAGAGAAGATTAGTGGATGTGGATGGTCCGAGTTCCTGTGTGAGTGGAGCTGAGAACTGGCTGCTGCTGGTAGATGTCAGTGAAGAAATTGACGAATTGATCAGCAGTTAAAGAGGTGGTGGGTGGTGGTGGAGGGGGACAGAGGAGTGTGTTCAATGTCTTGAAAAGTGAACGTGTGTTCGCAGCGCTGTTGATCTTCTTGTGGAAATATGAGGTCTTAGCTCCATGGACTCCACCAGAAAAAGATGATAGCAGGGATTGATACGAACCTAGGTCAGATGGGTCTTTTGATTTGCGCCATTTTCTTTGCTGCCCTGAGTTTGGTCCGGTATTCAAGAAGAGCATCGGATAACCAGGGGTTGGAAGGAGTAGCACGTACTGCCCTGGATGACAGAGGACAGATACTGTCTAGTGAAGAAGTTTAAGTGAAGCATAAAGTGTGTGTAGCAGTTTTTACATCCAAAGATGAGAATTGTGTGGATGAAGGAAGGGAGGATGACACAACAGAGGAAAGATCAGAAGGCGAAAGAGAGTACAGGTTTCTTTTGAAGGTAACTTGTGAAATGGTTGGTGGTGCACAAATAGGGAGTTGCAGATTAAAAGTAATGAAGAAATGGCCAGAAATGTGCAGAGGTTTTACCAGAATGTTGTCAGTGATACAGTTCCGCGTGTAGATTAGGTCGAGTTGGTTGCCAGATTTGTGGGTGCTTGTGGTGATGAGCCGATTGAGATCAAATGAGGCTAGAAGAGAGAGGAAGTCTGAAGCATAAGGTTTGTCAAGGTGAATATTGAAAATCGCCAAATTCTACAAGTGGACTGCCATCGTCTGGAAATGAGGACAGCAGCTTGTCTAATTCCTCGATTCCGCGATAAATGAGTACAAGATGATTTCTGACAGGGGTTGTAATTGTAATGGCATGAAACTCAAATGAATAGTTGTTGCATAAAGAGGAGTGAGTTGAGTATTTCCAATTGTTAAATGGCAGTGAATAAAATTACAGACAGATTAAAGTCAAAGCACAAACATACAAATAAGCAGAGAATCGAAATGAACCCTTCCTAGTAACAAATAATAACTAAGCAATAGAGCAGAAACGGGTATTAATTAAAACACTTACATGCTCTCGCTGTTTTCAGTGACCTCACGCTTGTCCTGTATATTATTAGTATTAGTAATATATTAGTATTTTTGCTTACACTTTATTTTAAGTTGTCAGTATTACAGTGTAATTATACATTTAATTACTGAGTAATGACAATTAACTACATGTACTTACTCTAGGGTTAAGGTTAGGATGAGGGTTTGGTTTAGGGTTAATTGCATCTAATTATGCATAATTTCTAGTTGTTACTACAGTAAATACATGTAATATATGTAACAATGACACTGTAAAATAAAGTGTCACCGTACTTTTTTATATTTAAAACTTACAATAACACTTTGCCATTTTTTTTTATTTAAAGCAAAATGTAACAAATAGAGTTAAAAGAATCTTACGTGCTCAAACTGAGTATAGAACAATTTTTAATAATATTTTCTGCTCCTTTTGTGTGCTACTTTATGTTTAATATCAAAAAAACACATTTCATACTTAAGTACAAAAAATATCACATATTTTAAAACTTTTACTCAAGTAAAATTCTAAACAGTGACTTTTACTTCTACCAAAGACATTTTCTGGTAAGATATCGATACTTTTACTCAAGTATTGCTTTCAAGTACTTCATAAACCAATGCCGTGAGGTATAAGAACGGCATCTAGAGAACATATCATCCACTTCTTTGTCTGGAGGGACCATGCAGCTAGCCCAGAGGCATGAGCCCCTCCAATGAGAAGGTTTTGCATAACAGCAACAACCACAACACATCGGATTACAGAGTCTGCCTAAACCCTGGCAACTTCCTTGTTATGTGGAGCTCCAGGGAATGGAGGCCACACATAAAGTCTTCTCTGAAAAGAGTGGTGGCCTAACAGCAAACAGTAGAGGATTATCAAAAACAACTCCAACTCCAAAGCTACACTCTGTGCACCTGTAAAAAATAGCATATATCCTATTTTAAAAGCTACTGTGATGAACAGGGCAGGCGAGATCCGTGAGGGAACGGCACAAGGCTGGTGACGTGATTGATAATGAGCATCAGCTCACCGAGGAGAGACAACAGTGAAGGACGAGAGAGGACCAGGCCTGGATTTTATGTTGCGTTTTATTATGTTTGTGTTTGTGCATTTTACTTTCATTTTATTGTTTGTTTATTTTGATATTAAAATGATGTTGAATGTTCTTATGAACTGTGTTCCAGCTACTAATGAAGCTACAGGGAACAGAGGTTTCTACAACACACAACACATTGGATTGAGACGAATGTCCTGGGAAGGGTTCTACAGGACCTACAGAGCATAAAATCAACGAGGGGAGTACCAACCAAGCTTTTACTAAAGCAGGTCTATGAAGGAGGCTCACAAAGAATCCTTCAACCTGATACTACTTTTGCTTATAAGGTGGCCATAGGAAAGCCTACCATTATCCAGCCCCAGGGAGCGAAGTACTCTGCATACCAACCCTCTCAAATGAGGGGAATACAATACAAGTTCGACCACAAAGACAGCTTTAACACAGCTAGAGGAGAGGATGACTACCCTCTTGACCGAGAGGAATACTGGCCAAGTCTGGAACCAGTTATCAAGGAGGCTTTTGAAGAGCCCTACAACCTGATACCAATCTTTAGAGTTCTAGTGAGCAGAGTACTTACGCATAATCAATTAGGGGAAGTAGTTCAACAAACTCAGCATATCAGTACTTAGCATATCGGCTCTAGAGAAAGCCTACTACGCGATAACTGTCATACGCATGTGTTCTGGGCTGTGCACAAAGCTCTAGGGAGAAGAGTGCTCTATATAATGACCCTCTGAAACAAGGGGAGAACTTATCCAGACTTAACCTGAAAGGCTACACCTTATGCAACTGTCAGCACAGAGCTCAGTGAGGAGAAGCCTTAACAGAATTACTCTCTAAAATGAGAAGAGGCTATCAATGTTGTCTTTAAAAACAGTACCAGAGGAAGCTCCCAAAGACCCTACTACTCTCAAAACTATTTTCTAACAAGGCTCTGAGAACAGAGGTTTTGGCCAGAATGACTTTCAAAAAGAGAGGAGACCTAGAATTTTCAGGCAAAAAAAATAAATAAAAAATTCCTAAGAAACTTCAAAGATCCAATACAATAGCTCTGGGGCCTCATTTATAACCATTGCGTGCGCACAAAACATGCCCTGAAAGAGGTGTACGCTACTTCTTACGCAAATAATGGGATTTATAAAAACAAACTTGACGGGATAATTTGCGCACCTTCACGCAAACTCTGACCCATGCATACGAACACCTTTACTGGAGTGAGAAAAGTACACATTACATTAATATTCCACTTTTATTAATGGTGATAAGCCCTAAAATTACATGAAGTCATTACGCAGAAGATAAACAAAAAATATATGGATTTAGATAGTGGATGTGCTGCTTTTGATCACTTTTCCTGTGACACACTGTTTTAATGACAGTGAGGAGCGACAGGAGCACAATAATTCCTCTTTAAACTAGCAAGAGTAATGATCAGTGATGTACACTTACTGCAATATTATGAAAGACTCTGCTGGATTCGATGGTCAATCAATGTGAATCAATGATAATACCTTACTGTACAACCGCAGCTGTACGGAGGCGTTGATGTCATGTACAGGCATCTTCAATGAATAATACCACTGTATTTGATGGCTACAACTTGAAGAAAACGGTAAGATTTATACATTTCCTTTTTAAAATACATTGTCAGTGAAGCGCAGCGTCAGACAATTGTATTTGCACTACATTAAATAAGTAGGCTTATATCTGTATCCACTAAAATAGCCTAAACATCCTAAAAAATATGTTCATCTGCAAAACTGCATAAATTCGATTTCCTTCGAATTGTTTAAAACAATTAAAATACTATTTGGATAGTGGAAATTATTGAATCATAATTATTATTATTATTATTGAATATTCTAAAAACTTTATCTGAGAAGTAAGCTATTTCATAGCTACAATTTTGTTATGTATATTTTGATATATTTATTATAAAACAACAAGGATATTAGATGACTTTTAGTAATATGTATGGCACAAATGGCATTTATAGTCCTATGTAATATTTCCCAATGTCTTGTACTTTTGACGGCATTAACAATTGTGTCACGCGGATGGAAACATGCATGGAAATGACATGCAGATGAGGTTACGCATAGTAAAACTAGGCGTTGTAAGCTCCATATATGGTGATTTTGGGGAGGAGACAGGGTGGAGATGCACGTACGGACAATCTTCCGCCGACTTGATTTTTGCGCAGGTTCTGGTGTACGCATGGTTTTATAAATTTCATTTTTTTTCTTGCGTACTCCATTTTCAGATTTATGTTTTACGATCACTTTTAGTAAGGTTTTTTTGCAAAGTTTTATAAATGAGGCCCTTGGAGAGTAGAGCCCATGACAGAACGACTCTCTATATTACAAGAGGAAGCCTAACAACACTCAACCCTAAAAAGACAGTTAACTGAGGAGGCTCCTAGGTGCCTACCACCCCATACTACTGTCTGTATGAAGCTGTAAGCACGGTGACCTCAGCAGAAGAATTCTAAGCGAGATGATATCTGATCTATCAGATAATATCAATAAAGAGACTCACAAAAAAGTCATACTATAGGTAAATATGCATAGTTAGAGGTCAGGACTCAGCAGAACAACTCTCTTTCAAAGTCAACTGGAACCTAAAGGCAGTTAACCGAGCAGGCTATCAGAGCCTACAACTCCAAGTAGAGCCTATGCAAAGTGCAGGCCTTCATAGAACAACTCTCCCAGTGAGAGGAGGCCAAAGAGACTAAAAACTGATTTAGAACAATCTAAGCTGAGGAGGCTCTATAAAAAGCCTGCACCTTCAGCTAAGCACGCAGAGCTCTAAAAGGTGGAGCCTCAGCAAAACGACTCTCCAAAAAGAGAGGAGGCTACTAATTAAAATTATCACAAGACAAAGTAGTCATAGAGTCTTCCCAAACCCTGACAACTTCCTAGTTACGTGGAGCTCCAGCGAATGGAGGCCACAAAGAATTGTTTGTAAAGAGAGGAGGCCTTACAGCGCTTAACCTAAAGACTAGCTTAGGAGACATACAATGCTCTATAAAAACATTCACTCACTGAAGAGACCCGAATCGGACCCTCAGGAAAATGTTCTATACTATGCACAGGTCAGGTGGGTTGGATAATAATAAAAAACACAAGCTTAACAGAAATTGTTTTGAGAAGAGTGTTTTCATCATGATGTAAATATTAATGTGTTTATAGCATAATTTTTTTTTCAGGTATTAATTTGCTGACGCAATTGCCAGGTTCACATGTTAAGCAGCAAAGGAGGTTAAAACAGAGAAACAGAGAACTTTCAAAAAGAATTAAAATTAAAAACAAAGGGAAAGCATTTTAGTGAAGCAGTTAACCAGGACCAATCAAGTGCTGGATATGTGATCAATTGCTGGGTGTGTGATAGGGCTGGGATAATATATTGATGCATCGCAAATCGAGAAATGATTCTGGATCAATTCTGATATTTTCCGATTGTATCGTGATTCTCTTTCTAATTGATTGTGAGCTTAGTTTTTACTTGTAGATGGCACTGCGTGCATTAGAAACAGCCATACTCTGCTTCCCTCCAATTCCTTACACACACCACTTGAACCTTCTATGAAATAATCAATTCATAAAGTTCAAAAAGATTGAAGCGAATTACAATTACTGAATTACTGCAAAGGGTGTTTGCAGTGGGCTGTTTACATTAATCTTGCGTCATAAAAGCATTCTGAGGTGCAAATACATTCTCAGACTCCGCTGAACGCACGAGCGCTCTTCTTTGTGAGCATTTGAGCATGTGGTCAAAAACTAGCCTAGAGTGCCATCTGCTGTTAAAAAATAAGCTCAGAGTCGATTCAAGAGAGAAATGCGATGCATTAAAATTGGTGAGAAAAACTTGATGAATAAAAAAAATAATGTCTTTCTCATTAAATGTCATTTAAATAAACAAATGTTAGAATAGTGTTTTTTTTTATGAGCCCAAATTTTTGAATACAATATTTTTGAAAAATACCTTTCCCTAGCAATAACTCTAGCCTCTTAAGTGACCTGCTCCTCAGCGGAGGAGGGGCATGAGCAGCAACTCTGGCCTTATGGCCCTGCCTATGGTCCTCAAACCAAGATGGGCCAGGACACCCTGTTTGTTTGGGCGTAGACTTGGACTGGCATGGTATATCAGTTTTAAATGCGGCCGAGCGCCCCTTTGCCTCCTCAGCGGAGGTGCCAAATAGTTTGGAAGACAAAACCGACATATTGAGAATAAAGTAGGGCTGTGCCGAAAACCGCAATATCGTAATACCGTGCTACTGACGAGCCAACAGCATTTGTGTTTTCTTTTATCGTAAGGCTATGAACTTATCGTTTTACACCGTGCATGTGTACTGAATATTAAATTCAAGTTAGTAATGATGAGTTACTGATTATGAGATGAGTAGTTCTGTTTATACTGGTGAAATATCAGCAGAAAGTCTATTGTCCAGTCAGATTTGAGAATTGGAACTAACTGTAATACATTTAACAACAGCCCTACAATCTTATTGTCAGGTTTATTTTCTGTTATGTGGATCCTTATTTTGTTTACTTCACTTCCTGTTTTCAATGCTCTATTTAGTTTTGTTATTGAATTTGACACCATTAAACAGATTATATATAAACTGTGAGTATATATGGCTGTAATACTGCATATCGCACTATTGAGCCACTCAAAATTACCGCAAAGGAAATTCCTTCACCGCGACAGCCCTAGAAGAAAGCCCTTATCATTCTCCTCGATGCTGGCCAGGTTCACCCACCACTGCCACCATCGATCTACCGATCTTGGCAGAGGTCAATTTGGTATCCTGGAGAGCAAGGTCTGTGGTGCGGCACAGCTCAGGAACCACTTCAGGGAAAAGACCCTGACCCTGGTCCAAGTCACTCAGCAAATCAGCCTGGTAAGCCTGAAGCACTGAAATAGTAGGGCAGGTCCAGAGCTTTCAAAATCTATGTTTCTTCTAGCAAGAGATAGCTTGTGAATGTCTCATTGATACATCAGGGGCATTAACATGCATCCATGCTCACGCATCCCCTTAACATTTGCATAATACGCATGCTGATGTTGATAGATGAGGGCTAAATACAGATTCTTCCATGCCTTCTCAATCTCAGCATAGAAGGCTCACAGGAGCTTGGCGGTTATGTCGAATCCCCCATGTGCGGTCTTCTCCTTCTCGCGCTTCCAAAGCAGATCGAGTTTGGCCGTACCACGTTCCATAACCTACAACAGCTCAACATACACGGGGCAGGTAGGTTGAGAGGGCTCAGACATTTCAACCTCTTCGCCGTCACCAGCCACTTTCTGCTCGTCCTGGCTTGATGCCAGAAAAGCACTTGCTGCTGGATAGGAAGATGTAGGAGACAACACACCATCCTTCAGCAGCTTGTTCTCGTCCACTGCTGAAGAGTGTGAGAGATTTATATCTCTCTTGAACTCCTCAGCGAGCTTCGCCTGCGACCCCCACATCGCAGTCTCTTCCCCACCTCAGCAAGATTAGGATCCAGTACATGGGGTATAGGTGCCTATCTGATTTTATAATCTCAGTCATCTATTTTGTAACTATTTTAAGTGTAACCATAACCAGATATTGGCATTAAACCCTTTCATTTACAAATTATGTGCAAACTAGTTCTGATTTGGTATTAACATTGATGTGCTCCCTATTACAATACAATATCGTCATACTATAGCAATGCTCTCCCACGTATTTTGCTATTATAACTGCGTTTATTTTGTTGGTATAAGTAACAGTGGGTGGTAATAGACAAGAAATGTACAGTTTTCTACCATCTTGCTGATAACGTTTCTTTAGTCATTCGGCAACCCTGCAGGCTGAACCCCTGTAGGCGAACCACCTTTACATGAGACTAGGCTTAAGCCTTGTCTGTGAAACCAGGGGGTAGTTATATTTATATAGTTACATCTAAATAAACATTTAAGATAAAGTAGATATTATAGATAGTATATTATTATTTACATATTATAATAAATAAAGAAATATTTTACACAACATATGTGTTATGTATTTGTATTCTTATTAGAGTATTATTTTGTTTGCTTAGCAACATCCTAAATCTTTAAATGAATTTTGCGATGACTTCAAATAGAATTTTTTTTTTTTTTTGAGTTGCTTTCAATGAATTACATCTATCGTAAGAGGTTGCATTTTATTTACTTCCCAGATAGATAAACAGCAAGGCAGCTCATGGGACTTTGGAAAAGAGGCCATGTGTTAGAAAAAGCGAGAGAGTAAAAAAAAAAAAACACAAGAAGGAAAACAATGGAGGGGTCACTGCTCAGAAAACCTTGATGAAAGCCTCAGGGTAATCACAAACCTCAATCTGATTTGAGAAGCAGGACATGATGGCGTTCCGCTCTCTAATGAGGGAGAGAAAGAGCCTGAAGCCTCAGAGAGAGCCAACGTCTGGCACTCTTGTCTCTGCGACACATAGAGGCTTGTCACAAACATGCTCTTTTCCTCGCGCCCCTTTTCTCTGTATTTCTCTTATTTTACATATTCATTCACATACACATTCGCTAAGACAAAGATAAGCAGGAAACCTCTCACAGGACTGAAATTGGTCTGTGTGATAGACTCTCGCAGCCTCGGTGGGGCACCTCGTATGGTTTCACCATGGGATCTGACTCTGATGACCAGTTTAATGAGCTTGTCACTCTCTCCTGCAGCTTGCAGCCTTATTCTAGACTGAATCCGGTACTTGAAACAGACCGGTGTTACAAACAACAGTACCTAAACACTGCTTTACAATGACACATTTCTATCGACACTATAATAAGCATTTGACCTGAGGACAGAAGTGAGTGCTGTCATAATTCAATGGACTGTGATCAGGAAAGAACATTATTCAAGTGCTCTGTGCATTTCTGCAAGAGATTTTCAGTGACATAACAGATTAATATTGTAGAATGATAAAATAGCTGTTCAATGCATAACAATATTGGGCTTTTTTTTAATAAAACCCTCTCTGGAAAGCATTAAGAAACCATAAATAATCTTGATTCCATAATTATTCAAGCAATTGGTTGAGTTTAATTCCCATATATTTTAATTTTTTTAAATAGCAAGGGTTCAGTCAAAGCAGTCCGCTTTTAGCTATTATGCCAGCCGCAGCAGTCACATTCAAATCTTGACTCAGAACACATCTGTAAGGAGGATTTAGGCAGAGTTGATTCCATAAGCGGGTCTTTATTAAAAGATCGGAGCATAAAATCCAAACAATAGTCACAACTCATAGTCAGGTCACAGGCTTTGGTCAAAAGACTGGCAAAACTATCCAAGGGCAGACAAACCTAAAATAGTAATCTAAAATCGTGAGTTAAAAGAACAAAAGCAATGGTCATAACAATAAGCAACAACAGAGACACGGAAAATCTTAAGTAAGGCAGTGAACTGGCAATACTTTGCAATGTGGCAGTGCAAACTCATGGCTTAAATACGGGGTGACAGGAAATAACGAGACAGGAACTGATGTGTCAGGAACAGGAAGTGGCAGAGCTCAATATTCAGGTGAGGGCCCTCTGGTGGACTGGAGCCTTATCAAATATCACAGATCCAAGATGTCCTTAGTTGCTACCCATGTTCTCTCCTCCAGGCTGTATCCCTCTCGATCTACGAGGTATTGCATCTGACCCATCCTCCTGCGAGAATCTAGGATCTACTAGGTAGGCAGGAGCTCCATCGATCTTGAGCAGTGGAGGAGGTTCTTCATCATTGGCTTCGGGGCTTGATGGGCTGTGGGGCAGTTTCAGGAGGACCACATGAAAGGAAGGAGAGATGCTGTAATTAATAGGCAACTCTAAATGGTACGAGACAGGATTAACTTTATGTATAATCTTAAAAAGGGCCAACGTATCTTGCAAGGGAATTTCAGGCGTAGGTCACCATTTGACCTGGCTGATAATCAGGATGAGGATGTCTGCGTCGATCAGCTTGGATCTTTTGAGATCGAATAACCCGCTGGAGACAGACATGAGCATTGTCCAGACCTGTTCACTTCTAATCCAATCATCCACAGCAAGCACTTCAGATGGCTCCCCAAACCAGGAGAATAGAGGAGGCTGATATTCTAGCACACATTGAAAGGGAGTAAGACCAGTTGAAGAGTATGTGAGGGAATTTTGGTCAGACTCTGCCCATGGGAGGAATATGCTCCATTTTTCCTGTTCTTGGCTACAGTATGATTTCAAGTATCCACCAATTTCCTAGTTAAGACACTCCACTTGTCAATTAGCTTGAGGATGATAGCCAGATATAAGGCCGACATTGATATTTAAATGTTTGCAAAAGGCTCTCCAAACTTGTGATGTGAACTGTGGCCCTCAATTAGTAACAATATTATTGGGTAGTCCATAAATCCTAAATACCTGATTGAACAAAACTTGGGCTATTTCCATGGCAGTGGGTATACCTTTCAATGGAATGAGACAACAAGACTTAGAGAAGCGGTTGATGGTGACCATGATGGAGGTGAATCCTTGAGAGTTAGGCAAATCAGTGACAAAGTCAATGGACAGGTGTGACCAGGGTCGTTGAGCACAGATCTGACAAGCAGTTACATAATTACTGACATCTGCAGATAATGTGTGCCACCAAAACGAATTTCTGACCTAGCAGTGGGGCTTTAATTCCAGCAAGTCCAGAAGTAGGGGATGTGTGGACAATGATGACGGTTTTTCCAGAAGGGCACTCTGGGGGGATGGCTCTTCGTGTTGGACATGTTGAATTTCTCACATATATCCCACTGGATGGGTGCGATGATGATGGATGGTGATAAGATTTAAGTTTCTGGTCTCATCTCTGATTCAGCAGAATCATGGATATGTGACAATGGATCTCCCTTACTATTTTTGTTCCCTGGACGGTATGTGGCTGTGAAACTGAAACGAGTGAAAAAGAGTGCCCATCTTGCCTGGTGAGGATTCAAATGCTTGGCATCCTTAATATACTCTAGGTTTTTGTGGTCTGTAATGACTTGAAAGGGATGATGGGCACCTTCTAGCCAGTGTCTCCACTCTTCAAGAGTGGCTTGATAGATAATTCCTTTTTACCAATATCATAATTGCTTTCTGCCAGACTTAACTTATGTGAGAAAAATGCACAAGTGTGTAACTTGCCTGGTGTTCCTTGACGCTGAGAGAGGACAGCACCAATTCCACAGTCGGAAGCATCAACCTCTATGATGAAGGGAAGATGCGGATCCGGATGCTTAAGAATTGGATCTGTGGTGAAACTGGACTTGAGCCTATTGAATGCTGATGTTGCTGCCTCCGTCCATACTAATTTCTTGAGTTTTCCTTTAAGCAGTGAGGTGACAGGTGCAGATATGGTACTGAAGTCATGGATGAATTTACGGTAGAAGTTAGCAAAGCCTAGAAATCATTGTAACTCATTGGCAGTGCTGGGTATGGGCGAGTCTGTGACAGCTTTTACTTTGGTGTCATCCATCTCAACTCCTGAATGGCTAATATTGTATCCCAGGAATTTGGTTGATGTAGCATGAAACTCACACTTTTCGGCCTTGGCAAAATTAGCATTCTGGAGCAGGCGTGACAAGACAGTTCTTACATGAGAAATATGTTCTTCCATGGAGCATGAGTAGATTAGGATGTCGTCTATGTGGACAAACACATATTGATACAAGAGATCTTTGAAAACTTCATTAACGAAGGACTGGAAAACTGAAGGTGCTTTGGCCAACACATATGGCATGACCAAATACTCGTAGTGCCCCCTGCTGGTGAGAAAAGCAGTCCTCCATTCATCACCCTCAAGGATTCTGATGAGATTGTAGGCAGATCTAAGTTCCAGTTTAATGAAATAGAAGGCCTCTCCTAATTTCTCCAGAGAAGAAGGAATAAGAGGCGAGGGATAGCGATTCTTAACAGTGATTGCATTGAGGGCTCGATAGTCAATACAAGGTCTTAAACCGCCATCTTTCTTGTCAACAAAAACAAACCCAGATGCTGCAGGAGAGGTGAATGGTCTAATAAATCCATGAGATAAGGCTTCTTCAATGTATTCTTCCATGGCCTTGGTTTCAGGAATGGACAGTGGTAAACACAGCTCTTAGGTGAAGAGGTGTTAGGAAGAAGGTCAATGGCACAGTCCCAAGGGCGATAAGGTGGCAACTTGGTGGCCTTATCTTTGCTAAATTCTTTGGCTAAGTCAGCATACTCGTTGGGCATGTTATTGGGTAATTAAAAATGGATTCTTGGCTAGATGGGTAGTGCAGACTGTAAGTTTGGTGGGCAGTTCCAGACAGTGAGTGTGACAATGAGGTGACCAACGGACCAATTCCTTTTCCCTCCATGAAAACTGTGGGACGTGCATAGACAAAGGACATCCTAGGATAACTTGATTTCGTGGTGATTTTAGACATAGAGAGTGATTTCTTCAGTGTAAAGCAGGCCAACTCTGAGTTTTATGGGAAGTGTTTGATGAGTGATATGACCTTTATCGATGGGACCATCATCAACGGCAGTAACAGCAATAGATGGTTCACATTAGAGCCCTGCGTGGGATTGTTTTCTTAAACCCGCAAGGCTACTGCATACATGCTCACCAAACAAGTAACTTGGAAACAGAAAACTGCAGGTATGTCACCTCAGGGCAGAGGTGCCAGATTTATGTTCGTTGTAAACAAACACTTTTGCACATTTATCGCACATTTATATACGAAGTTTAACTCCCATTTTTGTCAGTGACAATTGACCCTTCGCAAAACCCGCCCCGTGTTGCAATGCCCGACAACCCATGTTCTCTCACACCACACATCATGCTCTCCCGCAGTGAAAAATACATTGCGGAGCAAAGATGACACTGACAACGTATGAAACAGTTTCCGTATTTAAAATATTATAATTTTTTAAAGCAGTTTAAAGACTAAATACCGTATAGTGGCTCCTTAATGTGTCGTGACAGACCCTTCAAACGGCTCGTGAACCGATCATCTCTTCATACTAGTTCATTTATAGCATAAAATAAACATGAATATACATGAGAAGGAATGTTGTTTCAAACGTGGAAAGACGTGAGTACGCACAATATCTCAAATTAATCAATGTTAATCTACTATAGGCAACTCCCTGACGGCTTTGTTAGATGGCATTGTTATTGATTAGATCGCCTGTCAATCAAACTGTTTGTGAAGGGTCAATTGAGAATTGTTTCCATATGCCTGACTTGCCTTGTTTTGCTTTTGTCAAGTAAACAGCCGCTTTAATTTTCTTCTCAACTTCTTGTGTTGACTCCATTTCTACTACACACCAAATCCCACCGTTCCCCGTGGGTCTCCCGCTAAATTTTCTGACCGCCCACTCCCGCCCGCAGCAAAGGTAAAACCGCCGGCTCCCGCGAGATTTGCATTGGGTCCCAAGGGAGCCCAAACCCAATGCAGCCCTCTAGTTCACATTTGGTTGTAGGAATGTTCAACTGTTTCACTAAATCTTGATGAATCACATTTGTAGCAGCTCCAGAATCTATTAATGCTGAGAAATGGTGGTCTTGATTAGCAATTGACAAAATTACAGGAAGTAACAAGCAAAAACTGATTTGTAAAGAATTGAATATGTGACTCACTCGATAACTTGGAAAGGGGTTGGTAGTAGGTTTAACAGGACAGTAGTTGGAACTGCGATGACCTGTTTCACCACAGTTGAAACAGAGTTGATTGAGTAATCCTCTTCTCCATTCATCAGGCGGTAAGTGAGTTTGTCCTATTTGCATGGCCTCAGTAGGACTAGACTGACATAATATTTGAGCAGTAGTACTAGGCACATGATAAGTAAAGTTACACTTGGGACAAGGTTGTGTTCGTAAGAGATTTTGATAGTTCGTCAATTTTGATAGCAAGGGTAACGAACAGGGAGAAGACGAAGAACGCTTAGTAAGGAAGTGAACTGGTAATACTTCACAATGTGGCAGTGCAAACACATGGCTTAAATACAGGGGGACAGGACAGGACAAGAAAGGAACTGATGTGGCAGGAACAGGAAGTGGCTGAGCTCAATAATCAGGAGAGGGCTCCCTCTGGTGGACTGGAGCCTGATCAAATGTTACAACATCTGTTTAGCTGTGCATTTATCAAATGAGTACTTTGCTATGTCTGACTGATTGCACTGCATTTTATTTTTACATCCTCCTTTTGATTCTAAACTGTTCATTTATGTATCATCTTTTTACTCTTTTAATAACTTTTTTACTTATTCTAGTTTTTAATTTTGGTGAAGGCTTTATTCATTTTTAGTAGGAAGATTTTATTATTAATTTGTTAGGACTGTCTTGGTTGAAGAGGTTGAGAGAAGGGAGAAGCAATAAGGGTTCACACTCAGAAGTGAGTGAAGAGACACCAGACCTGCATGTTGGTGTAAATATGTATCCCTGCAGCAATGGATGTATAATTATGGAAAAAGTCACTGGCAGCCATCATAGGCAGGGAGTCTTTGGGGCTTTAGACATCCATGGTGGAACCAGGAAGATTTCTCTTCAAGGGTATTGCTTAAACACAATTACCTGACAAATGTGTCATTCCCTCTGTGTGAGGAAGATCTGTGTAGATTTGCTCTGATGGAGAGATCTGTGTAGATCCGCTCTGAAGGACAACAAAGTTGCACTCTAATTGGGAGCTCTGAAGTCATATATGGCAGGCAGTGAAATGATGTACAAACACCCCCACTGAAGTGAAGAGACACAGAAGGGGCATGTTCACTCCAGATAGGGATACCCCAAACTTAGTGATTTAGGCAAATTTTTAGCCTGTAGTTAAATACAATTGTTATTTTTATTTTTTATGCATGATATTTTTATTTCTTATGCATATGCTTTGATTATTTTATGTTTTAATTCCCTTTTTTGAGTAAAGCACTTTGAATTACTATTGTGTATGAAATGTGCTATATAAATAAACTTGCCTTGCCTAAATGTCTAAATATCTTAAAAATATTAAATGTCTTCATTATATATTTAATATATTTCATATTTATTTATTTTTTAAAAAGTACTAGACATTTTGCATGATGGCACTGAACTGGTAATTTAGCTCTTACAACCCCCCTCCCTATAAAATAATATAAAAAATTAGGTTTGTGAAATCTGTGCACCAAACACATTCTGGTAAACTACATACTGATTCACTGTGCTACACAGAATGAGAACAGCAGCCACAGCAGATCATATCAATTCAGAAAATAAAATGCTGTCCTTTAAATTTTATGAAAGGAGAAAATTCATCATGTTGAAGAAGACTGTTTTTGTCACATCTTATAATGCAGAAGATGTACTTTTTAATGTGGCTGGACCAATCAGACACCCAATTATTCATTATAGACCATTTCTACGGCAATTCGTCGGTTTAAGGAAGTGACATTTTTGTTCCTTGGACGTTTCCAGTTAGTTTTCGAGCGCATTCAAAACAACGGTGCTTGATACACAGTTGGATTGGAATAATTTATTTAATCCTGCTATTAGAAATACCAAAATTAAAATTAGGTCGATGTTGCTATGGTTGGATACTCCCTCAGGCCCGGAACTAACCTAATTTAGGAAATGAAAGTTTAAATTTGCTAAAAACAATGTGACATCTGGATTGCAGCAATGAAACGAGAAGGCTGGATACAAATTAGCAAATCTAGGATATATACAGCACACATTTTGATTCTGGTAAGTAAATGACATTTTGTTCACCCACTGGGTAATTTGTATTCTTTTATGTTAACTGTTTTAAGTATGTTGCACCAAAATTTTAGCTAAAAGTGTAACCTCACAATAACCTATTAGTTTAGTGAGTTCACTAAAATTTCTCTAATAATGGTCAGTTATATCACAAACATCCCTTAGAAGTCCATATTTTATTTCCATCAACAAAGTATTTGAAAAATTCAGTTTCCTCGTACCTGGGGCCTGTACCATGAAGTCGGATTAGCTGGCTAGCTAGGTAAATTTCAAATTAGTTCATGCCAATCCTGGGTTTTAGGTACCATGAAAGTGATTTGGCTTTTAGCGGTGTTCACCACCATAGTAACTTGCACTCCACAGCTACTCTGCTCCGGGGCAGATTTTGTTCTGGGTAAGAGATCTCAAACTGAAATTGGAGCAATCAGATGTGAGCAAAGTGACACTGACACATCCAATGCAATGAAGTCACTCCCCCAGATTCTCTTCCTCCAAATTAAAGGTTACTATATAGTAAAAACAAATATTTAACAATGAAATTGTCTGGCTTTAATGATAATTAGAATTAATTTATGATTAATATATGATTTTATAATTATTTTATGATCTATAGGATTATAAATCCATTACATACAAGCAATTTTAGTTTAACAGTTATTATTAAGCATTTAGTTTAAATGAATATTAATACAGATCAATGTAATATAAATAAGCTGTAGAATCAATAGATAACTCTAGTTAAAAATGACTACATGTGACCTTACATGTTTGAATCTCCATCGCTATAGTATAATCTCTTAACATTCAACAAAAGAGTTTTGAATTGCGCTGGCTCTCTTGCAATAACTGAATCACAGTTTCTCGCTGTTGCAAGGCATATGATAGGCTGTTTGCCACTGATGTCACATATTCATGTGCATGCGCTCCACAAACTCAGGATCAAAGCCTGAGAGAAAGTTGGTGATCAGAATCATGGTACCAATAAAGCTAGATTTGAGTGGTTTGGTTTTGTCAACTTGAAATTACTACAACCCTGAGTTTATTCAACTACCATCATGGTACAGGCCCCTGTGGTTGACATTTGATAACAGATTCTGGTGTTGTTTTGGTGACTCCTTTTCACTTCTTAACCTCTATTTCTTTTCCTGAAACACAGAGAGCAATATATCAATGCAATCAGTTAGCCAGCTGGTGTGATTAGTGAAGCCATGTGATTCACACCTGAGGTAGCAAGATGGCTGGTTCATATGTACCTGGCCATGTGCCAATACTCTTCTAAAACAGGACCAGGCCACAGTGCATATTGGCATTATAATATCATATGAGCATATGTGAATAGCAATTAAAGAGACCACTCACCATTTCTCCAGTGTGACAATAAACAGTTTGCTAACAAATCCTGCAGTATCCATGATTTTCCCGTGTTGAGAAACTCCTCCTGAAGAACCTGGAAGCACTGGATGTAAACAGCTTAAGAGAGAGAAGAGAAGATATTGTTGAATATAGTCATTATTTTTGTTTCGTTTTTATGCACAAAAAGTATTCTCATAGCTTCATAAAAAGAAGGTTGATCCACTGCAGTCACGTTGACTATTTTATTATGTCTTTAGTACCTTTCTGGACATTGACAGTTGTTGTTAAATTGCTGTCTATTGAGCAGTCATCTTTGAGCAGACCTCTCAGATTTTATCAAAAATATCTTAATTTGTGTTTTAAAGATGAATGAAGCTCTTACAGGTGTGGAACGACATGAGGGTGAGTAATTAATGACAGAATTTTAATTTGGGGGTGAAATAACCCTTTAAGTAGGCCTATGACTGCTGTGTTATTTCAGTGGTTTCCTTTTTCTCTCAACCATGCTTAGTAGCTTATTCAGCCTTACATTATTTGTTTCACTGAAAGTATTACAGATTTATTGACACTATGGTAAGTCTTAGAACTCATTTGTTGCTTCTGCTGCCTCCTGTAATGATGAAGAGGATAAAATGTTCCTCTAGGGGATTTTGACAAATTTGATTTAAACAAATTACAGCAATTTGAAATAAAATTTAGAATGAATAAATTGTTGTTGTTGTAGAGCGGGCATTGTGTTCACTCTTATTACAAATCTATGCTTAGATGCAAATCCAATGTAAGGATCAGATCCTCTCAACTTGCATGTTGTCTTTTGGATTTTAAACACATTATGTGTCTATGGGGCTTATTGGCTTCTTGTAACTGCCAAAATCACATTTAGAATGATGCTATCAACTCCAAGGTCCTGAGACTAGGTTTGTACTTTCTTTACAATCAACAGTTTGGCTTTGTTGTGCTTGATGTGTGTCTTCAATAGTAGAAGCCTTTAAAAAAACAAATCTCAGTAACAATAATATTCAGAATAGATGGCTTGGCATTATTGTATAATATTGGTCACTATGTTTATTCTTATGAATACACATTTGAGAAGCCACAGGGCATCAGACAGAAAATCTAATATACGGATCATGTCAAAAGAAAACAAAGCCTCCGATGAGAAGTGAGATAATGGAACAGAATAAAGAAAAACGCCACAGCTAAGTTTATTTTTCTTCATAGTTGTGGCCTACGGGGTCTGGTGAGCAGTGGCTTGTGTATCTGCATAGGCTTCAATTCACAGTTTACAGTTCACTTAATAGCAGCCAGAGGCAGTTCCAGGGTCAGTGGATATTCAGCTCAAACATCTGCGGACCATCCTTTGAAGTAATACTGGAATATGATACACTAAAAACTGATATAATGTTAAAACGTTATATCAGTGAAGAGTTGATTTTGTGAAGGAACTCTTTCAGTATTAATTAACTCTTATTAATTAACTCCCCTATTCTAAACCTCAAACATGCCCAAAGGTATGCACCTTCCTTTTAATATTTAGTCCACTATTATTTGGAGGGCTCAAATAATTCTGTGAAATAGACTGTCTACAGCAATGAGTTCTAATATGGGATATCTGTGTAGACACCTGCTCCATTAATTAAATGTCCAGTATAAGCACTTGTTTGCTGGCAGCTCTGCGGCAACAATAGCACTGTGGGAAAACTCCTACTGGCTTTATAAACTGCGGTTTAACGTTGAGTAATTGAGACAGACATTGCGCACATTTCTCAGTTCTGGTAAGATGAAAACTAATTTTCTGTTTTAGAGTTTTTCTGTTTGTAGTTTAAAGTGCCCATAATTATGTGTAGCAGACCCTGCCTGAATGATGGCCTTCGGTAATTTTGTGTTGTGCTGTATTTGTGTCTCTGTCTTTCCACCATACGCCAATTTTGGTCATTTTTTGGACATGGAACTGGTGGAACATTTTCTCAATGTCACATGTTACTACTATAGGATGCCTTCTGAATCTTACAAGGTCACCTTTTATATCTGGTCCTGGTAACAAATATTCATTGAGGTTTGTGCCTTTAAATTTTGCAGAGCTCTCAAATACGACACGTAGCTTGTCTGGCTTCTTTGGATGGTAGATACCATGATGTGGTATGTAACATTCACTATGAGTTCCATCATCATTCATTGTTTCTACATCACCTCTCTCTATGATTTCATTCTTGTAAGTAAAATAATCTGTCTTGTATTTCTCGTTTCTACAGAACTTCTAGTTCAAATGATTGAGTCTGACTTTGGCAAGCTCTATGTTATCAGGTAAGTATGGTCGTTGTTTGAATGGAAGAGGCATTTCATAATGTCTTTGAGCATTTTTCTTTATGCCTTCTTTGAGTTTGTCTAAGAACATGATATCTTGAGAGATTGTCTTATCCTCTGCAGTGACATCCTTAAAGTCTGACTCAAGTTTACGGATAGCATCCACAGAAGTCAAAGATGGCATCTCCTTTGTGGCTATACAGTGACAAAAACTGACTGCTGTTGGTTCGCTGCTGCCCAGGGTGGAGCAGACCACAATGCTCCATCGAAGTCTGTTAGAATAGCATCTTTACCCAGTATGACTTGCCTGGGAGTTAGCCCTCAAGGGCAGTTGTAGCCAATCAGTAAACTTACTTCACCAATTAGAAGTGATGGCCGTTTCCTGTGTTGGCATGTGATCACGATTGACAGGAATAAACTCCTTTGTGTATACTGGAGGAAGATTGATATGTACTGAGGAATTGTATCCCCTCACATGAAGATCAGATACTCTTACTTTTAATGATTTTATTGTCTCCCATTATGGTGGCAAGTTTGAGTTTTACTGAGTGAGTATCCAATTGCAGTACATTAATCATCTCTTCATCAATAAAAGTCATGTCACTCTGAGTGTCTAACAAAGCATAGACTGTTCATTGGATGAATTCTAAACAGATGACACCCATATGACCATAGATGTAATGACTGAATGACCTTCGCTTGTGATATTGAGTGACATGGCATCAGTAGTCTCCCCCTCATTAGCATGTTCATTGCTTACCGTTGGTTGTTTTCTGTTTCTGTTATTCTCATAGTTGTAATCATGAAGACGTGGGATGTCATAATTTGCATACATCACATGTGTGGCGGTGGTGACACTCCTTACCACAGTTGCCTGGCTTCATACACCCGTGACAGAGTTTGTTGTCTGTGATATAGGCTCTTCTGTCCTTCAAAGACTTTATATTTAAATTATAGACTTTACTAATATATTTGATGATTGTCATTTTGTCACAACATGCATGGTGCTTTCAACTGTCCTATATGTGTTGTTTGTTTATCACTGTTTACACTTGTTTTACAGACAATTGCCTTGTTTCTTTTGGTTTCTCTCATGAGGTGAATCATGTGAATGAATAGCATGTAATGAAGTGATAGAATTACCCACTATTACTGCCTCTGTTGACATGAAGTGTACAGTCTTGAAAGCTTGGAAATTCCTTGCCGTCCATAAGGGATGTTGTGACCTGGCAGTTCCATCTGGAGGCTGCCCAGTCAGGAAGTTTCTGTACCAGCTTTTGGTTCTTTTCACAGTTGTTTAATATTTCCATGCCTTTAACATGAGGTATGGCTTGCAGGCAGACATTTAAGAAGTCAGAAAATGCTCTCAGACCTTCTGCATCTTTGGACTGTATTCTAGGCCACTTTGCTATGCTGTCCTGAACTGCCTGAGCAAGGTAAGACACTTCACTGAGAGTTGTTGACTGGACAACATTGTATGGCTGAGGTGCTGTAGAGGAGATTTCATTTCTCTGACTTTCATGCTCATTCTAAATTGACTGACTCTTTGTCTCATACTTTATTTCTTAATTATATGACTTTACTCTGGCACGAGCAACCTCTAAATCCTTTTCCATCTGGAGCCTTTCTAATTGGATTTTGAATAGCTCTTTTCTGAGTTGCTCTTCTAGAGTTCTTATTTTTTCCTTTTGTTGTCTTATCATTTGCATGTATTCAGCATCTTTTGCAGCCAGCTCTGCTGCAGGATCTGCTCGTTTACTTGCTGGACAAGAACACCCAGAATGGCTGCGGACACTCGTTCGTGAAGCACTGGAACCATATATGAAGCGAGCTTAACTATGAGCTAAAAGTCCATGCAGACGGCCCCTTTCCTGTTCTGCATCAAACTCATCATCTACTGTTGCCAGTTTTTCAAGCACAATTTGACAATATGGCTTCACATGCATCAATTGCATGTCTTAGATCAGCAGCAGGAGCAATATGTTCCCTTATTTCATTGAAGATTTTGATGATACAGTTCTTTTTTTTCCTCAAGAGAGTCGACAGTTTCAACAAGCTGCTTATCAGATGTCTGATTTTACATCCTTTTACATCACGTCTTGCTTTATGAACATCTAATTTCCATTGTTCATACAAAGTGGATGACCTTTATTCTTTCTTAAATCATTCATCTTTCTGGTGAGCAAGCATTTTCTCTGTTGGAATATGTGGACATTCTGAACGTCGAGGGAGATTACAATACCATAGATTACAATACCCGACAATAAAATTCCCCGTTTTGTAAGACAAATAGTGCAGTACAGATTTTATACATAATTAAACCCAAATAATAAAAATAAGTGCAAAAAAACAAATTAGAAGATTATTCTCAATAAGGTCTGTTACATTTTCAGATATTAACTTTCATGTAGTGTGTAAAATTTGTTTGCTTATGAATGTAAAAGGTCTGCAAAGTTTCAAAGTGCATGGTAAATGGAGTTATTGTCTCCCAAAAGAAAGAACCATTTCTGAAAATAAAAAGTCTCATTGTGTAGTCTGTAAAACATGCTATTGTTAAAGAACATACTCAACTGGATGGAATACTTCAAGGGCTAGTTCAATGAAAAAGGAAAATTCTGTCTGTTGTTCCATACCCGTAAGACCTTCGTTCATCTTCGGAACACAAATTAAAACATTTTTGATGAAATCCGGAGAGGTATATGACTCGTACATAGACAGCAATATAAATCAACACTTTCAAGGTTCAGAAAGGTACTAAATACATCGCTAAAACCGTCGACGCGACTGCAGTAGTTCAACATTAATTTTTTGAAGTGACGAGAATACTTTTTCGAAACAAAGGATTTATAAAGCTTCAAGAAGCAGTGTTTTGAAAATGCCCATCACTAGATATTGTTGTATAAAGTCGTTATTTTGTTTTTTACATGACAGGAATTTGGCTGGACCAATCAGGATGTTCAAATGAAGGCCACGCCCACCTGGAACACAAACACATCTACACACATGGAGAGAGAGAGTATACACAGACAGAGACAGATGAAAACAGACAGAATATCTTGTGGTCTTAACATGGTGCACAAAAAGTATTCTTGATGCTTCATAACATTAAGTTTGAACCAACAGTCACATGAACACTTTTAATCCTTTAATATTAATGTCAAAATTATCTGTGAATATGTGGTAGACTAATTTTCTTCGGTTCTATTAATGGGTTACATAACAAGGTGAAACCTTTTGTCCCTTTAACAATGTGTGACAAAAAGCTGTGAACAGCCATTATGCACAACATGATATTCCATACACACATGGAACCCATAATTACCAAAATGTGGAGGTTCCATTCGAGTTATTAATATAGTTTCTCAGCTACAAAATACCCTGACAGCCTGTTATTTCGCCATGTCTTTTAGAGACCCTGACAAACCTTAAAGCAGAAGTTGTCTTATCTGGAGTGCAAGTATATTTGGAGTTTTTCTATGACTTTCTATGCTGGACTGACGTATTCTGATATCTTTTTAAAAAGTAAATAAAGTTGACCAGATAAAAAAAAATCTACACTATATGATGCAACAGTATTAATCATTTCATTTTCTGCTTCAGCTCCTCTTTGAGAAACCATCCATGAATGTTACATCATCATGGATTCATATCTTTCCTCTGCTCCCCTGGTGCTCGGAGGCTTTGATACTGTGCCTTTTTATCGATGTCCGTGTTCTGTGATCGGTCAGACAACACCGCCTTCATACGCAGAAGTTTTCAGATGAAAATGGGCCTGGAACCTTTCATTCTGCACTGCTGAAGGTATAGAGGGGGGTGGAATCTCATGGGGAGACCTCCGCTTTGTTTAAGAAACATCAGCATTCAACTCCTACTCTCCCCTCACACATAAACACACAGTGCTGAAGACTGAGAAGCTTTTCTGGTGTGTATGTGTTTGATTTAAAAAGTTGCCTCTGCCTCTGTCTCATACATACTCCATATTTAATACTTTATTCCAATCATTCTGGTCAATTGTGGGATTCTGTGGCAACATATTTTTGCACAATGATTTTAGTTATTCCAGGGAACTGATTGCTGGGCTCAAGTGTCTCGTTTCAGTTCGCAATATTTTTTGAACAAAATAAAATAATCTCAATTTAAAACAATGTTTCATGTCTACTCCCCATGAAATGGTTTGAACAGAACACATTGAAGAGCTTCATGAATTAAATTACTTCAATTAATTTATTTATAATTTATAAATATAATATTTATATTTATAATTAATATAAGCATTGATGCATATATTTCTAATTTCAGTATACATACCGAATTAGAATTGTCTAATTCAGTATGTTTGTAGCATCTGGAGCAATCAGAGACACACAATTATTAATTATATTTAATGAATAATCCAGCAAACCCACTTCCCCAACAAACCACATGTTAAGGCCCCAATATACATCAGGCGAAACTGATGTGACACCATTTCGAACTAAATCAGACCAAAACGAAGTTCGTTTGGAGTTCGTTTTGAGAGTTCGAAAGAGCTTCCTAAAGCTAACTTTCCGGAAAAGATGGATACAGCTGGCAAACACCTTTGTACTATCATTGGTCCGTGGCGATTACATTATAGGTAAGTGTGCACGGAGGCTCCACTTTCATTCACGTTGAAGTCTTTTCTGGTTCATTTCTCCTGTTCAGTCCATCGAGGTTAGAAGTTGTACTTCCAAAGAAATGAGACACTGACACTGTTTTTTTCATGTTTATTACAGTAAAGATTGATTTTAAGCAAACTATTTTATAAAGTGCTAGATAAATAAATGTGACATCACTTTACTAGAGTGACTAATTGCAAAACTCATGCAAACATATTCTCTATGATCATAGCTATTTGCTATGATCAGATGCTATTCTTATGCTTTATTTAAAAAAATGCTTGCTGTTTTCTCAACTTTGAGTGTTTATTTTGTTATTGAGAGGAAAGCACATATTGACATATTCATCTAAATTGAAATTTTTCATCACTTTCATTGTTACCATGTATGTGTGATTTGTGTGTTTGTTTAGATTAGCTATGTGTTTGTGATTTAGTCAAATAAAACTTTTGTGTACATTTCATACATTTTTATTCTGGTCCCTGCTTGTAAATCAACATCAATTTAACGGATGTGATCACAGCTACATGCTAAGAAAAAATCATTTCTGAGAGTTGATAGATCAATACTGTTTGATGGACGAACAGATTAAATGATTGTAATATTAATTCAGTTACATGAAGTTAACTGATCCAAATATTTATAATTAATTATAACAAGGTCTAATGAATTCACATTTCCTTTTTGAGCTAATTTGCTCAAACATGTTTTATGTTTTTCTGTAAAACAGACCAGAATGATTTTGTTTGCATGCATCTGTTTTTTATTTTCAGGAACAGTGTGAAAGCTGAGTTGTGTACAGTTGATGTATGTATGTTGTGCATTTAAAGCATTATCAAAGATGACTAAATTTTTAGCTGTCTTTGATAGCAGTTCAGTCGGTTGCTTCAGGAAGATTTGCCTTTTTTATCCATTCGCTCAGCTATTCTTATATCCTTTTTGACTCTTCACAGAATTGATTGTTTATTAGGTGAAACAAAAAAAAAAAATTCAGCTGTTATAATTCAACTTTTCCCTAATAGCTTATTCCATATCTGTCTGTGGTGCGCAGTGGTATCTGTCAGTACACATAGGACCCTCATATACATACATAAACACACATATACATACAAATATATATCAACTCTCAGAAATGAGAAATTATATGATCTCTTAGGGATTGCACCAACTAATCGACTTTAACGCTCTGCCATGACACTTTAAGCATGACGTTGACTAGCCCCTGATCATGGTCTTAGAGGGGGAAATATAATTAAAAAAAAATCTTTGAAGTCTGCCTTTATGCTCCATATCCTACAGTTAATCACAAAAAATGCATACTCTGAGAGCGTTCCAAAAGATATGTTTGATTATACCATAGATCGCTCATACAGAATCATTCAGTAGTGCAGAAATGTTTTGTCAACACTGTTCTGTGATTTATCAGTAAAATAGCATAGAGTCTGTAAAGTCCTAGCATATATTTCTTAGTAACTAAAACAAACAGCTTCATTAGAGAGACGCTGCCAGGTAGAATTAATTCACAAGCAAACGCTTTCTCACTAATGCATTCATATAATTGTAATCTTTACTGTGCTACTTTATCTCTATCTGATTTAGAACGAGCAGAAATCTGTGAGAAATATAAAGAACCAAAGACAAAAGAACTGGTAAAAATAAGTACAAGCAATAGGTGGGCAAAGTTGTGTCTTATTCCATAGCTGTGTATAAGACAACTCAGGTTCCAGTCTCAGCTCGAGGTCGTTCACACAGATTGCATTTTTGCTTTCAAAAACACGAAAAAGGTTCAGCAGAATAGGGAAAAAAGGCAAGGTCTCGAGACACATTTTTTTAAAAGTTTAAATGATTTGAACTTGATCGCCACGTTTTTAGAATGATTTTATGAATGTCATGCTCAAGATGCTGCAAAAGACACAAGACCCAAGGAGAATGGTCATTTACGTGTCCATATAGAGCATATTTACATAGAAAAACAATGGAAAAGTTTTGTGTAATTTGTGTTAACAGATAATAATAAAGCTTGTATATCATTATATTCATATTCGTCTTCCTTGGAACCTTCCATTCAGTGTTACACACATTTTCCTAGTTAAATAAAAATTACATAAAGACCAAACACAATTCTATTTTGTATTTTTACACTATATAATTGATGTTCCATTTATTAAAACCAATTATAATTTAATCAAGTTAGTGTTTTTTACACATTGTTACATTTATTCCAAAATAATAATTAAAGGCACTAACAATTTAAACAATATAATTTATTTGTGAATATAAAGCAGTGATATTAAAGTGGCTCATCGCACTGGCCTTTGTGTCTTCTGAAAATTATCGATCACTGACCTATGCCTCCCTTTCTCTTTCCTTCTCACTCGTGTGTCTCCCTCCCTTTATGTGTCTCTTCTTTTCTCTGTCTGCGCATAACTCATTGTGCCAAAGTCATGTGTGTGTATTGAGACACAGATGGAACTCATACTCACTTTAATAAAGATAAAAGATGAGGACCACATGCATTGAAAATAGCAGACACAAACAAATGGCTGGAGATATGATCTGGAATGCCACATTCTGCTACATTTCTGCCATCAAATAACAATCTGAGGTGCTACAATGCAGTTATGTTAAACTGTGAGCAAATTCTGGCTAAAACCTGAAAGTTTTTAATCATTAATTCTGATTGGTTGACAGAGGTACCAAAGTGTTGATTAATTTTCAATAAGTGCCATGACACGAAGTAGCACATGTTGAGTGTATTTCAGTTCCATATTTAATTATTAAAAATTAAGCTAATTAATCCCTGATTGCATGATCTTCATGAAAGAGTAGGATTGGAACAGACAGGTCTTTGAAGAGGACTACACATCTACTCAGATGCTGGTAATTCTGACGTATGTCTATGTGAATGCATTAAGAAGCAAAACATCAATAAGCTGTCTTAAATGACTCCAGGGAAAAGCAGTCAATGAATAGATGAACGTGCTGTGTATATTTAAGTGATACAGGGTGCAGATCTATTTCCAGGCAGAAAATACAGTGGGGAGAACAAGTATTTGATACACTGCCGATTTTGCAGGTTTGCCCACTTACAAAGCATGTAGAAGTCTGTAATTTTTTCATAGGTACTCTGTGAGTGACGGAATCTAAAACAAAAATCCAGAAAATCACATTGTATGATTTTTAAGTAATTAATTTGTATTTTATTGCATGACGTAAGTATTTGATACATCAGAAAAGCAGAATTTAATATTTGGTACAGAAACCTTTGTTTGCAATTACAGAGATCATACGTTTCCTGTAGTTCTTGACCAGGTTTGCACACACTGCAGCAGGGATTCTGGCCCACTCCTCCATACAGATCTTCTCCAGATCCTTCAGGATTCGGGGCTGTCGCTGGGCAATATGGACTTTCAGCTCCCTCCAAAGATTTTCTATTGGGTTCAGGTCTGGAGACTGGCTAGGCCACTCCAGGACCTTGAGATGCTTCTTACGGAGCCACCCCTTAGTTGCTCTAGCTGTGTGTTTCGGGTTGTTGTCATGCTGGAAGACCTAGCCATGACCCATCTTCAATGCTCTTACTGAGGGAAGGAGGTTGCTGGCCAAGATCTTGCAATACATGGCCCCATCCTTGTGCAAGGTTGCACTCATCCTGCTTCTTCCTCCAAACACGGCGAGTGGAGTTTAGACCAAAAAGCTCTATTTTGTCTCATCAGACCACATGACCCATTCCTCCTCTGGATCATCCAGATGGTTATTGGCAAACTTCAGACGCGTCTGGACATGCGCTGGCTTGAGCAGGGGGACCTTGCGTACACTGCAGGATTTTAATCCATGACGGCGTAGTGTGTTACTAATGGTTTTCTTTCAGCTCTCTTCTGGTCATTGACCAGGTCCTGCCATGTAGTTCTGGGCTGATCCCTCATATTCCTCATGATCATTGATGCCCCACGAGGTGAGATCTTGCATAGTGCCCCAGACTGAGGGAGATTGACTGTCATCTTGAACATCTTCCATTTTCTAATAATTGCGCCAACAGTTGTTGTCTTCTCACCAAGCTGCTTGCCTATTGTCCTGTAACCTATCCAAGCCTTGTGCAGGTCTACAATTTTATCCCTGATGTCCTTACACAGCTCTCTGGTCTTGGCCATTGTAGAGAGGTTGGAGTCAGTTTGATTGAGTGTGTGGACAGGTGTCTTTTATACAGGTAACGAGTTCAAACAGGTGCAGTTAATACAGGTAATGAATGGAGAATAGGAGGGCTTCGTAAAGAAAAACTAACAGGTCTGTGAGAGCCAGAATTCTTTGTTGGTAGGTGATCAAATACTTATGTCATGCAATGAAATGCAAAATAATTATTTAAAAATCATACAGAGTGATTTTCTGGATTTTTGTTTTAGATCCCGTCACTCACAGTTGAAGAGTACCTATGATCAAAATTACAGACTTCTACATGCTTTGTAAGTGGACAAACCTGCAAAATCAGCAGTGTATCAAATACTTGTCCTCCCCACTGTATCTAGCACACTGAGCCTGAGAGGGAGTGCTTTTGTACTCTGGAGAACCAAGTCTGGCAAAGCAAGAGAAACCACCAGTAATCATTGATACATTTGCATGCCCAGATATTCTCAGGTGCTTTCATAAGCTCCACAAAACTGTTAGGGTTGACCTGAGTCATTTGATGAAAGACTTCAGTTTAGAGTTCATTTTAGACTTCAGAATTTGGAGAAGTCATTTATATTTAATCCTGCAATATTCCATAAATAAAATAAAACTTGTCATTTAATGTTTACTTTAAGTCAAATACTTTTCAATTAATCATTTGAACCAGTTGATAAAACCAGCCAGAAGCATGCATGAATTGGACTGAATCACATTCGTTCACAAAATTAGTTTGAATGATTCATTCATTTTTGAGTCATCAGCTCACCAACTCACTGAACCAAAAATCATTTCAGTGAGCTAATAACAAGCATTTGGAGTGAACAAGAATTTGTCTGATTGAAATATTTTGTGGCTGCAAGATGAACTTGGTGACACGAAATATCAATAACAGCCTACACTTATGATTTTTAGCCCTACAATTGAGCCTTCGCAAACAGTTTGATTGACAGGCGATTTGGCCAATCATAACCCCGAATCCGCCATTTTGTCTGGCAATGCAGTCAGGGGAGTATAGTAGATTAACATTTTTGTACTTGAACTTGAAAAATTGTGTGTACTCACGTCTTTCTGCACTTGAAACAACATTCCTTCTGATGTCCATTCATGTTTATTTGATACTATAAATGAACTAGTATGAAGAGATGTTCATTTCATGAGCCTCTTGAAGGAGCTACAGCGATCTGTCACGACACATTAAAGAACCACTATACAGTATTTATTGTTTAAACTTATTTAAAAAATACGATATAATACTGTTTCATCTGTCTGTCGATGCATTGTCAGTGTCGAAATGATGTGTGGCGTAAGAGCATGGCTTGCGGACAAAGCAACAGTAACTAAAGGGGGCGGGTCTTTGCAAAGGGTCAATTTGATGTCATTGCCAGAGTCATATGGGTAACAGCCAAAAAATTGCTGAAATTAGTTTTGTACTAGTTAGAAATTACCTTTTTGAAAGAACATTGGTGCGGAAATTAATCGGAATTCCTATTAGCTTTCTTGTTCATGTGAACTCATCTACGGGTCGCAGTTGGGTTTGAACACAAACCTGTCATGACATGTTTATGACATTTATCTGTCATAAATTGTGGCGGTACAATGACAAAAATACCCTAAACCCCAGTTCCACAGACGAGCCTTGAACCTAGTCCTGAAGTAAAATGCATATTTGAGCTATTTTAATGGAAAGCAACTTCACAATGGCATGTCTTAAAATATGTCAGTGCTATTATTTTGTCTCAAGATGCACACCAGAAATGTTTTTTTTTTTTTTTCTAAGGCAAGTTTATAAGAGCTTAGATGTCCTTATTAAACTAAGGCCTAATCCTGGCTTAATCTAACACCAGTCTGTGAAACCAGGCCTAAAAGTACAATGTGACACCAGCAGTGTGATTAAACTGTAGTTTGGACTAAGCAATAGAATAAACTGTGAATTAGCTTTGCACAGACTTCTGCCGAAGATTGTGACAAAGCATAAATGAGGTAAAACTTTCTTCACCCTGCTGCCACAGCTATGAACTAGAGCATTTGCAGTGTGTGTGTACTGTGATGTGATGTGCATTGATACTTCTATCGAGGTTTGCCTATTTGTAGGTGTATATATGTGAGAACCATCTTGTGATTAAAACGGCTCTGGCGGTTCATGCGTGGGTGGTGATGCTCCCTGCGGTAGTTCTATAGAGAGGTGAGTGGTGCCGTCGGGCTTTTGTGTCGCTTGTTGTGTCTCCGTTTCAGCAGGTTGAAGGAAAGAATAGCTGAAAAGATTCTTCTTATATTAGTACCTGCTCTTGGGGGGACTCAATTGTTTTTTTACTTCTAAGTGACTGAATTGATGTTTGAGTGCTGGAGATGTTCAGCTGTCAGGTTTGAAATGAGAGGTAATATTGGGACGATTGACTTTTTTATCATTGTGGAAGCTTCATGATAAAATTATAAAGTAATTTCAAACCAACATATTGATTTATTTTGATAGCTGCCATGAAATAAGCAAGATAGTGTGCATAATTTATGGCTGCAATTCAATATGGAAACTCGTGTAAGTTTCAGTATCTCTTGCAATTATGCGGCAGCTTTTTCTTACACTTGCAAGCTTAACCAATTTCCTTCAGTTTCATTTTCCATCATACATTTGATATTAAAAATGTAAAATCTGATAATGGTGTTTCATCCATGTGTGAGCTGAATCTGAAGTGGCATCTCAAGTCACAGCTGAAAGAAAAGCAGCTTGGATCATGTATTGATTTCAGCCTCGCTCCTGTAATGAAGATGGTGAGCGCATTGACAAACCTGCTAATGGTCGGGCAGATATTCCACAGCTGCTGCCACTCTCTGGCTTTTGTTTGACTGATGCACAGTCTGTATTGCAGCCATGAGAGCCAAAACCATTCAGAAGATCTGTTTCCTACTCTTTCCAGCAAGGGTGGCCCATTATGTGCAGCCTATAATTAGTCACTGATTGATGGAGATAGAGGTGCCATTTCCTTTCGAAATAAATGTAATACAGCTTCTGCAAACCATGCGATCATCGTGCAGACAGGACATTATCCAGAAGGCTGTGCACTTTGCAATGTGTAGTTACAGTCTTCATAAACACATCAGGTTTCATTCTACGAATGCGTCACAGAGAATGAGTAATACTTTATGTAGTACTCTACCAGTATTGCTCATGATTTCAGGGCTTTTTCATCCTCATAACTGTGGATGTGGTGCTGTGCAATTAAGTCCTTGGGGTGGATAATGCATACAGGGTTACAAGACAGTCTCTACAGTGTCAAGAGCCTTTCTTTCATGTCATCTCCATTACAGGAGTAGGTATGATGCATAATTGAATTTTGTGAATTCCTGACAGCTGCTGGTGGGGGCCCTGGCCCCGGCCCCCGGGGTTAACAGTGTTTACTTTTCAGTAGACACATAGGATGAAAAATGACTGTTCAAATTGAAAGGCGATTTTTGTGTTCTCAGCAGGGTATGCAGGGCATCCACTGAGAAGTTGTCATTGGTAATGATGGGATAAAAGAACTTTTATTTTCATTAAATTATCTTTTTTGTTTATACGTTCAGGAGGCTTGAAACATCAGGTGCCAACATTTATAATAGATCTTATATTATAAAATATTGTAAGTATGTGTTTTTACATTTTCTCTGTTTTTAACCCTTAAAGGGTTTGGACTTATAAACCATCTTTATTGACATCAATTTGTATTATTTGAGCTATAGTCTGTTGGAAAATATCCATTAACATCAACATCAAACATCAATCTGTTGCATTGTGTATGTCCCTGGTCATTTAAGGGTTCTATAAAACTAGTTAGTGTACAATCTCCATAACATTGAGTGGTGTTTATGTGTGACACTATAGTTCATGACACTAGTTCAGTACTTTTAAAACACAAAACAATAATAATAGCAGATAATCCATGGCATCCCAAACTGGTCATGATAGTAACTTCAGGACAACAAACCATATTTAAAATTATTCGATAGTTTATCATCGAAATCGTTTTATTGATCGTTTATCACTCACTCATCCTTGTAACCAGTGGTTTATAAAGTACTTGAAAGCCATACTTGAGTAAAAGTATAGAAATCTTACCAGAAAATGACTTTGGTAAAAGTAAAAGTCCCTGTTTAGAATATTACTTGATTAAAGGTTTTAAAGTATGTGATATTTTTTGTACTTAAGTATGAAAAGTGTTTTTTTGATATTAAACATACTTAAGTACTGAAAGTAACAGTAAATGTAAGTAAATGCAAAATACAAAAGGAGCAGAAAATATTATTGAAATATAAAATATAAAATTGTTCTATACACAGTTTGAGTAGCAAGATTGTTTTAACTCTATTTTTTACTTTTTTTTTTTGCTTTGAATTTTGAAAAAAATGGCAAAATGTTTATTGTAAGTTTTAAATATAAAAAAATACTAATGTATTAATTATACCTTGATCATTCATGTTAATTCATAGTGCATTATAATTAATGTAAGAGGCAACTTTAAAACATTAAAATGAAAATGTTGAAATTAACAATGAACAACACTTTTATTAACCTTTAATGCTACAAATGGTATTGTAAAGTGTTACTATTTCATATAAATTCAAACAATCATGCTTAACTTGGCCATCTTTACGCACAAAGGCATATTATATGTATACTTTTACTCATTATTTACTTCTATTTTAGAACACTTGATGATTATCTAATCAAAACATGTGTTAAAGTGCAGATGAAAAAAGACCTGAAATCGAATGCATCTCTGATTTGTTATGTTTCTGTCCAGTGCATGATTAGGATATAATTTAAATATGCAACTTCGCTGGATAACGAATGCATAAAAAGAACAAATGGATATAAACTAATGCAAATAGATGGTAACAATTACGACATTAAACAGTTGGGGTTTTTGTCACAAAGTTTTAACCGCTTGAGGTAACATTATTACTAATGTTAGCATACTCTCAGCCTTGACGGCAAACACACTGCTGTTCTCCACTAATGCAGCATCTAGTCAACAAACTAATTACTTTAGGGATATGAAAACATATACTGTAGAGTACTGTACAGCATACCGTCATAAAAAATTCGTAATTTAAATCGTAATAAAATGCCATCAGATAAAAAAAAAAGACTTTAATTACTCGTTGAGTTTGTTTTTGATCCTCCTTGATGAAATCTCTGCTGTGTGTGTTCGAAATCTCCCTTAGGTGGTGGTAGCTGTTTTGAATGCCTGATGAAAAGTTACTGCAAAGCTGATACTACTACTAATAACAACAATGGAACGCAAATTAAATTGTTATTTTCTCCTGTATGAGTGTGAGCATCAGTAGCCTTGAGTCGTATTGACGTCATCTCAGAAAACAGAAATCTTAGGATTCGAGTCTTTCATTGTTTTGTCACGTAGACTACCTGTACATTACTATTATATAGTAGGGCTGCAACTAACGATTATTTTAATAATCGATTAGTTGGCCGATTATTATTTTTCTTTGATTAATCGGATATAAATCCGATGATTCCTTTTCTTTCTTTTTTTATTTTATTGACAAAAAACACATTATTGCACATCCTGCCCAATGTCCTTCAATCAAATGTGCCAATTGAATGCTATGAAAACATGCAGTGCTTAATTTCTAAGACCACCTGTTACAGAAAAGAGATCTTAGGGATCTGACAAAAAGTCATTATTCACACATAATGTCCAAAACACTTTATATTTTGTTTGGCCTCCTTTGGCTTTGATAACGGCTTGCATTCTTGCTGGCACTGATTTATATACTTTTCCACAGTCTCTGTTGTTATTTACTGTAATTGGGCATCTGAAAAAAGTGCTTTACTACTTTTTCTGTCTTTCTTGTGAAACAGTAAATTCGAAAATTCATGGCGACAATATTTATATTTTAGCGTTAGAAATACTTCCGTGACTAAACTGCTTACACATACTGGTGGATTAACCATTACAGAAACATAAAAATTATTTTGGTAATCATTAAAAAGAAGCATTAGTTTAGGGCAGCTGTGACACAAACCTTAAGTGGCGGCGGTATAATAAATTTAAGCACTGTACATAGTGAATATAGTTTATATCTCTACTAAATCTCTACTCTTTAATCTCTATTAATAAATAAGGTGACAATGAAGAGAATCAGGCAATTAACCAACAGGCAAGAGAAATGTTCAGCAGGAACACTCACATAACCTCTTGCTGTAATTTCTTTATCCTGTGTAAATAATAGAAACGTCTTACATTTATTCAATTTCATGCTGTTACCCCTTCATTTACTACCATTAAATACTTGAATGACATACTGACTTTTAAACCTAAATTGAACTTTCAACAACAGATATTTCAGCAGAATGAATATTTTTGCACCGAATATTAATTGTCTCCCTCTCTACCGCGTTCCGTTTGTCTGACGCGGGCGCGCGTTGGCGCTCATTCAGTTACGTAAATTTTGAAGTTTAATGCAGGCTGTCAGGATAAACCTTTATGCAAAATGGAAATGCTCGCGTGAATTTTAAACATTTACTGATAAGGATATAGCCGTAGAATGAACGTTTTGTGCTCTGAGGACGCGCACGCATCTGTCAAACGCCTGACAGGGTAAGCCATGTTAAACACGGAGCAAATGCATTAGCTTGAAGCTTAAAATAAAGAGTTCTCATGATTTGGGCAGTTTGGTTTACGCACCTTTACCGCAGCAGCTCACTCTGTTTCCTTCATTGTTTTTAAATGCAATGTGTCCTTGGAAATGTGTTATTCATTGCTGTAATTTGATAAGACTGGCGGAAGATTTGCGTGCACGGTGGGCAGACCCGACTAATCCATAATGACAATATAGTTGTCGATGATTTTCATTATCGATTTTATCGATTAGTTTTTGCAGCCCTATTATGTAGATATCTTTGCTGATTTACTTATTTGTTCCCTCGTGCACACGATTAAATCAAGATAACAAATTAGTAAATTATGGGCACAATTTAGCAAATCGAGGGAACAGATAGTAAAGCTGTGTCCTAAACGCTCCCTATCCACTATATAGTCCACTATATCGGGTATCGGCCATTTTGTAGTGGTGTCCGAATTCCCTTAAAGTAGTGAACTTAATTCCCTACATTCGTTCAATACTTTATACCTACAATTGATCCTTCGCAAAGACCTGCCCTCTTTAGTTACTGTTGCTTTGTCCGACAAGCCATGCGTTCTCACGCCACACATCATGTTCTCACGAAGTGAAAAATACATCCCCGAACAATGGACACTGACAACGCGTTGACAGACATATGAAACCGTTTCATATTTAATATAGCGTAATTTTTTTAAAGAAGTGTAAATAATAAATACCGTATAGTGGCTCTTTAATGTGTCGTGACAGATAGCTCCTTCAATCACCTAGTGAACCAACCAAGTGAAGACTTCATACTAGTTCATTTATAGCATCAAATAAACATGAATGGTCATCAGAAGGAATGTTGTTTCAACCGCAGAAAGACAAGAGTACACACAATTTTTGAAGTTCAAGTTCACCAACGTTAATCTACTATACTCCCCTGACTGCTTTGTCTCACAAAATGGCGGATTCGGGCTTATGATTGGTCAGATTGCCTGTCAATCAAACTGTTTGCGAAGGATCAGTTGACTCTTTGCAAAGACCAGCCCCTTTTAGTTACTGTTGCTATGCCCTACAACCCATGCGCTCTCGCGCCGCACATCATGTTCTCATGCAGTGAAAAATACATTGCGGCGCAAAGAGGACACTGACAACGTATGAAACAGCTTCATATTTAAAATATTATAATTTTTTAAAGAAGTTTAAACAATAAATACTGTATAGTGACTCTTTAATGAATCGTGACAGATCACTGTAGCTCCTTCAAGTGGCTCGTGAAATGATCATCTCTTCATACTAGTTCATTTATAGCATCAAATAAACATGAATGGACATCAGAAGGAATGTTGTTTCAAGCGCAGAAAGACATGAGCACACACATTTTTTCAAGTTCACCAATGTTAATCTACTAACTCCCCTGACTGCATTGTCAGACAAAATGACGGATTCAGGGTTATGATTGGTCAAATCGCCTGTCAATCAAACTGTTTGCGATGGGTCAGTTAGGTGCGTTTCCATTAAGTTGTTCGAACAGATGACGGTGGTGTTGGTAACCTATAGTAACCAACAGTAAATAAAACTCTGTGACTGAGCATTTATGAAGGGTTTGCCTACACACTTATAAGAAAACAATAAACAAGAGCCGTCTGAAGCATCAACATGTGAGAGAACAAGCCCGAATAACCCATGACACTCCTGTACATTTAAGAATCCATAATTAATGCATCATAACAGAATCAAACATAAAGTTTTCTGTTACATAAGCCGAAACAGCTGATTACGATTAGTCAAGTGGGTTTAATGTTAAATGCTACGTCAGAGTTTATTCAGCAAATGCCGGTCCATCTCGCATTATTCGCATTAACTCACAATTAAAAATCTACCTCAAGTGAGCGTAAAAACTTTTTTGCGAATTAAGGGATTTTTATTTGAAATTTGGGATTTCCATCACTCATTTCTGATGCAATACGGCAAAATGCGCATAACAACAGGATGATGAAACATAGCTAATGTGGCGGAGGGATGCAGAAAAGACTTGAGGATCGATGGTGAGTCAGCTATCTATATATAGGTCTCCAATCGTACTGATCGGGAGGAGAACATTCAAAGGATCTACCCAAACTTTGTTAATAAAACATCATGTAGTTTTCATGGATCTGTGTGCACTGGCATCGTTTTGACAACTTTGTTGTCTTTACTTGAAAAACGCTAAAGAAAAATATTTCTGATTTTAGTAGGCTACATTGTTGTCATGTAAACATAAGCTGAAACAAGTTTTGTCTCTCCAGCAGTCCAATGCAGCTGTATTCCAGCAAAGGCAGCCAAGCTATGACACACCTTGAAATGCATGTAATTAATTCAGATATATGCATGGATTACATGCAAACATGAATTCATGTCTGTGCAAGCAAAACAAGTCACCGCTCTCACATGATTACAGAAGCTCAACTGTCATTTTTCTACAGAGTCAGCTAGGGCTTTATAGTGCCTAACACAGACCACATTATAAAGAGAAAATATTTTAGGAATCAAATTGTATTGTCATTTATTAAGCAAATAACAAACTGAAACAAGTAAATACTCTTTATTCACATTTATTAGTCACATTTAATAGTCTTTATTCACATATATTGCCCTAAACTAACAGTATTGGTGATTACCACAGTCATTTTTTATGTTTATGTAATGGTTAATCTACACCAGTATGTGTGTGGATTACTTTACTCTAGTCACAGTAGTGTTTCTAATCCTAAAATATAATTGTTGTTGGGATTTAATGGATTCAAAGAGAGAACGCACTGCATCTACAGTGTCACTCTGATGTAGCACATGCTGAATGAGGCCTGGCGTTGTCTCGCTATCCAGGAAAGATGCCATCTTGATGGTAGTTTTTGTTTCTGTACAATCCCAATATATGCCTCCACATCAATGATTCCTTTACATGCAAGCCACCCATGCCGTTTACACTGATGCACCCCCATACCATGACAGATGTTTGCTTTTACACCCATTGTTAATGAAAGTCTGGAAAGTCTTTGGGACTGAGAACTCAATGTCAATTTTTTCCCCAAAAAATTGTTGAAAGGTGGACTCATTTGACCACAGCACACATTTCCACTGTCTTTTGGACCATCTGAGATGAGTTCAAACCCAGAAAAGTTGGCAGCATCTCTATATAGAACTGATGTATAGCTTTCTCTTTGCCTAATGGAGATTCAAGTTGCATTTCTTGATGCAGTAGCAGACTGATAAGTGACAACGGTTTTCCAAAGTACTCCCGAGCAAATGTGGCTATTTTTAACTCAGCAGCATGACAGTTTCTCATACAATGCCATCTGAGGGGTCAAAAGTCACGTACATTCATTCCTGCCTTGCCCTACACAGACTTAGACTTTTTCTGGATTTACTGCATCTTTTATCACAATATTATACATTGCAGATGGTGATAGACCTAAATACTTTGCCATCTTGCATTAAGAAATGTGATTTTTGATTTATCTGTCAATTCTCTCATGAAATTTGCCACGTGACCCATCTTTGCTGGCAAAGACTGAGATGCTCCTTTGTGGGCCCTTTCAAAACCGTTGAAACTTGGATATTATATAACCTTTTTAAAAGTTCAAAAATTCATGCAGTTAACATACAGTATCACAGTTTCATTTTGATATTTGTGATTTCTAAAAATAATAAATTCCAATCAAAGCATTCACCGCGCTCTCCCCAGCTAACCAGGTGCTGAGACCTTGTATATATCTATATATACAAAAAAGGTCTGCACTCCAAAACGCTTTATTCATTACACACTGGAGATAACAAACGTTTGGCTGACGAAGGCAAAGAGCTGAAATGTTTTGCTATCTCCTATGTGTAACGAATAAAGTGTTTTAGAGTACAGACCTTTTTTGTATTTTTAAAGATAATAAATTGTTTAAGTAAGGAATAATTAATGACGGGCTGTTGAATTCTTAGAAAATAATGCACACCCGAGGTGGTAATGTGGCCACGAAGCGGAGTGGCTGTTACTCCTCGGGTGTGCATTATTTTCTAAGAATTAATCAATCAATCATTCTGCTTATACTACGGTTACCACACATCTAGACACTGTTCCGATGTTGTTTTTCAAGACATTTGTCAGGTTTTGTCCTTAAATCACTCTTGTGTGTGGGACTAGATTCTAACACATCTCATCCCCAAGCCCCCATTGCCAATTCCAAAATGTCATTTCAGAACTAGTAATGGTGGCTTGAGCCTTGATAGCAGACTAATACAGTTGATGCAGTTATTAACGCAATTGAGAGGAGGGAGAGAGAGAGAGAATGAATAAGTGTGAATTAGATTATCTGAGTCTGTGTGTCTCTCACACAACATATTCTGTGGCAAAAACCATGACAATAATTTGTCGTTTTCATCCTATTGTTTACTATATTTATTGGTTTGGTTGGTGTCGTTGTGGGTTTTGTTCCTTTGGTGGTTGTAGGTTGTAGGACCTATTGAAAATAATTGAAATCATTTGGCGAAGTGATATGGAACTGCAATGCGGTCAAGACCTAGAAGAACTTAACTGTGCGTTTCCCTGAAAATAATTGCACACCTTGGAACGTTGGTCAACCAGTCAGATTTGAGCAATCAATATCCTCGTAGTATACGTGCAAATTACTTTACTCTTATTAAACTAATCTTGACTTCATTCATTCATTAATTTATTTTTCCTGTGATGGTCTTTCTCTGACAAAGTTTACAAATGTCTGACAGCTCTAAAAATGTCTCTTAAGTTGTACATATGTAAGAGATATACATTTCAGAGTCTGGTTAAAGATATATGCAAATTCAACTGTAATCACCCAAGATGCGCCCAAAACAAGTGACCAAAATGCCCTAGACCAAACATTAAAATGATTATTACATTGTTTGAGGTTGAGGGCATGACATACAGAGCCTGTCAATTTTTTGCCAGATTAATTTTCACTCTTGTATTTTTGTTTGATTAGACCTATGAACTTTAACATTAGCAACAGAATATGTGGTAAGCATTTCTCCTTCCATTTCATGAGCATATATGTTAACTCATTTTGATTAATTTCATTTTATTTTTTGCATTTAGCATTGTTTTTCCCTATATGGTCCACGACCCTATCAGAACAGACTTGCTGTTTTGGGGTTGCAGCCCACCTTTTGAGATCTACTGCATGCTAATGGACTTTTCACATGTGTTTGAGCACTCTACATAGTAAGGAATCAAGTTTCATGTCACCATTGAACATCCTGTTGCTCACCACCACACGTTCACTGATTCAAGCACATATCACAGGCAACAGTCTCTGCCCTGTTTCCTGAAGTTCAGGTTGTCCCTTTGAAACAGAAGTAGTCGGTGAGTTTGCGGTGTTGTCTACTCACAGTGAATATGGGGTTGCAGTGAACAATTTCAGGCTGACAGGCTACAATTAGGTGGGGTTTATTTGTTATTCTTGGAAGTGCCACGAAGGTGGCAGCTCTCAGGAGATGAGAACTTTGTGTTTGCTAAGAATAGGGAGTTAAGAGTTGTGTGTGCATAGATAGCAGAGGTGGGAGTAAGTCACTCATGTGCAAGTTACAAGTAAGTCTCAAGTCTTAACCTTCAAGTCTCAAGCAAGTCCAAGTCAATTTTTGTGAGAATCAAGTCAAGTCAAGTCAAGTCGTAGCTTAGGTCAAGCAAGTCACTGGCAAGTCATATATTAAAATGAGTAAAAAAAAATACAGTAGTTATGGACTATGGGAGTTTTATTTGCAAAAAAAATTGTGAAATGTATTTCTACTCAAAAGGTGTCCACATACTGCTGAGTTGTTAATACAATAAAAATCTAAAAATAGAACAACGTAGCCTAAAATGTAAATGTAACTGAAATTATGCCAAAATAAAAGCATGAAAAGTATTTAGGTACATCTGTTTCGATATTCCTCAAACATTGCAGAAGACCACGAAAAAGTATTAAAGAATTCAAGTGTAATGGTTTCTATGCCACCAAATGGCATTCTTCAAACAGGCATCAACTTTATGGGACATGAACACATCCATAAGTTAGATGATAAGGTGCCCCTAAAGGGGAGTGGTGTTGGAAAAAAATTGGGACGGGAGGAATTTAAAAAAAAAAAAACTTTTGCGTTCCCTCGCAAAGATATTATCGTTCCCTTGCAAAACCTGTTGTGAGCTTGGACAAAACCTTCCTGTTTAATGTCCCTCTGGCAGGCAGTAGTGTTTATTAAGTCAGCTCCGTGCATTAATACACACAAATGATGCGCGGCTCATTTAGAGTTTAAACTTGGTCTCAAATATAAAGAAATGTGAAGTCGGCAATATATTCACACATTCGAACATCCTGGATCAATAACTCGTGAACTAAACATTGTTATAACACAAATGCAGCTATTTCCAATCATAGTAACCTAGACAACGAGCTACAACAACCCAATTTTCTTCAAATGTGCTTTATAATATATACATTTGTCTCTATGAGGCGGCAGCGAGACAAGGGACCGTCTGAAAAGTGCACAACCCAAAACCCTTTTGCTCATTTTATATTATGAAAAATACTCAACTTCACTGTAACACACCAAATTCAGTTCATAAGTCACTGCTCTCATGCTGGTTGCACTGGAACACTTAGTTTGAAAAAAAATATATATATATATATATACATATATATATATATATGTTAGTGACATTCGCGCATTCTTTTTCTCTTTTGGCGCACTTAAATGGTTTAGCATGAATAAGAGCAAGATTATATATTGTAATGCTAGCCAAAGGATGACAGAAAAAACGGATGTTGTGTTAATTGCGTTTAATATTTTTAACGCGTTAAACTGGAAAAAAATGCGTTAATGCATTAACGTTGACAGCACTGATTTTAACCCAATTTTCTGTTTAATGAACGCAAAATCAATTCAAAGTCAACTCTTAACATGTCCAAAACGTTAAGTCTATCACAACTAGTATAACCTTTAACTTGCCAAGACAAGGTTAGCTAAAAACAGCAGGTCTGACTTCGTCACTTAAAATTTTTTGTGGGATTTCAATTGTCAAATGAAATTTGAAGTGGTCGTGGTTGCATCACATATCTTCGTGTTGCAGGCCTTGCATACTGCTGTTCTTCTTTTCGCATAGTCTTGCACATAATCCTGGTAAAATTACTCGAACTTAACTATTCTTGGTGTGTCTGTTCAGTCACAACTTGCTCTTACGTTAGCTCTCTGTGCTTGCTTGCTTGCTGCATCAAGTGGTTAGGTTGCGGTGCATTCAAAAACAGATATTTATTAAACAAAAGACTTTGAGTCATTTCACTCAAGTCCGAGTCAAGTCTCTAGTCACGAATATCAAGTCAAAGTCAAGTCTTTTATTAATATTTGTCAAGCAAGTCTCAAGTCCTAAAATGTGCGACTTAAGTCTGACTCGAGTCAAGTTGTGTGACTCGAGTCCCCCACCTCAGATAGATAGATAGATAGAATGCTCTAATTATTTTCCTATCTTTAATATTCATATTATATTAATATGGGAAGATTTGGTGCATCATACACTATCAACTTTAGTTGGTTACTTATTGCTCTGTTGTGCATCCTTCAGTGTGAGGGTGTTTATGTAACAATGCAGCAGTGTGTGTCTAACTAAAATGCTTTTGGGTGTCCCTCTGCCAATCCAACTAGTGGCTTCTTATCAGATGCTGTCAACTTGAATTACATTCATGTACTGTAGCATCAGCCAGAATTCACAAAAAAAGTTAAACTTATAAACCTCAAACTTCCCCATCAAAATCTGTGCAACACAACTGTGCTAGAAACACTGATAAGTGAAAGGTTTGGGCTGTTTTAGAAAAATCCATATGGTATTAACAGGGTTTAAGCAGGGCATTAAAAGCATTAAAAGTCCATGAATGTATTTTACGAAAATTAAGGCCTTAAATGGTATTAAAAATCATTAAATGTGATTCTTAGAAGAATGGAAACATGAGCAAAGCACACAAAAAGAGACTAAATTAACATACTTTAAATTAAAAATGTGGAGTTTTTATAGGCCTTTTTATAAAACATGATACAGTTAAGCAACATCACACAACTTCCTGAATATCATCACGATTAAAAAGGTGACACATTTCATACAACAGTTCAGTAAACAGTAGCCTAGTTAATATCAAGTCACTTACATTTTAGAATGAACTTTGTTTTTGTTCTATTTCAGCAGCAAAAATAGTTCCAAACAAAGACCACAGCAGGAGAACCATAGCCCATCACTCAGCCTTCTTTTCTTTACTGAATGATTCAGCGTGTTGAACAAATTTGTTGAGTCAAAGATTCAATGATCCATTCATAAAAAGCTGCCTCATTGTTGAATGAATCAGCCATTGGAACGAATTGTTTCAATGAATGGCTCAATGACTCACTTATTAAGACACTTACTTGCTACACCTACTGGCTGTTTAGTTTTTAAAAAAATTAAACAATCTCATAATATTACTTAATTAGAACAAGACACTGTAGGGCTGTTACCAATAAAATTAAATAATTTACATGTATGTATATATATATAGCATTAAAAGTGTAAAAATTGGCATTAAAAAGCATTAAATTAGATTTGATGACACCTGCAGAAACCGTTAAAATTTAAACTCTTGACTTGGGAGTTTTATGATAATTGCAGGAGATTATCAGCCTACATTTTACCTTAGTTTCTCCAATAGAAAATACCTCTGCCATTGACTGCAGTGGTATGCATGAAAACTAGAACTTAAACTTATTACTAGAACTTTTTTATTATTATTATTAAATATGAATGATGCCCTAGCAACAATGTTAGAGTCTTGTGAATGGTTAAAATGTCATTGCTATGCAGTTGCTATAATTGTAACGGAACACAGACTCACAGAGAAGTATATCAAAGCAATAGGTTTATTGAACACCACAGGATCCACAAACACAGGTACGTTGGAATGTAAAGGAGTATTAGATGAGAGAAAAATATACTGACAGTCTTTCCGATTACTAGATGAATGGATGAGCTGACGATGGCGAGGTACAGGGCACACACTTCGCGTCCGGGGTTGAAGTGATGTAAGCGTCCTGGGAGAGAAGATGGCTGGAGACACAGACAGACAACGACGACGACGACGATGATGATGATGATGATGATGATGATGATGATGATGATGATGATGATGATGATGATGATGATGATGATGATGATGGAACAGGAACACAGGGTAACTATGAAGACGAGGGAGCTGGAACATATCAAGGTAAGTATTAGTGCAGGTATAGAGTCCGTAACCGAAGTTGAGACCGGACGAAGTGCAGAGGTGAAGTGTGTGCTTATAACTCGTGCTGGTGATGAGATGATGAGCTTCAGGTGTGGATGATTAATACTCTGGTGATGACGATCGTTGTGGTTGGCTGACTGCAGAGCCTGACCGATCTCTGACAATAATGTTGTGAACAGTGTTGGGGTTAACATTACAAGTAACGTGAGTATCAGATTAAGTAAATGGTAAAGTAGTGAATTTTACAACAACATCTGAGTTACATTTTCAAACTTTATTTCCGTTGTGTTGTGGCGATTCCGTTGTGTTGCGGCTTTATTGCGTTGTGTTGCGGCTCATTTCCGTTGTGTTGTGGCTTTATTTCGTTGTGTTGTGGCGATTCCGTTGTGTTGTGGCTTTATTTTGTTGTGTTGTGGCGATTCCGTTGTGTTGCGGCTTGTTTCTGTTGTGTTGTGAACTTATGTTTGCTTTTGAAATTCCGTTGTGTTGTGCATTACTGAGCCACCGGAAATAACATTTATGATGCATGATAAATGTCCACAAATGCAGAACAGATTACAAACTAAAGTTTAAGGTTGGGGGTTTAGATCAAATGTCGGTTTAGGTATATTTAATATAACCCAGACAAGACACAAACACAAAACATTCTCTTCCAGTCTAAATGGCCAGTTTTTGGTTAGGACAAGCTGTAGTGATGACCAGACTTTATACTGTAAGTCAAAGTTCTGGCTATGGGAGACTAGAGCAAACATAATGGAATGTTTGCACTTAGCAACTCCAATAATTAAGCGCTTCTTGTGAAAATGTCAAAATTTATGAAAAAAAAAGAAGACTTCTACCAGCTGCACACTGTCATGCTTCAGTAAAATTCCATTCTCATTTATAAACAATTGCTTATTTTCTTCAAAGATTTGACATTTTAGTAAAATGATGTGTCAACCACAATGCAAGAGTAATTTTTTGCCATTTTTCTAATGGCAGAATAATAAATTTTAATTGCATACAAGTTTGTAATGATTTGCTGGGTATTAAAAGACTGCTGAGGGAATTAGAGATCATATGCTGGCCTTTATTCACACCCACAGGACATCAGCAGCAGAAGAACCACCTGTGGAGACCTGTCAAAATACATACGCTCGCTAATTACTGCACCAGTGGTCACTTCACTCTGTACAGGTGGTAGTAATTCCATGACAGACTAAAATAACTGTGATTTTATAGGGTATGCAGTTGGAACTTTATACAAATCCAGTAGAACCTTTTGTATGTTTGGTTTATTTTGAACGCTTTAAAATAAATATTGATGTCAGGACAATTAAATGAGATCATCTTTTGAATAATATTTACGTAATAATGCACACACATTCATGATGCATTAATAACACAGAATATGTATATCAAGCATAAAAGCAATTTCTTCTACTCCTTCTAAAATGTTTCTCACCTGGGAACCGTTCCTCTACAATTGCTTCCACTTCTTTCATCACCTCCTCAGATCTGGCTATAAACAGTAATCTCTGCACCTAATTAAACTGTCTTTTTTCCTTAGCATCTTTTTAGTTTGTTACTAGTATCTGCAGACTTTTCAAAAACATACACAAGCATTTACCCCCAAGCTCAGCATCACATTAGCAGAGCACATCTGAATAAGAATTTTGGTTTTAACACACTGTAAAAATTATGGCATGAACAGCATAATAAAATTGGCTTACACTCAGAGGAACCAACAAAGGTAACCTAAATTCACTTTATAGGTATATTGCGAGTGTGCAAAAGTGAACTTCATTAAGTAATTAAAAAAAAAAAAAAAAAAAAAAAACTAATAAAGCTAACAAGTGTATAGTGGCCCCAAAAAAGTATGTCAACACCTGAATTTGTAGGGGATTTTACAGTTAAAGACCCAAAAGACCAGATATGATAAATGAAGACCCGGAGTCAGAGTTAAAAAAAATAATTTGAAGAAAATTTGAATAAAGAATAGTTTGCAGTTTCATCAGCAGAAGCCAGCTTCAAGTCTCACAAGGAGTTCGTAGGCCGCTCTCTCTCTCCCTCTCTCGTACATTCACATTTCCAGAACAATTATACTCTAACAGAGTTCACTAACTTCGTCATTACTAATTACTAATACTGATTGGTTAAGAAAACTAGACAAAACTGGTAATTTTCCACACATGGACAGATAGTCAGAAGCATATCTGGACAAGCGTGAGATCACTGAAGACGGCAAGAGCGCGTGAGTGTTTAATTAATACCCGTTTCTGCTCTATTGCGAAGTTATTATTTGCTGCTAGGAAGGATTCGTTCGATTCTTTGCTTAGTTGTATGTTTGCGCTTTGATTTGTATCTGTTTGTATTTGTATTCGCTGCCATTTAGTAGAACTGTAGCGGTTGTTGTTTGGTATTGCTGGGCTGTGAACTTAAGTGCTGTACGTGCGCTTCCTGCAGTAGTTTCGATTTGGCCCATTCACGGCGAAACTCTTTTGCTGAGCTAATTGTTAGGGCGGACTCAGCTGTTTCCACTCATACGTTAGTAAGTACGCTATTTATTTAATGTGTACGCGCTGTCGCGGAAGCGTCAGCGGAAGCGTTCAGCCTCCTCGTGTGAAGACCGACTCGGGTAAAGACCTGCGACTCTACCTGCGCGACTCAACCGAGCAAGGACACCGACACGACACCTAAGTATCCCCCCCCCCCTCTTTTGCTCCCATACTCAACATGTGCTTTCAATATATTCCTGTTGTCACTCGCATACGCTCCACTATCACCCGCAGAAGGCAACGCAACACTACTAACCTGCGTCCTATTTACTCCTCTTCTAACCAACCTCTATCTGTTTCAGTAGGCCTATGGAATTGTCAGTCAGCTGTTAACAAAGCTGACTTCATTCCAGCCTTTGCCACTAACTCTTCTCTCAATATCTTAGGCTTGACTGAGACATGGATTCGTCCAGAGGACTCCTCAACCCCCGCTGCTCTTTCTAACAACTTCACTTTTACTCATACCCCTCGTCAGTCAGGAAGAGGAGGGGGCACAGGTTTCCTCATTTCTAACAATTGGAAATACTTAACTCACCCTGCTCTATACAACAACTGTTCGTTTGAATCTCATGCCATTACAATTACATACCCTGTCAAAATTCATCTTGTACTCATCTATCGCCCCCCAGGTCAATTGGGTACCTTTGTTGAGGAATTGGACATGCTGCTGTCCTCATTCCCAGACGATGGTAGTCCACTTGTACTACTGGGCGATTTCAACATTCACCTTGATAAACCGTATGCTTCTGATTTCCTCTCTCTCCTAGCCTCATTTGATTTCAACCGACTCATCACCACAAGTACCCACAAATCTGGCAACCAATTGGACCTGATCTACACACGTAACTGTATCACTGATAACATTCTGGTAACACCTCTGCACGTCTCTGACCATTTCTTTATCACTTTCAATCTGCAACTTATTTGTGCACCACGAACCACTTCACATGTTTCCTTCAGAAGAAACCTGCGCTCTCTTTCCCCTTCCCATCTCTCTTCTGTTGTGTCATCCTCCCTTCCCTCCCACACACAATTCTCATCTTTGGATGTAAACACTGCAACACACACATTATGCTCCACTTTATCTTCCTCCCTAGACAGTATCTGTCCTCTGTCATCCAGACCATCAAAAGCAACTCCTTCCAACCAATCTGGTTTCAAGAGCGGCCATTCAACAGAGACTGCGCTACTGTCTGTCACGGAATCCCTGCGGATTGCTAAGGCTGGCTCCAAATCATCTGTTCTCATCCTACTGGATCTATCTGCTGCCTTCGACACCGTAAACCATCAAATTCTTCTGTCCACCCTCTCGTCACTGGGCATCTCAGGTACTGCGCTTCAGTGGTTTGAGTCCTATCTCACAGGTAGGTCTTTCAGAGTTGCCTGGGGAGGGGAGGTATCCAAACCTCATGAACTGATCACTGGGGTTCCTCAGGGTTCAGTTCTTGGTCCCCTCCTATTCTCCATTTATACTACGTCACTGGGTCCCATCATACAGGCACATGGTTTCTCCTACCACTGCTATGCTGATGACACACAACTCTACCTGTCCTTCCAACCAGATGATTCCACAGTAGCTGCACGGATCTCAAGCTGTCTGGCGGACATCTCCACGTGGATGGAAGAACACCACCTGCAGCTCAACCTGGCAAAGACTGAGCTTTTAGTCTTCCCTGCCACTCCTACTCTTCAACATGACATCAACATACAGCTTGGTACAACCACCATTACCCCATCAAAGTCGGCCAGAAATCTTGGAGTTATCTTCGATGACCAACTGACCTTCAGTGACCACATCTCAAAGACGGCGCGGTCGTGCAGATTTGCACTTTGCAACATCAGGAAAATCCGTCCCTTCCTGACTGAGCACGCAACACAACTGCTTGTCCAGGCCCTGGTCATTTCAAGGCTTGATTACTGCAATGCTCTTCTGGCTGGTCTGCCGTCAAGTGCAATCAAACCTCTTCAAATGATCCAGAATGCTGCTGCACGTCTTGTCTGCAACGAGCCTAAGAGAGCCCACGTCACGCCCCTCTTCATCTCTTTGCACTGGCTACCCCTTGCTGCTCGCATCAAGTTCAAAGCGCTGATGCTTGCTTACAGATCCACCACAGGCTCTGCACCTTCCTACCTCCACACACTGCTACAACGCTACGTCCCCACCAGAAGCCTGCGATCGCTAAAGGAACGAAGACTTGTGGTACCATCACAGAGAGGCACAAAATCACTCTCCAGAACATTCTCCTTCACTGCTCCCTGCTGGTGGAATGATCTCCCTACTTTCATCAGGAACGCAGATTCCTTGGCAATATTCAAGAGACAGCTGAAAACTCACCTCTTCCGTGAACACTTAATCCCCTCATAAAAAAAAAAAAAAAAAAAAAAAAAAAAAAAAAACCCTATCCTTCCCCCCTTTTTCCCTTCCTACTCTAGCTTATGGTACTGAGCAATGTATGAAACTTGTATTGTGAGCACGTCCTGTGTTATTTGCCAATTCATGAAGAATCGCTTGTTTGTTTTCCTCACTTGTAAGTCGCTTTGGATAAAAGCGTCTGCTAAATGACTAAATGCATATCTCCTTCCATTATGATGCTGACAATCAGACCCTGAAGTTAGGCACAGAATGTTCTTCTAGGTCAGGCCTAGGCGTCGGCACGTCTCAAGCAGAGTCCCAGTTGTCCACTGGTACCCATAACAGACCTGTACAGAACACTGAGCGCACATACAAAGATACACATGATTCACAGTTTCTTCAAGGCTGAAGTTGATCTGAGCTCTGCACTGAACAGGAAACTTTTCCAAAACATACTGATAAGTTGTACTTTTCTCTCAGTGAGAAGTACAGACAATATTCAACATTATTTTCTAGTGTTTGAAAATGAAAAGGAAATTAAAGGCTTTAACATAAGTTGAAGTTAGTCATTTTAAATAATTCAATATTTAGAAAGATAATTTCGTGATAAATCGCTCAAAATATATATATATTGAAGCGGCAGTGGATTCCAGAACTTAAAATTAATTGCACTTAAAATTAATATAGTATTGCATTAGATAATAAAAAGCAAATAAACAATGCACAAGATTTTCTTAGAACTTTTCAGAGCAATTTTGCTATATGGCATCTGCAGCACAAGTTTGACATAATTATGCACCACCATTCTTCGTTTTGTGTACAGCAAAAAAAAAACAAAGAATGCTGTGATATTTTGTTATTTTGTTTTGGAAAATTGCACTATTCCGTACACACACACACACACACATTATTATATCATATATATATATATAATCTTTTAAATTGTATGTGCCCTCAAAATCAAAAGAACTTCCCCTTCTCTCTTCTCTGATGACGTGTTCACTGATGCGAGGGTAGGACAACCTGTCACTCAAATGACATTACAGCAATAGCAAACCACAACCATCCAATCATTCCCCCCTGAATATCAAGTCCCACCCTACATTTTTTCTTGTTTGAGAAGCTGTTTCACTTGAATAAACATCACAATAGGGAAGAGAAGAGTATTTCAACTTCTATTTCATGCTGACTTTAACGGACGTGCTTTCATAGCAGGCACATTTTCATTTAATCAATTCACAGCATGAAAGTGTATATGAACAGCTGCGTCCTTATAGGTCTACCTTCAAAGAAATCATATATCTATATATTGCTTTTCCACATTCCTAATTTACATCTTATGAATGTGTTTTTTTATTACTGTAATAAATACAATATTCTATATGCTAGAACAGAGTTTTCTTTTGATTGTCAAACAGGTGAAACTTAATTACATTCGATGATTTGCTAATATTTCTGTTTCTTTACTTCTTCACCTTCTATATTTCTGTTTCTTTGCTTCTATTTTTAGAAAACATGTGGGCTGTAATTCAGTATTTTTTCCCTTTTCAGTAACGTTATGTTCCTGCTCTGTATGGCCCACTTTCACTCTGCTGTGACTCTGTGTATGGAGGAGCTGCTCGATCCAGATCTCCACTTAAAAGACACAGTCCACCAGCGATGAATCCCCTGAAGAATTGGGTCCATTGAAATCATAATAGAAAAGGAGAGACATGTTGAAAATATGCTGGTATTTGTTCTTGAATTTTCTCTAAAGGCCTGTGTTTTTTTAAATGGCTGCCAAATACAATTTAAAGCTTAAAAATGTCCAGTTATATTCCAGCAAATTTCCAAATAAATGAATTGTTTGTTTGTTTGTTTTAGAATGATTTCTGAAGGATCATGTGACACTGAAGACTGAAGTACAGGTGCTGAATTTCTTCTTTGCATCACAGGAATACATTACATTTTTACTTTGGTTTGCGGTTTTATTGTTAACTGAAACTAAAACCATTGATAATTTTTTTTTTACATAAAATAAAATAAAAGTTAATTGAATACAATATTTAAAAAAAAGGAATTTGCTAAGACAATATTTCACATTTTAATATAGTTTAATCTGATGTAGTAACTAAAACTGAAAATACAATTTAAAAAATAATAAAAACAAATTTTAAATAAAAATATTAAAAATGACAGTAACACACAACTGTCACAGGTTGGTCTTCAAAGGATGACGAAGAGGAAGGATTAGAATTCAAAGTAGCATTAGCTTTTAATTCAACAAAATAATGAAAATTAAGAAAGTAACAGTGTGCACTGAAACATGTTCAGCACTGAGTGGAGATAACTTAAGAACTTAAATATACAGGTAAAAGAACTCAATACAAAACAGGTGCTCTAATTAGTAACATACTGAGTAACCATGACAACAAATGATGGCAGAAACATAGGAACAAAGACAAGCAAACTAAATGTCCATAAAGAAACCGAAAGTGAAACAAAGGCAAAACATGACAGCAACAAAATTACTAAAACTAAAATTTAAATACAAAATAAAAATAAAATGTGATTCAAAATATTAAAAAAATCTATAGTATAATAGTATCTCAATAACAGATTTCTGATCAAATAAATGCAGCATTGGTGAATATAAGAGACTTCTTTCAAACACATTAAAAATCTTATGTTAGTGTACGTTATCCTACGTTAGAACATTAGTGTAATTATGCTATAAGTTATTGTGTAATTTTAGGAGAACACTATGGCAGATAGATGACCTCAAAGCTAACAGACATGAACAACAAGCCACAAAAGTCACTTTTCTGTTTTATTTTCTCCATCAGTGACATTTAGTTTTTCTCATAGTGACAGTTTTGAAAGGAGTGGTACAGTCAGAAAATGTCACAGCATAGCATGTCAGTGTGGGCAGAAGTTGTTGATGCTGATATGAAATCAGTCTTATAGTGTTGTTACTAGCAGTGGTGATATTTTAAGACAAGTGGTGCGCTGTCTGGCGCTGGTCTAGGATCAGCAAAATGTCCACCCAGACGGACGCTGGGAAGTTTGCTAAAGGGCAGCTCTCCTGGGATATCTGCCATCTCTCATCCAGCTGATGTCCTGATGCCGGGTGCAGAACCACAGGAGAGGCAGAAAAATAGCACTGCTCTATAAAAATATTTCTTTTATCATTTTCTGTGCACATTTGATTCAAGGTAGGTGTTGTTTGACATGCCTTATTATAAATATAAAAGCTCTTTTCCTGATTTATCCTGCTTCAGTAACTAAAACTTTTCTTTTACACTATAATCTGCAAAACAGCCTTATTTGTATTTTGCTTGTTATCAGAACTACTCAGCTTCAAGTGTAATACTAGACATGTTAACCTACCTTATCTCATCTCAGTACCCGATTACAGCACAGGGCCAGTATAATTACAACATTTTTTTATTATTTTTTTGTCTCCTTGAATCAGTGCAAATGCTCTCTGCACGAAAATTACCTAGATATTTTGCATTAAGTGATGGCTGTTTGAGATTCAGTAATGCATCACGTTTGTTCTTTTTCTTTAGTTTCACAGCACATTTGGAGAGGCATCTTTCATTTTGTGAATTCATACTTCATTTGCATAGATTAAACATGCTGCTCTGTGGTTTATATGATGTTCAAAGTTGTTGGATTTTCTATTTATTGCTTCCCAGTAGGGGTGTGACGAGACAGGTAGCTCACAAGACGAGACACAAGATTAAATTCGCGAGAACAAGACAAGATTTTTACACAGTATTTTTAAGAAAAAATACAGGTGCATTTGAAATGTTTTAACTAATCATGTTGTAATGAATGTCATTTCAGTTCTACTATCTGAGTATGAATTATCATATCCAGTGAAAGAAAACAATATACAAGCACTGTAAAATGTTTTGCTACAAACTCAACTGACTGGCTTCATTCCTGTATGATTTTATATGAGTCTTTTCAGACCTTAGAACAATAGCCTACAGTACACGATTTATGAGCTTGTACAACTTTTGACCTTCTAACTGAACAGCTTTTCACAAATTGATCATAGAAATAAAAACAGTATAAATAAAAGTGAATAACAGTTTTCTCTGCATAATGAAATTACTTACTCAATATTCAATAGAAACCCATTTTATTTCCAAGCATGATACAGCTAAGAGAGCTAAGAGACAACTACACAGCCCAACCCAAGATAGCTTTTACATTGGGAGATATTTATCAGGGAGCCACTTTCAAAATGCAGGTTATGGAAATCACATTTGCATGCATGCGGGTGTTTTACTTTTGCTTTTGATATCGTGTTGGATGAGCTGGATGAAAGTGAATAGACTGTTATCCAACTGAATTAAATGATTTCTATAAAAAGCAAAATGAGAGTGGAGGCGTAATGTAAATGTAGCGGTAGTGTATTCTATCTTAATTTCACCCTCACACTCCATCATGGCAATGTCATGAGACAGCTTTTTACCTTGGCGAGAAATGTCACATTTTAATTTCGCGAGATCTTGATCTCTTCACAACCCTACATCCCAGCTAACAAAAATATGTTCCAAGAATGTTTAGCTATAATGTTCCCATGAAGTAATGAAAGTGTTACTTCTAAATGTTCTCTTAACATTCAAAATGTCCAGTTTTTAAACATTTTAAAAATGTAATCCATAAAATCATGGCCACTCCGAGCCAAAGCAGTAAACTGTGCTGCAAAATCCATTTGAGGTCCAGTCTTCTGTCTCGCATGCTTGCAGAGAACACACAAGATGAAGAAGATCTGATTCACACATGAAATTATATACAAACGATAACAAGGTGGACACGACTGAACAGAATAACTCAACTAATCAGTTACTTTGACAACAAAAGACAAGCGGAAACTAGAACAAAGGAGAAAGGAAACGGAATAGAAGCACACTAAAAGTCCATGAAAATGAAATTAAGACAAAAATAACTGAATATATGTTGTACAGTGACGTTTAATTATAGTTTCTCTGATGGGATGTGTTTTTACGTTCTATTTTGTGCACATCATGGATAAACCACAAACATGTCTATTTTTTGTTTTTGATTCATAACAATATGGATTCTCAAGATCAATTTTATTAAGCCCAGAACACGATTTTGCGATTTCAGCAATATTATAAGATCATTACAAGTCACACTTGTGAGACATGGATTTAATAAACTTGGCTATGACATATATGTAGATTGTTCAATGAGGAAACCTATTGAATCGTGGGCTGCAATGCACGTTAGCACAACGTCATGAGCATGCGCTATAAATTGTAGCGCCACATATCACGTTGATCAATACTTCATTACTACCAAAACTTCAGTAACATGTGCCTGCTATCCAATAATCACAATAAATTCTGTGCTTTGTCATTTTTATTATTTTTAATATTTCTTAAAAATTCTGTCTTTTTTTTTTATCTCAAAAATCAAAGAATAAATGTTGTTTTCGCGCTCTTTTAATTCCGGCTTGATAGATCACTGTAGCCATCTCAGTTCAAGCAACAGTATGCGTCAAGTGAATGAACCGATCATCCCATCTCATCTCTTACAAGTTACAGCAGCAAATAAACATAAATGAGCACTTGAAGGTAGATACAGTAACCTACAACTTATTAAATTTATCATGTCTCAAGTGTTTCAGCCAAGAAACACTTGAGAACAATATGTCACCTAATGTTATATTTACATTGTTTCAGAACTCAACAGCTGAAAACAGCTGTCATGGAATAGGCAGGCTCCACCCTCACTCAGTCACGCTGTTCACCATCTCCATAATATTAATCATCACCAGCTGTCTGCAATTACCTCATCTCCCCTGCACACGATAAAAGGACACTCCCCACAAACAGTGAGAGTGAGTCTGAGTCTCGTCTTGTCTATGGCTAAGACTGATAAATGATCATGACTTACCTGAAGTGTACTTACCTCCGTGTCCTGCTCCTTGCTCCTGTTTCCTCATTCTCCTTGTTCCTGTGTATCCTCGTTTAACAGTTTCCACAGGAACACCTGAAAACCCAAAGGAAAGTTAACCTTGCATTTGAGTGACTGTTAAAATGTGTGTGTGTTTGTGGTTCCTCACCTGCATATCACTCATCTACTGTACATTCATCGCCATTGTTTCCTGATTTTTTTTCACTCTGCTAATGTCAATAAAGAGTTTGATTGTTTACACTTACCAATCTCTCCAGTCTGTGTTTCCTGACTGAAAACAGTGCAACAGTGCATGAGCTCACCTCAAAGGGATCCTTTTCAAGAATTGGTGGATTTACTTTGCCAACCTTCTGCTCACACCCAGCAGCCCCAGAGGGTTAGTGGCGGCGTGGGGGCCTTCAGGGACGATGCTGAGCCAGGGGACAGATAGCTTGCAAGCGTCTGTTCAACCCTGGGCATCGCCCCATAGTCGTATTCCTTCAGCCCCCTTATATCAGAATAAACTTTAACTTAAGGGCTGAATAATCTTGCTGAATACGGCTTCTTCCACGATCTAGATAGCTCACTATGAAGATCAGGGAAGAATGGAAAGCCCCTTGGTGAAGATGACGTGTTTGATGACAAAAAGCACTTGTCCAGTTTGCTTTTAGGATGAGCGCCTTGTTTCTCAGCTGGCCAATTGATATTTAACTTCGACACAGTGCGAGTTATCAACTCCACCAGCTCCTCATACGCTGGGGAAAGAGATAGCAAGTCATCTTCCTCCGCTCAGCCACCCAACAAATCCACCTCCTCAGAGCTGGATAGTTGAAGTGAAGGGCTCTCCCTGGGCAGAAGAAACCACAGAGCGGGCTTCCAAACCCAGAGATTGAGCGCTGGATCTCCCAGGTGAAGGCAGAGAAAGAGCACTCACGCCCGTCTCAAACCCCTCTGAGAGATCCATCTGCGAACCCCACAATCTCTTTCTCCGCTCTGCCTCAGCAGAAGTGGGTCCAGAGACATGCAGAACGCAGTCCTGGTCACCCTTCTCAAAGAGTGCCTGGCGGGAGCGGAGCGTGCCCCCTCGAAGGCTGGCAGAGCATGCTCCGCTCCCAAACACATAACACAATGGTTGTGTGTATCCCCACCCGACAAAAAACGAGGGCAGGGAGGAACACACTTCCTAACTGTTTGTGATGCCATTACTGTGAATGCTTCTGTACAATATCAGGACAGACAACAATAAATATGACAAACAGTTTGACACAGAGCGCTTTGCTGAGGCAGAAAGGCAGAAGGCGAGTGATCGCTCCGGATGTGCTTTATCCTTTCCTGGTCATGACGTCACCCGCCCGTGATGCTCATTCTCGCCATTGGCTAGTTGACATTCAGGCATCAGACGCATTGACGCAGAGGGTGTTCCCAAAGCGTCATCTTACGCACCATTGAAGTTCCCTCGAAAGGGAAATCTTCTTTGACAATAGTGTTCCTGACAGAAAAAGATTCTTTCTCCCGTTTTATCAACCAGCAAGCAAAAACTGCAAGTCAGTTAGCTTAGAAAAGTAGCACATTTCTACTCAAATATGGTGCTTGACAAGTTTGATCTTCATTTTAAGATGTTACAGTCAGTCCCACTATAAAGAGAACAAGCAAATTACAGATTCAAATTGCTAGCGCTTACTCATTTGATGTGTCATAGAATGTTGCATCAAAACAAATTCATTTCCTTTGTGTGTGTGATTGAGGCGGATGCCAGGAAGCCTATCAGAATGACATTCTGTTTGCGTGCATTTGCTCGTAATTGTCCTTGTGAAGAAGTGTTTTCTTGCCGAGGAATCTCCACACATCATATTTAACTGGACGTGACACATAATTCACAAATGGTTGGATGCCTGAAAATGGGATTTAAATAATGCAAAGACTTCTCTAGGTGCTGGGTCATTTGGTATGCTGACATTTACTTGCCAACAGTATACAGCGAAAAATGAAAATCAAGCAACTAACCAGGATCGTGCAAGAAATATAAAATGATGTCAAAGAGCAGAACTTCTCGATGCAGGATTCGGCCCACAAACAATTTATCCATGCTGGGTTATAAACACTTGTGCTCAGCCAGAACCTCTCCTCCCACGCACCATATTTGCTATTGCTGCATGCATGGGTAAGCATTCATCTGCCTCCTCTTCAGCATATGCAAGGGATCAACCCAGCTTGCATTTAAGTCTTATTCTTTACTGGACAGAAGAGCAATGCAAAGGATTTTCTTTCTATGCCAGTGCTAGCTTCCTGGTATCTGCTCAGCAGATTTGTGTAGTTTTTCAATGAGTGGTCCAGTCTGGTGGCCATGCTTTTAACACAATATCCATCTTATTCCTGATGAGCCTACTGCGTTTTGAATTATGGGTGACATTTCCGGTTTGGGCAACTTCCATTCAAAAAAAAATATTTATTTCAAAATATAAACTTGCAGCACAAATAATCATTATCCATCAGTTTTGACTGAATTAGCTGTAAAAATATTCCTTTATGTTGTATTTTCAGACCTCAGGAGAATAACGTAACGCTTGTTATTTTAATGTGACGTGGAATAGAACAAGAATATCTATGGCAAGAGCTCTTTTCAGTCGCTGCATTCTTTTCCTCTGGATTATTTTCTCTTTTCCTTTGTATTTCCGCTGTAACAGTATTAAAAAAGACAACATTCACTCTGCATTTGTGGTCTGTTCTCTCAATGTAGTTCATGATATATCCCATGAATAATTCACTGGAATGCACTAAGAATCTCTCGTTGACTTTCTCCCCAAATCCTCACATCTCGTTCCAGTTTTGTTTTCACACGGATGCTTTAAAATGTAATTTTCACTTCTAATCCCTATTAACAGCATTTACCAGAATGTTTCTAAAGCAGGTAATTGCAGAAAGAAATTGTGCTTTTGGGGTTATTCACGGACTTTTGAATGTGCTTTGTTGAAGCTTTTACATTTTTAAATTTTCTTCACTTGTTAGTGGTCATAATGTTTTGGTGTATCAGTGTATTATAATTTACCATTGCATTATATTATATTATATTTATTATATACTATATTGTAATATTATTTGGTTATGTTGTATTGGGTTTCTGGTGTTTAGGAATAATTGTATTTTTCCAACTTTCTCCTGACCATGTGTTCTAGAACTTTACATACAAATGCTTAACAATATGAAGTCATGTTCATTAATCTTTGAATGCTTGTAACATTCTAAAACATTTCTAAAACATGTCATTGGTGATTGAGAATGAACCAAATCTGTACCCATTTCCAGAATAATGCACTTCAGGAGAGCCTATTAAATCATTAGTGGACATGTCTGAACAAAACATATTTTCTTTTGTGTGTTCTTTAGGTGATGAAACGCATGTCTGTTGAAGAGAGTGATTAAAGCCCAGAGCCCAGAACTGACATGGTTTCAGCTGTCCTTTGATAATTTCTTCTACATGCTCGAGCAAACTGTTAGTATGTCTCTCTCTCTCTCTCTCTTGCTATAGGCTGATCCTGACATATCGATTTGTCTTGCATGTTGAATGTGTGTGGTGTGTCTTGCATACTGAATTAATATGTGTGGGTTTGTTTTCCATGCTGAGTGACTATTTATCTGAGCAGTATCCACAGATATTGTCCAGGGAACCTCCTATAAGCAAAGCCCACCTCTGTTCTCCTCTAAAATTTTCTGCCCTGGCCTCCAGTTTCTCTCTACATACTAAATACAATTTTGTATTTAACAAAGTACAGCTCATCTAAAGGCCTTTGTAAGTCTCTCTCTCTCTCTCTCTCTCTCTCTCTCTCTGTGTGTGTGTGTGCGTGTGTGAGAGAGGCGTTTGCTGGCCATTCTCCCTCCATATCATTGTGCCTTCTTCAGATGAAAGCAAAGTAATTAGCATGTTAATTGTATTCTAATTAAGCAAGCCCATTTCATTTATCCTACAATGCTCTCTCTAATCATCCATTCTTTCTCCTTTTCAGTTAGAAATGGATGGACATTGTGCAACAACAGTGTGCTACGTACACATATGGTGAGCTATTTAATATAATTCTTCAGTAACACAATGTAAGAATAAGTCACATGATTCTCCTTATTTAATAAATGTTATTGAGCAAACAGAGTATTGAAAGCTCTAGAATTTTGCACCTCGAAGGTAATCCTAAAAGTGTAGATTAACCCCACCTAAAAATGTTATAAGCTTTTCTTCATCACTTCAGGCAGAGGAAACCTGAAGTAAAACCTACAAATTAGACATAATTACATGCAACTAACCCTCAACCAAACCCTAATCCAACCTTAAAGTAAGTATGTGTACTTAATTAATATTACTCAGTATGGTTACACTTTATTGTAATTATACATTTAATTGCTGAGTAATATTAAGTAACTACATGTACTTACTATAGGATTAGGATTAGGGTATGGTTTGATTTACCATTAGTTGCATGTAATTATGCATAATTTGTAGTTATTACAATAGTAGCTACATGTAACATATGTAACAATGACACTGTAAAATAAAGTGTTACCTTCAGCACTTGTATATGTATAATTATACAGTAACAGGGACACGTTAAATTAAAGTGTAACCAAAAGGACTGTTGTGCATAACTTCACAAAGAGAAAATTAACCCTCTCATTACTTTACACCAGAATATATAGCCATCCGTATCCATTTGTAACAAGTAGAATTATGGACTGCTCCTTTAAGGTGGAAGTCATTGGTTCAGCGATTCAACAAAACTGTTCAAGAGTTTCAATTGAAAAAGATTTGTTCAGATTTAGACACAGAATACTGACTGAATATCTTGTTTTGTGGTTCACCTAGTGACTGATTCATCTGAACATCATCATTCTTACAACATCATCAGAACTGTTCAGCAGGTTTGCCATGAAAGTCCACATATATACATACTGTTTTGAGATTCCTTTGTGGGGGAAAAAACGTATCCGTTATATGGTCAAAAAGATTTTTTGGACAGATACGTTGTGAAACATAAACTTGTTTATTGTTTCTACTGTTGATTTTTGATGCTCTGAAGCGTGCAAAGATAATTAAGACCATTTTGCTTCCATCATTGTTGGCATAATGTGGTGATAATTGTTGACTTTTGTTGAAAACGGCATAATTTACTGTTTTACCACATTTTACTGCATACCAAGCTGTTTAATATTGCCTATATTGAATAAAATGCCCAAATATGTACATGGTGTGATAGATATTACTGACCTGACTTTACCTCTTGAGTCTGAGCCTAGCACCAACGCCAACTGTCTGCAAGGAGACACAGGTTGTGTCACTAAGACAGAAGTGGCAGGAGAGGAAGGACATTTCACAGGGGCAGTCCTCCTTCCAGAAGATAAATATGCTGCAACACTCTCCAGTGTTCACACTTGAGCCAATGGGTCCTGGGTCCTGTGGAAGACCCGGCTTCTTCTTCATTCTGGAACACCCCATCCATTGTCAAAGTAATCCTCTACAACAAAGCAGTTGACGCAGCTCTCGATACAGGCTCTTCCCTCTCCTCAATTCAGACTAATATTATTTCTGGCATTCTAGGAAGCTCTGAAAAAGTGCACCCTTGGTTATCGCCCCTGATTCAATTAGCTAACAGAGCAACTTGCAGTCCAATCGGCATCATTTGGCTGAATATTGGAGACACCAGGGGTAGGGTGTATGATGTTCATGGATGTCCAAAAATCTGCCTCATGTGGGAAAGTAGAGACCAAAACTGCTTTTATCTCTCACTGTGGCCTATTTCAGTTCAACGTCCTTTCCTTTGGGCTCAGAAATCCCCCCGCTACATTCCAAAGTATCATGAACAAAGTCCTCACTGGCCTGAGTGCTGTGCAGTGTACTTGGATGACATCGTAATAGCGTCAGCAACCTTTGAACAACCCCTTGAAGACCTTCGGGAGGTTCTGTTGAGACTACAGACAGCAAGTCTCTCTCTGTCTAGGTGAGCTCATATTCCTTGGCTCCCTTGTTACACCAGAGGGTATATTCCCTGACCCAGCAAAAGTTAAGGTGGTGACTGAGCGCAGAAGACCAAAATACACTAAGGATGTCAGAGGATTCCTTGGCCTTACAGGCTTTTATCAACGCTTCATACCTGGCTATGTGAGTAAAGCAGAACCACTTTTCAGTCTCACTAGGAAAGAAACACAATTCTGCTGGGATGAAAATTGCCAGGCTGCTCTGGATTACTTGACAAAGTGTTTCACATCAGAGCCCATCTTGTGTTTCCAAATTTCACACGGCCATTCTATATACACACAGACGCTTGCGACCTGGGTCTTGTGAAGGCCCTAATGAAAAAAGATGACATTGGACGAGATGTGGTTGTGGCTTTTGCAAGCAGAACTCTCATCCAGACCCATTCAAAAACACACATTAAGAGAAGTGTCAGGTTAGCTCACCTGATGGGAGATCTCAAGAAACTCCTCCACATACCTCTCCAAAGGCTGACCACTCTGCCGCAGTCCCCACAGGCAAGTGATATTGGGTATATCTTCCCCCGGGGCACTGGCTCACCCGGAAGTAGTTCAATGGCATAGTCCCTTGGCCGATGTGGAGGCAACTGAGAGGATTTCTTGTGGCAGAAGAAGTCACTGAAGTGGGCGTAACAGGAGGGAATCTTGATGGACTATTTCTCAATGGGACTTTCTATGGAGTTGAAGTTTACCCTGAAGAGATTCGACAGAGCGAGGAACAGAACACAGATTCTGAGGGAAACAGTCAGGGAAGCAGTTGTCGCCCCACTTCGGGACTTCTCCCGACGTCCAGGAGATGATGGGGTTATGCTGCACTAGCCATGGGCACCCTAAAATGACATCAGCAGTGGAGTCCTCCAGAACCATGAGATGTAATGTTTCCTCATGCATCTGGCCAACACAAATCTGGAGGGGACCAGCGGTGCATTGAACTTGTCTTCGGCTCAAGGGTTTTCCCGTTATTGATTTAACTTGGTAGATGGTTTTGGTGGGCGTGGTCAGGAGTTGGAGCTGGCGGCAGAGGGTCCCAGAGATAAAATTCCTGGCTGACCTGGAGTCCAAGAGGGCGTGTACTGGAATGGAGACATTGGAAGCAGTAAGCATAACATCGGTAGTGAATGGATGCATATTAATAATAGATGGTTCAATCACACTCACCAGGGGACGAGGTGGATGTATGGGGCATGCATTTATGACATGCCCCTTATCACTGCAGTACAGACACAAGCCCTGGGTCAGCTGCCTCTGCTGCACAGAATATGTCAGTCGGTTATGTTCCACTTGCATGGGTTCGCTGCCTGGTACTGGCTGACGGAGGAATGTGGAGTACGTGTCACCCTGGTGTTCTTCGAGACACGACTGCATACGACTATCCAGCCTGATGGAAAGCTGAATAAAACATTCTAGACTGATGGTGTCATCGTATGGAGCGAGATGCAGCTGTACATGCGGATCCAATCCCTGCTGATAGGTGGTGAGGAGCGAGCGCTCATTCCAACCACTGGCAGCAGCAAGACATTTGGCCCTGAAGGAGATGACATGACTGATCACCAACGGAAGAATCGCCAGCAGGTCTACCAAATACTTCACAAAAATGTTCTAGGAAATGCTAAAGAGATTGTGTTACAGTACCTTCTTGTGTCCAGATTGTTTTCGCCCATTGGAGAGCTCGTTCCGACAGCAGGGATGTGATGTATGCGATCGTAGCGCTTTCGGTTGGGAAAAGTTGCGGCTTGCATTCCTCCGCCGAACCAGAGAAGGATGCTGGTCGGGTCATGGGACTGGCAATTACTGGTGGAGAAGCAGTGGAAGTGGCAATGACGGAATCTGCTGTTGTTGTTGACGGTAGAAAACTTTGTAGAGCTTTGATTATATCCTAAAGTTGATGGGGTGCACTGTGTATAAAACTGTATAGGGGCGGTCTTCTGTTAGAGCACCACCAACCCCTCTACCAGTTACCTTCAGATGAAACCTGTGCTCTCTTTCTCCTTAATCCCTCATCTTTCCTCTGTTGTGTCGTCCTCACTTCCCTCACCCACACAATTGACCCTTCGAAAAATCCGCCCCCTGTTGCAATGCCCGACAACCCATTTCTCATCCCATTTCATCTCTCTCACACCACACATCATGTTCTCCCACAGTGAAAAATACATCGCGGAGCAAAGAGGACACTGACAATGTATGAAACAGTTTCATATTTAAAATATTGTACGTTTTTAAAGCAGTTTAAACTATAAATATCGTATAGTGGCTCCTTAATGTGTCGTGACAGATCCTTCAAACGGCTCATGAACCGATTTTCTCTTCATACTAGTTCATTTATAGCATAAAATAAAGAAAAAAATAAAATAGGCACATGGTTTCTCCTACCATTGCTATGCTGATGACACATAGCTCTACTTTTCATTTGAACCAGATGATTCCTCAGTAGCTGCACGAATCTGGCACACATTTTGGCTGAAAGAACATCACCTGCAGCTCAACCTGGCAAAGACTGAGCTTCTCTTCTTCCCTGTCAATCAGACTCTGCAGCATGATTTCACCATCTAGCTAGGTACATCAAGGTTGGCAAGAAATCTTGGAGTAATCTTTCACTGTTGGGCCAAAAGCGAGCATGCTAGTGTGTGCCAGGGCCAGTCTCGTTTCCACTGTCACTTCCGGGCTTGATCGGGCCTCATCGGGGCTTCTTCGGGGCCAACGGCCAGGGTTATTTGGCCTGCCAAATACCTTGCTCCAAAGCAGGTCAACTGGGGCTTGAGGAGTGATCATGAACTGAGGCGGAGTTCACCTGAGTCAGGAGACGCTCAACACCACTGCTCATTTCCCATGTTATTATATCAGGCTAACAGCTAACTTCAACATTTAAGACATTTTAAACAACTTTAAGCTCAAAACTCATTTTCTGACACCAGCGTGTGTTTGAAATAACTTCCTTGCGATCCGACGGGGATTCTGATCACCGCATGAGGCAGAAATATACTTACAGTGGGTACGGAAAGTATTCAGACCGCCTTAAATTTTTCACTCTTTGTCATATTGCAGTCATTTGCTAAAATCATTTAAGTTCTTTTTTTTCCTCATTAATGCACATACAGCACCTCATATTGACAGAAAAACACAGAATTCTTGACATTTTTGCAGATTTATTAAAAAAAACAAAAAACTGAAATATCACATGGTCCTAAGTATTCAGACCCTTTGCTGTGACACTCATATATTTAACTCAGGTGCTGTCCATTTCTTCTGATCATCCTTGATGGTTCTACACCTTCATTTGAATCCAGTTGCGTTTGATTATACTGATTGGACTTGACACGCCTGTCTATATAAGACCTTACAGCTCACAGTGCATGTCAGAGCAAATGAGAATCATGAGGTCAAAGGAACTGCCTGAAGAGCTCAGAGACAGAATTGTGGCAAGGCACAGATCTGGCCAACGTCACAAAAAAAATTCTGCTGCACTTAAGGTAAGAGCACAGTGACCTCCATAATCCTTAAATGGAAGACGTTTGGGACAACCACAACCCTTACTAGAGCTGAAACTGAGCTATCGGGGGAGAAGAGCCTTGGTGAGAGAGGTAAAGAAGAACCCAAAGATCACTGTGGCTGAGCTCCAGAGATGCAGTCGGGAGATGGGAGAAAGTTGTAGAAAGTCAACCATCATTGCAGCCCTCCACCAGTCAGGGCTTTATGGCAGACTGGCCCGACAGAAGCCTCTCCTCAGTGCAAGACACATGAAAGCCCGCATGGAGTTTGCTAAAAAAACAACTGAAGGACTCCAAGATGGTGAGAAATAAGATTCTCTGGTCTGATGAGACCAAGATAGAACTTTTTGGCCTTAATTCTAAGTGGTATGAGTGGGAAAATCCAGGCACTGCTCATCACCTGTCCAATACAGTCCCAACAGTGAAGCATGGTGGTGGCAGCATCATGCTGTGAGGGTGTTTTTCAGCTGCAGGGGCAGGACAACTGGTTGCAATCAAGGGAATGATGAATGTGGCCAAGTATAGGGATATCCTGGACGAAAACCTTCTCCAGAGTGTTCAGTACCTCACACTGGGCCGAAGGTTTACCTTCCAACAAGACAATGACCCTAAGCACACAGCTAAAATAACGAAGGAGTGGCTTCACAACAACTCCGTGACTCTGTGACATCCAGCCTGACAGAACTGGAGAGGATCTGCAAGGAGGAATGGCAGAGGATCCCCAAATCCAGGTGTGAAAAATTTGTTGCATCTTTCCCAAAAAGACTCATGGCTGTATAAAATCAAAAGGGTGCTTCTACTAAATACTGAGCAAAGGATCTGAATACTTAGGACCATGTGATATTTCAGTTTTTCTTTTTAAATAAATCTGAAAAAAATGTCAAGAATTCTGTGTTTTTCCGTCAATATGGGGTGCTGTGTGTACATTAATGAGGGAAAAAAATGAACTTAAATGATTTTAGCAAATGGCTGCAATATAACTAAGAATGAAAAATTTAAGGGGGATCTGAATACTTTCCGTACCCACTGTATATGTGATGCTAAAGGATACTTATGTTAATCATCAGGATAATAAATAAACACGTTTATGTAAAATACCAGAAACTTCTTGAGTAACATAGACAACTCATATATGATTATAAACATGTATTGTATTATGTACATGGAGTTTGTGCATTCTTGTGATTGTAAATAAATGGAAGCAGGTGCAAACAAATAGGTATGTGTTCTCTTTTTATGTAAAAAGGTAAAAGTAGTATGATTCAGCATGATATGCACTCCTGACACAAGTTAATAAATTACTGTAAAACACTTGTACTCGAGTTCAAGGCATCAATAGATCAATCAATAAATGAATGACAGCTTGTGGTACCATCACAAAGAGGCACAAAGTCACTCTCCAGAACATTTTCGTTCACTGTTCCTTGCTGGTGGAGTGAGCTCCCCACCTTCATCAGGAATACAGAATCCCTGGCAACATTGAAAATATTTGGAGAATACCTGACAAGCGATCAGAGATCATACTTCCATACAGAATCTCTCCAGATCCTTCAAATTCACAGGTCCATGTTGGTGCTTCTCCTCTTCAGTTCACCGCACTCATTTTCTATAGGGTTGAGGTCAGGGAACTGATATGGCCATAACAGAAGCTTGATTTTGTTCTCAGTCACCCATTTTTGTTTTTCTTACGATGTTTTGGATCATTGTTCTGATGGAAGATCCATCCACGGTCTATTACAAGATTTCTAGCAGAGGCAGTCAGGTTTTGATTTTTTTTTCTGTTGGTAGAATGATGATGACAGGCTATTCAAGTGTTTGTGCGTAGTGTGAAAGCTGAATTGTAGTGCACTTACTGCATGACAGCTAATGAAGCACGATCACTTTCACTTAAAATACTCTAATTTTTTGGTCATAAAGATTCTGTGAAGAGTCCACTTTTATTTGTGTGCACTCACAATAACAACAAAATGTGCTTTTGTAAAATCATGAAATCAAACAGGGTGCACTTTCTGCAATCTCTGTGAAACAAAAAATATAAAAAAATAAATAAAAGAACTGAAACAAACATGAAAAATTTAAATGTCTACTTTTAAATGAACCAATTCAAATGTAAAACAAGTATTCTCAGGTTCCTGCTGATTGGAAATTATTACACTCTTGTGAAACAGGAAGTTATGGCTAGACAATTCCATGTTCCTAGTCACGCTGGTGGGCTAAAAATGTAAATGTGATTGAAAATATACTTCAGAGATATTTCTGGTGGTATTTCTGGGTAAACCTTTCAGAGGTCGACAAAGTACGCTTTCTCGATACTCCCATCTCGCAAGGTGGCCTCTGCAGCGACACTGTCTGGGACTGTGCCCAGCAGTTCTCAGCAGACCAGAAGCAAGCTGAGGCAACCAAGAGCCTGCCATGATGACCTCTGCTACCAGACCATCGCAGGCCACCCCTCAGACTGCTCATCACCAAGGGCGTCCGTCCCCCTGATGAGGACCAGGGGGACAATCTTTTACTATTTATTTCTGTTCCGCCATGGCCCCCACAGCCTACGGTACCTAAAATAAAAAAAAAGAGCAGTTTCCTCAATCTCTGGTTCAGAAGAAGTATGGTTTGACAGTCAGCAAAGCTATACCTTGCCACTCTTATCACATTTCTCATTTACCAGCAGGCAGGAGTCCACGGTTCAAGGATGTGGTGCCTCCTCAGTGTCTCCAGCCACTCCCTCGTGGGAACCATGGAGCCAGGTAAGTGTTACGCTACACTCACTGCCCCACTCTGGGATGTTGTGCCTTCCTATTTGGACCCCTATGCTCCACCTTGCTGCCCCACTGTGGGTACGTCTATAGTCCCATAGGTGCCACTTGTACGGTGTCCAGGGGCATGGTTAGCACTTCCCAACCTTATTTTGCTGGCTAAGTTCAGACTCAGCTAAGCGGCCGGCACAGGCTCAGTGGCATCCTGCTTACATCAGTGGCAGACAAGGATGCTCCTGCCCTGCATGCAGAGATCGTAATCCTACTGGCGAAGGATGCAATAGAGCTAGTCCCTCCAGATGATATATGGTTTCCAACCATTACTGCAGGACAAGCATGTACTGGTCTGGACAGACGGCACATCAACTGTTGCGTACATCAACCGCCAAGGTGGTCTATGTCACCTGTTGCATGTCGCAACCATCTCCTTCTCTGGATTCAGAGTTAACTTGTGTATATGCCCAGTTGGTCAACCCCTGTGCTAGACTAGGTGCCCATATCTTGTGATTCCCCTCAGGTGATCCCAATATGTGTATTGTCCACGATACGGCTTCCCTGTTGGCAAGCCTGTGTCTTTCTCTCTGCAGATCTCCTCTGTCATCACTGTAATGGTATTTACTCCATCCCTGTTTAGGCAGGATCTAACTCAGAGACATTTCTTATGTAGCACTGCCCTAATAGCCAGTCTATATGTGTTTCTCCACATGTTACGTCCCTACAGACAGGATGTAGCCTCCATAGCATCCCTTTCCATCTGGCATAGATATGCTTTCCTTATGTTATCCAATAGTTTCACTCTATAGGGTAAGAGGAAGTGATCGGCATTCTCCTTGTAAGCCCTGTCCTTTCTCCGCCCCAACAGGTGTGGGTGGATTAGGCAGCTTACACAGGTCACTGGAAGGCGCAGTGATTGTGGCATTTTTCTTAGGGATCCCAGTTCATCAGACTGACTAATAGGAAACGTTTAAGTTACTCAGGTTAACTCTCGTCGCCAGAATCCCTGTGACCAATGCTGAGCGGCCGGAACACTGTCTCAGCTCCTCAGCAAAATTATTTTGTATTTACTTACTCTATTTTCATTCTTTTTATTATCTGTGTATTCAACAATCTCTTCTCTTTCCTGTCATTATCCTTATGCAGTTGCCACAGTGAAGGCTTCCGTGTTTACACCTGAATGCCGGCTCAGTATTGGCCAAAGCTGTACACGTGAGCAGCAGGACACATGCGTCTGATGCTGACACAGGAGCCAGCCAATAATAAGTCGGCATTCTGACGTAGAACCTGGAAGTGCTAGATGTAAACAACATTTGAGAATGAGACAGAAGAGAAGATTGGGTTGTTTTTTTTCCATTTTGTTTTTGCATACAAAAAGTATTCTCGTCACTTCATAAACCACTGCAGTCACATCGACTGTTTTAACAATGTCTTTAGTACCTTTCTGGACTTCGAAAGTGACGATTATATTGCTGTCTATGGACGAGTCATATACCACTCAGATTTCATCAAAAATATCTCAATTTGTGTTGCGAAGATGAACGAAGGTTTTACGGGTGTGGAATGACACAAGGGTGAACTAACCCTTTAACACTTTGATTTGAACAGAAACAAATTAAATGAATTTCTGTCCCAGCCCTAGTAAACACCCCATTTGGATACACTTCAATGTCCATATAGAATGTATTTTGTATCTAAGCAAAACTGAAGCATTCCTAATCTAATCAAATTGAATAAGAATCAACATGAAAGAAAACTTGGTGAATCCAAATCGATTAAAATCAAATGTTGATAAGGGTGTAAGGGTGGTTTGCCTACATGGGTTCAGGCTGCAGGGTTGCTCAATGACTAAAGAAACGTTGTTAGCAAGATGTTAGAAAACTGTACATTTCTTGTCTATTACTATCCACTGCAACTTATATCAACGATGGAAATAAGCACAGTTAGTAATAGCAAAATATGTTGGAGACCGTTGCTATAATGTAATTATATTGCAATAAGTAGCACATCAAAGTTAATACCAAATCAAACTAGTTAGCACATTATTTGTAGTGAAAGAGTTTAATGACAGTGTATTGGTTTATGGTTACACTTAAAATGGTTACAAAATGAATGTATGAGATGATAAAAACTTTAATTTACCATTAATCATACCTAGCAATAATGTAAAAAGTTACCTAAGAGATAGTTACAGAGAGTGAAAGAGAAAGACAAAGAGAGAGAGAGAGTGTGTCCAAGAAAAAGGACAGAGAATCAAAGAAGGAGACAGAGCAAGGGGCAGAGAGTAAAAAGAGCCAGCAAAAAAGCAGAGAGTAAAAAGAGACAGAGCAACAGTTACAACCTTCTTTTATCCCTTCTTGACCATGTGACTGTAACCCAAATGTGAGACATTCAAACTGACCAATCAGAAGTAAAACTTCCCCCACTGTACTAAAGGTGTGACAATTCATAGACCCCCGATGGACACGCATCTTGGCCTACAGGCCTTGATCACTATCAGCACCTTTGTGTCTTCCAAATGACCCTTGTAGCAAGAGAAAGGGGATTGAAACAGCAAAGCAAATGTCTTTGTTCATTTTTAAAATATTTTACATTTTTAAGAAATTTTCATCCCTACAATACCAAGGCCTACAAATAAATACTCTACTTGTCAATAGTTTAGACACACTTGACAATGTATGTTACTCATTAACCTTTTGATGTAAAGATTTAAATTTTTAAATTCTTGAAATTAATTTAAGATAAATATAAATTATGCCTACAACTTATACTTAAATTTTTCCCCCATTGGCTGATTTTTTTAATGAACTTGAAAAGGTTTTCTGATATTTACCAACATTTTAATGTATGAACTTATTCATTCTGACACACTTGTTATGTTATTTAACGAGCTCTTTATTCTCTGCATGTGGCTTTTTGAATTTAATTCTTCACATATGCTTTGCCACAACTCTGCTGTCATAGGAATATGTAGCCCTGACAACTGATAGACAACAGATACATGGCCAGACTGTCATCACAGAGCAACGCATGTGACTGCAGGAACCAGTACATGATAACAGACCACTCATCAGACAGCAAAGCAGGGTGACAGACTGATCTGGAGGTTAGGACGAGATGAAAGTGATGGACACTGTGGAGAAGAAACTCTACACAGCATTATACTTTCAGCATGGCAGCTCTGATCAAAGCCTGGAGCAGTGCAGAAACTACTCTGCAAAGGAAAAGAGAGAGACAGAGAGTGAGATATAAAAGACCAGTGTTTTTGTTACAATGGCATTTTCCCTTTCACTGCAGACCTGGCACACAGACATACAGAGCTTTTGTATTTTTCTACCTCATCCTCCTGGGCATGAATGAGCACTGCTTGCTCTGGGTCTAGTAATATTTGGGACCAACTGCTTTATGGTCACTGCATTCACTATTGATATCCTGTATTGTGACATCCATGCAAAATATTTCAGTCAAAGGTCTGTGGTGTGTTATAAACTTCCCATGCCAGCAGTTCTGTGGCACAGATTGGACCAAAGTCTGTGATTAAGTGTTCTTAAACTCAAATTCTGCCCTGGAGTATCAGAACTCGTTTATATCCAAGAACATCCATTATTAATACATGTTAAATTATGCAAATCTGCCCGCTAATAGAATTTCTCTCATTCTAGAATATTCTTCTGGAAATGTGTCCAACTACGTCTATAATTTCCACCAGGTCTGAATTTCAATCATTTTGACTGATGAAGGTTTTATTTTTAGAGACCAGGGCAGGATTATTGGTCTGTGGTAACATAGGCTCATTTTTAGAACATCATCAAATTCTCTGTGAAGTCTGTCTATTGTAAATCAAACAGAACCCCAAAATGTCCATTGTTCCATTAGAAAAGGAGTAATTAATTGGTTCTAGTTACTGATTGGTCAGTGCCATGTTTTATAACCTGGAGCAGTAGTAGCTATGATGCAAAACTTTTGTTGCAATTTACCTAATTAAAAAATACGTGCCCCACACATGACATGTGTGACATATATATCATAGCCAAGATTAACAATTCATTGCCCTGTTTTTGTCATGATCATGGTCTTGTGTTTCCCTGTCTTGTGTTTAAGGACTTTTATGCTGAAACATTTTTTCTGTGTTCACTTCCTGTGTTTAGTTCCTGTCAGAGTTGGTCTTATTATTGGGAGATATGAATGTCCATTGCTCTACCATTGGAAAAAAGTGAAACGGCTATGGAACACATGTGTCTTGATAATCAATCACATCACAGCCTTGACTTCATTGAATTTCATTCAGAGAGCGACAGTCAATCACTGTTTGTGGATACCATAGAAATGAACGAGAAGTGCCATAATATGAACCATACCTGTCGCAGAATTGTTTGTGACTTCTTTTATAAAACAGCATTTTTTCGGTGTAAACTCTACGCCTGCGTTTTTGATTATTTTTACAAAAATTTAATAACCCTCAGAATATTTTTTTTATGAATATCTGAACATGATATATATTAAAATAAAGAGCAAAGCCTCTGCTTTTAAACGACTGCCTTATTCGGTGTAAGAAGCCACATCATCTCACAGAAGGATGTTCAGCTGTCATTGTGAAATGAGTTTGGAGTAAAAACATGTTATTAAATGTTGTCTTTTGTTGGACAAGATGTTAATAAATGGATCTCATGTCTGTAAAGATGTTTGACGCAGTGCTTTCAGATTGATTAGTGTTTGGAGCCATACTTCATTGACAAGCTGTGCATAAAAAAAAAAAACATTATAAAGGTAACAGACTTAAAGGGGGTATATTGCCAGCGTTGTGGGTGTGGAACTGGCCAGCCTTCAGAATGGGGACAAGAGTCATGGTGGAAGGCTTCGGAGCAGGCTCTGAGGCAGCCTCTGGGCTGACCGGAGGCTCTGGGATGGCCTCCAGGCCGGCAGTGGGCTCTGGGGCACCAACAGGACTAGAGGAAGCAAATAGTAAACTGACGCATCAGAGAAGGAACGACCATTCCAGAAGGGAAGCCATCTTAACATTTTGAGTAAAGATTAGACAACTTGCAAGAATGAAAGTTTACCACAAGACTAGCAATTTGTTCTACAGACAAGGTCAAATTGGATTTTGTGTTGACCAAGGTTTTTCAGGTATCAGCAATATGCTTGTTGCCGAAGACTTCTAAAGGTTATTGGTAACATGTTAGTGGCTTAACAGCTCAGACACACCAAGCATAGATCAAGAACTAGTGGCAACAAGCAACCATGGTTTATGTTTTCATTGTCTGCATCTTGGTCTAGTTGTGCTCGAACACAGTGCAAGACTACAGCCAATAAGCATGCACATCTGCACCTACAAGAGAGGAAATAACTGTCCAAATATAACTTTCCTCTCATGCTCTGGTTTGCAAAGCTGAAGTCAATCAGAGCAATCTCTCTCTCTCTCTTTCACCTATAGCTTTGATGTTGGTTCAACATGCTGAATGGGCTGAAACACTTAATATATAGTTCTGAAACACATTTCAAGGGGCATGCTGTTCTTCTCAGCTGCTTGTAACAGAAGAGCACCCCTTCACTGCTACTCTCCTTCTGTAAGGGTCTCTGCTGTTTCAGAGGGACATGCTGCTCTTTTCCAAAATGTCCTATTCTTTTCTGTCTTACTTTTTCTGGTACCAGTTTGGGGAAAAAAAATGGCAGTCAGATTATTCAGTTTGTGTTCGGGGGATATCAGAATATGGCTTTGTTTTGGGGGGTTATCACTGCTCTCCCTGCTCTTATCCATGCATGGATCGGCAGGGAGTTCTTGCCCAGAACAGAACCATACAGCAGTCCAAACCAGTCCTAGGCTGATTGCCAATCATCTTTGATGATAGAGGTTCTGACAAAACTATGGTCCACAACTGAATCAAAATAAGCCATAGAACTGTTTTTCTTTTTTTTTCTTTTTTCCGAGTGTAAATCATTATTTGTGTTGCATAGTGCATACTTAATGCATTTGCTAATTTTAATTTATTTTAATTGAATTGCTTAATTTTTTCATTTTCATTTTATTCATTGTGCAATCTACATTTGTTTGTTTTGCTTAATAATTTGATTTTTATTTGTATTTTCCGTGTTACAAAATGTCACATCTAATGTCAGATATGCCCTTAACAAGGCATCCTATTTTCCAGCAACAGACTGCCATTTATGCCAAGGAAGCAAAACTACATTTGAAAGATGACTTTGACTTCTGCTGACCTTTACCATTCATTTAGACCCATGTTTTGTCTTCAGGGAAATGGTACTATATGCACTGTGTCCCTGTTTATACAAGAGCTGTCAATCAAACGGGTATATCTGAACGGATAGAGCTGCTGCATGCCTGCAGAATTACCAACTGCGTTTCCTCTGTCATATGTATGCTACAAAACACAGAGATACAGAGACAAATGTTATTAAACATTCTACATGTCTTCTGTTTTCTAGACTCTTTGGATCAATGGAATAAGTACACAACAATTCTGTAGACATACTGTATAAGATTCGTCTTTATAATTGTCTTTTTTGCTGTAATAAGAGCACAAAAGAATTGACTCAAATATCTGAAATGGGTTTCAAGGACATCATGGCGTCCACTGTTATTAGTGAATGCCGTTTCATCCTTGAGTAGTTTGAAAAGGAGTTCATGAAACATGAAAGAGCTTTCAAAAGCTCAGCTAATGCACAACACTGGAACACTGAACACAAACAGAAAATGCCACAGATTTACAGACCTGCTGTGAAATGCAGCATCTTTCCAAAGAATGAACCAACAATTCTGCATCAGATCTCTTCATGACTCTCTTCAAATGCAGCTGCCTAATTTTGGTAATACTTTTCAAGTTTCACTCATTAGCATTAATGTATTAACTAACAATAACAATGAGTAATACATTTGTTGAGCAGTATTTATTGTTAATGTTAGCTCAGGTTTATTAAATAATATTAACTAATACAACTTTTGATTTTAAAAGACATTATAAATGTTGATTAATGAATGCTTCAGAAGTATTTTCATTGTTAATTCAAGGTAACTAATAGCCTATAGTTAACAAATGGAACCTTGTTTAAAGGTGTTACTCTAATTTTTAAAGCATTAGGCATTTTATTCATATTAATTATTATTAAATTATGAATGAATTAAAATTATTATTAGTATTATTAGTATTCAGTGTAACAGCTGTAGTATTATTATTATTATAAAAAATACAATGAAAATATATACGATAACATACATAATAAAATAAAAATATTTGGTCATCATTTTTTGAATGTATTTTTAATGTAATTTATTTTATATAATTTTCTAGCTGTCTATTTTTTTGTAAAATATCATTTGTTTTAAATGTCACTCTATCATTTCATTTTAGGTGATGATGCATGTGGCAACTTTTTGAGAAATGTTGCTGGGCAATGTTACCATCAATGTGCAACTTGGTGAGACTCAGGGCAACTAATTAGGGCAATGGACAGTTGGGAGGAACCAATCAGAGAGGAGAAAATCTATTGCCAACCCATTAAAAACACTTGTTAGGCACTTTATTTCAACTTTTCAAATATTTTCTTCTTTTTTATTAAACATAAATACCTTTACGATTTGATTTGTGACAGGAAAAGGGAGAAGAGCGAGTTTGGCAAAAGGCGGATTCAAACCCAAATCCATCGTGTCAAAAGGTACTTTCACATGGTATACGTACACCACTATAGTCATTAAACAGAATGCATCTTTTTAGTATTTAACTGAATATCCAATGGCTAAATTACAGCCTGCATTACATTAAATTGGACACCTGTTAGTATTTTAAGCATTAAATGTTGTAAATTCCAAGTTTAGGTAGACACATGACAACTTACCAGCATAAAAAGATATAAGTTAGAGTGAACTTATATCTTTTTTCGCCTCACTGCCACTGAGAGGCCACCATCTTGTTTGAATTTTTTCTGAAATTTCCAAGCTGCAAGCTGCAAGCTGCAAGCTATTGGCTGCAAGCATTCTGATTGGAGGATCTCAAAAAATTGCTCACGACCAATCTAAAATATCTAGATAGAAATTTGTTGCTCATTCTCAATGGGAAAGTGCCTAAGAAACAGTGCTCGGCAACATTGCTCCAAAAGTTGTCTTGTGTATCACCACCTTTATTCTTCTTAAGTTGCACCAATTCCTTTGAGTAAGGAAAACTCCAGACAAGTCCATTTTAAAGTCTTTAGCTTCATATTTTTTTTCTAAAAAAGACACATTCTCCTGAAGCAGAGAAACTTGGGAGTCAAAGCAATGAAAACTCAGTCTGCTCTCATAAAGAGAGATGTCTTGAAATTGCTATTGATCGTTTCCTGTGAGGCAGTGAGAACACTGGAATTTAACCCATTAAATGTACAATGTGCTGCAGTTGCTGTTCGAGAAATAAACATTTCTGTTAATTTTCACTCCACAGGGGGAGCAAAATTCAGTCCACATCTCACGGTAAGATCTGAAGATATCATTACATCCTGTGGAATGAGGGCTCTGGGGATGAGACTAGAGGGTTTTACTGAAAACTAATTCTGTTTCTAATGCTTCCAATGGTAGTGGATAGTAATCAGCATCTTCCCGCAAAAGATCTCAGAACTTGGAAGTTCACTTCAAAGAATAACGCATGAATTAAATACACATCAAGATCAAAGCAAAGAGGAGCCAGAAGTCTGTAGGTAAAACCTGTCTGGTCCGGGGCAGCAGGCATCTCAGAATCCTCTCTCTCTCTCTCTCTCTCTCTTTTTTTTTTTTTTATTGCTCTCACGGTGAGAGATCACCTGAGATAGATTGGATAGCATTTAATATCAGCAGCAATGTGTCCTGAAATTTCCTCCAATCACTTTAATGTCATATTTTGGTTGGCTTGTGGAAAATAGGCCCACTTCTTGGAGCAAAGCAAAGGTCAGTAAAGGTGATAGACAGAGACTGAAAGACACAAACCATTTCTGGTAATGTGGTGTATCTAAGGTCTCAGAGCTTTATAAACACAAAGAAATGACTTGTTTTCTTTCTTGTGTTGAAGGATTTCTTATTGGAAATGAAAGCTTTAGAGTAGGTTCTATCAGGAAGACTCTAATGCCAAGTCATTCAATCTTAGGTCTGGCCGATCACTGCTGTCCACCTGGAGTATATAAGCACTAAACTCTCTGTTTCATATTCGCAGTTGATGGCCCTGACGTTCCCTTCCATCCTCCCCACCACCACCAGGTCCATCGGGGGTAGGCCCCTTCATCTTCAGGCAGGATCAGCTGAATCTGCATCCCCCAGGATTCGGAATAAGGACTGGGCCTATGCCAAAACACTTTTACGAATAAACATGAATCATTGTCGCTCACTGCCATCTGTTAATACATTATGGAATAAATACCAAGCATACGTTCACTTACTGGTAGAACAGGACATTAGGGGTAGAACAAGGATTTGTTTTGTTTTGTGTTTGTTTTTGCTTAGATTTTTTACAAAATGGCCAGTAGCCACACATATCACTATTTCACAGCATGAAACATTAGTGATGTTTTTAAAACAGCAGCAACAGCTTTATGATAAAAGAACCAAATACTAAAATAGAGTAAAATATGAATATCTAATAAAAACAAACTGTTAAAAATGAAAATTGGAAATAATGTTGTCTTTGTAGCTAACTGAAACAAAATAAGTTGAAATACTAAAATGACTAAAATTTAAATAAAAATATACTAAGGCTAAATATATTATGGAAGCTTGTTTCCACCACAGAATAATAATAATAATATTAAAAAAGTAATTTATAGATTTTATAAATCACTTCTCATAATTTTATGACTTTTTTCTGAATTGTAAGATATAAATTAGCAATAATGAATAAAAATAGTCAGAATTGTGAGACAGTTTTATTTTTTTATTCTGTGATGGAAACAATCTTCCATAAAATAATAATAATAATTATTATTATTATTGTTATTATTATTATTAAATGATGAAAGCAAATAAAATTACAATTCAACCTGTTCTTTTATCTGAATTTCCTCACCTTTTCTGCTGATTATGAATATATCATCTTTGGCTCTGAAAAGTGTCCCTCACACTGAAGCCATTTTTATCACCTAATTCAATTACTGAGGTTCTGTCAAACTGTGATTTAACCCAGGCACGTGTATTTCATCCCAGTATAGGGATGTCACATGCTATGAAGTTTATAACAGCTTGCTTTACCCTTTATCTCAAAGTGAAGCTGAGATGCTAAGTATGGAGCATTGCCCTCTCAGGCGGAGAGGTTCTTTATGTCCCATACACCATGAACTAATCTGTTTAAGTGGAGGACTGTTATTTTCTTTGTCAGGTGGAATCTATTCCGAGAAGTCGGGATGAATTTGTGTTACATGGAAAAGAGAGCTGCGGAAACTGAGCTCTCGTCTATAAAGGTTCAAAAGAGCAGCAACAAATTATCTCCACACTGTGATTTCATGAACATGCCAATTAAATCGTTGCCGGGTTTAGTTGAGCCAGTGGTTAGCACAGAACCACCAAACTTAAAATACTAAATTAATGAACATGAGAGGCCATGGCCATTTGTCTTTGGTGGCACTTCAAAGAGGTTAGGAACTCTCTCTCACACACATACACACACACACAAGACCATACAAAGTAGAAACTAGTGGTTGACACAATTTTTAACTCAAATATAAATTAATGAATATTTCTCAGAGCCGTTTTATCTTTGAAAGTCAATTTCTGTACAGGAAAACAAATGTCTACAAAATATTTTAATGGTTATTGCCCAAGAAAAAAGATGCAGTTAATTAAACTCACATAAACTAAAGACAATAACAACATATCACATTACATGGGATAAGTTAGTTGTCACAATGGGAAAAATATGAAACATAATGTTTCCTAAATGTTACCTAAAAGGTAACATGCAAAATTTCAAATCATTGTCTTGGTAACTTTTTAATTCAAACAAAATATAGCCTGCATATAAAAATGATTATAACCATAATGGGTATAACAATGTTGATATGTTTGGTCTTGGCTATGCTGCTGCTGCTGTAGGTTATTGCTGCTGCTACAGAGCAAGTACAGGACATGCTACTGCTAATACATACATGACACGCTGCTGTGGGAAAGCAAGACATGCTGCTGTACAATATAGCGTACACAAATTACCCGTAACAGATCTATACAGGTGGAGCTGGGGAAGGTGGAGGGTTTCTGAAAGCATGGTGCACTGCTAAGCAAATGCTACCCAGAACTTTGTCTTTATACATTTTTTAAATGTTTGTGACAACTTTCCCTGGCCTTTCAATTAAAAGAAAACCACTGCATTTTTTGCATTTTGAGTCATACAACTTGCCCCACTCTGTATGCATCATGTTTATGGGACTTGATAAGATTATGCTCCTTGTGATGTACACCTCTCCTTGGCTCCTATAATGCATAACGCTCTTGAACTTTTTAAAACCACATTAAAAATGATTTATTCGTACCTTAAGTAATGCTTCCCATGATGGATATCATATTATTTTATAAACCAATAAAGACATTTTGCTGTGATATTTTTCATCTCTAAAATAACGGGGTTTTCCACCCTTATTGACATTACATGGTCTTGGAAACCTCAAAATAATGGATGAATTTAGTTTCATTTATGTGTAAAAGAATTCTATCTGACTTTTTAGTGCAAGTAAACACCAGAGTAAAGCAGAAAAGGATATTGGTTTTCATTGACTGGATCAATGGTTCTAGACTAAGCCGGTGTGGAACAACCCTGTAAATCAGAATTGTTGTGTCTGGAACATGGAAACATAATCTACAAAACCGTAAGTGCATGTTAGTGAGAAGGCACCAGAAAGCCATAGACTGATCAATACGGCTGCTCACTGCACTGTAGCACAATGACAGCATGACAATGCTTTGCTCATACACAAGAATCAGCAGATGTTTTGAGGGATGGATGGTTATTCAATCCTCCTTTTTACTGGAATCAACAGCAGAGTGTTTTGGGAGCTGCACAGATTTGATTGGATGGCCTGATTTTGAAGAGACGCACATGAACAAAGATATGGCTGCTCTGTTGAAGAGGAAATTAAATCTCAAAGTTTTGGAGGAAGATTGGTTTTCACATCCTTCATGTAGGCTACTTTTATTGAGAGCTGTATAATATCAAAGCAATAAAAAGGCAAAATCCCTTTCATGCGAAATAAGTTATATAACATCCAGACCATATAATTACAATAATTACTTAAAGAATTACTTAAAACCTAAGGAAAGAGAAAGATTAAATTAATATTTATACCCAGCAAGTCATTTTCCATTTCTCAGGATGTCAGCCTTTTAAAATGTGTTAATGTAGATACTGTTGGTCAATTATTCTCAAAATATGAATCACTTCAGATAGAATATATGATATTATTTGTCAAAATATAGTGCCCATAATAATGATAGACAGGGTGTCAGTAAAACAGTTATATTCAAGGACAGATTATAGAATTACAAGATGCATTATGTCTGAATGGACATGCAAATGATGCAAATGCAAAGTATTAAGCTGCAATTGAACACACAATGTACATAATATATAACAATGGGCAACATTGCATATTCGAACTGGTGTGCCACATTAGCTTATAACACAAGAATCAATTGCATTATTGAATGTAAACGTCTGATTTCCACTCCACAAGGAGGAATCACAATTGTGCATTCCACTTCGCTACTATTCACTTTTCTATGTGTAAGCATGTGCTAGACAGACATATTTACGGTGGCCGAGAGAGCTCAACGTGCTGCAAATAAAAAAACATATGCAAATATAAAAAAAACACCAACAAATTAAGAAAAAGTGATCATCAGTTTGACAACACATGTGCTGTAAATCCTCACAACACAAGCAAACACAGAAACGTGCTGCAAATAGCACAAACCACAACGGAAATGTTTCAAGGGGACCCCAAAAAGTGACGAACCCTACTTGACAACAGCACAAGCTAAAAAATATTATCAAAATATAGTATGTAGGCATTAACGCAATGTAACGCAGTGTTTCACTAACAGCAAAGTGTTTTAATATGTGGCATTGTTTTAACTTGCAGTTTTTTATAGTATTTAATGATTGAGAACACATTGTGCACTCAAATGCTGTACACTATATAGGGATAAAGGATAAAGCAAACACGCCCAATCTAGTGCATGTTTACGTAGAAAAACAATAGTGCAACATTCCGGTTCCACAAGTAAAAACTCCATTCATTTTCTCCACAAGGAAATTTTTATGTAACTTATAAAGTTTTATGGACAGACAGCTGAATTTGTGGTGAAAAAATTACTACATTTCCCATAATGCTGTTCAGACAATTCCACCAATCAGAGAGTTGTGGCGAACAAATTGTGGCAAAAGAGCTTACAGGGAACGCCCTCTCTTCATTAAGCACTGCAAATGCAACAAAGTTGGTCTCGCTACGCTGTAAAACTAAGTTCTGCAAAATGGCCTCTAACAAGACACGAGGATGAGTTAATTACAGAAATGTCATTTTTATGTGACTATTCCTTTAAATATTAGCTCTAGTCTTTGATTAGTCTGAAATTTGAACATCCCCGCTGAATGACTCTCAGCAGTATTGTGATGCGTCAGCCTTTCCACTCCAAATTGGCTGCTGTGCTTTGTTTAGTGCCCCATTAGGAGGAGGCGTCTGCTCCCACAGAGGCCCGAAGAAGATGGATTTTGTTATTATCGCCTTTCTGCCGTGTGCAGTGTGAAAGACTCAGGGAAATCAATAGGCTCTTTGGAAAAGGAAAAGGCAACACCTCTGATGTATAATAAAAGCAGAAGACATCAGCTAATTTATGGACCTTCAAGATGTGTTTCTTCTGTTCTTGAGTAGCACATTTCAAAGCATTCGACTAAATTTCTCTAAATATTTTGTCCAGTTAGTTTTCAAATTCTGACTTTCAGAGTTCTCTAAGTGCTTAATGTATTTATGCTGGATATTAAATTTCCTATAATAATAATATTAATGTACTAAACAATACCCCAGGATGCAGGCAAACAAAGTCTATGAAGAGGACTAACTCAATATCCATGGCATCCGAGGTGTAAAGGCTGCAGACACAATTGGTGGACAAAATCAATTACCTGTAATCAAAAGCTGGTGGTCATTATAATGACTAGCACAGTCCTTTATCTTGCTCAAGAGGTGAAAATATTCAAATCAGAAAAGGTCAAGATATGCATATGTATAGAATAACTGACTCTGTACTGCATTATTATTATTAAATTGTATTATTGTTTTATATAAATATGAATTATTTTTATATTTTCTAAATATTATTATTACTATAAATAATTTTTAGTGATTAAATTAGTACTTAATTTTCAACAATCCAACGTTCCAGCATCAATTATTCCTTTCTTAATGCCTTAGAAGCTCTGTCAACCAATCAGAATCAAGAATTCAGCAACGCTGATGTAAATCATTATATGAAGAGCATTTTTATCTTGAACAAATTATGTCTTCAAGCATTAAACCACCTGACACACTGAAGTAATGTTCACAGACTCTTCAGTCTCACACATGACCTCCTTTTAAACAATAACAGCACTCGAGACATTGATATGAGTAAAGCATTTGCTTGTGTCAGCGCTTTAGGCTTTTATGTAGGTGTTTAGATGACAAAATAGTGCTTATAGTTGATGATCAACACAATTTCTCTCTTTCTCTTTGTGCAAAGAGAAAGCTGCTTTATCGCTCACTTACAAACAAAATACTCTTCTAAAATAAGACTAGATTTTTACACTTGCAAGAAACGCAAGTGGCGATTAACTATGCAAAAGTCGTCAACATCATGCTAGTGTGTTGTGGAGGGTCACAAGGTCATTGCTATCCCATTGCTCAGGTGTTCAGAGTTTTTTTCATAGCCTGTACAATTAAGACTTACAATGTAAGTCTTTTACACACTTTATTACCTGCCAGGTGAAAATCATACATTTTATCAATAGGAAAAGTCATTAAACAGTCTCACTAGAAGAAAAGCTCTATATAGAACCCTAATTTTTTATTTGGATTAAACTTTATGAATTAAACAGCTCATATTTTATGGAAGCCCGTTCCCGCCACTGTTAAAAAATATTCCGTATGTCATAATAATGAGAAACTTTCTCATAATAATGACTTAATATCTCATAATAATGACTTAACATCTCATAATAATGACTTAGTATCTCATAATAATGACTTAACATCTCATAATAATGACTTAGTATCTTTAACTTAATAAAAAAAAATAAAAAAAAATAAAAAAGGTTTTATTAAGTTAAAGATACTAAGTCATTATTATGAGATGTTAAGTCATTATGAGAAAGTTTCTAAAAAAAAATTTTTTGGATTAAGTTAAAGATGCTAAGTCATTATTATGAGATACTAAGTCATTATTATGAGATGTTAAGTCATTATTATGAGATACTAAGTCATTATTATGAGATACTAAGTCATTATTATGAGATGTTAAGTCATTATTATGAGATACTAAGCCATTATTATGAGAAAGTTTCTCATTATAATGAGAAAAGTTTCTCATTATTATTAGATACTAAGTCATTATTATGAGAAAGTTTCTCATTATTATGACTTACGGAATATTTTTTTTTTCTCAACAGTGGCGGGAACGGGCTTCCATAAATATTAATACTTTATCAGTAGAGAAAAAAATAACCTGTTGAAGTAAAATGAAATAACCTGTTAAACATGAAAGTGTTATGCAATCATTTAAGGTATTTCTCCTTATATAGAACCTTTTTTAGCATAATGGGTTCTGTAAAATTTAGTGAAGATGCCTATTGTTCTATATAAAACCATTTATGTAAGAATGACGCTGTTTGATTTGAGTTATCATGTTTGTAGCATAAACTGCACATGGTGAATTTCATTCCTAGTAGAACCAAAATAAGATTTAATGTCTCTTTTTCTTCATGATGAACCGTTGAAATAATACACCTGCCAATAGGCCCTCAATAATTGACGAGTCTACTTTCCCGCATACTCTTTTCTCAGGATGTGAGTGGTGGGACTGCTATCAATGATGAACAGGCTCATAAGCCCAGAATAATATATTAGCTGGAAACAATACCTCTGGTGTTGACTCGTAATAAAAAATTGGCCTCTGTGGCCCTCAACGTATTCGACACCTCTTAATATCTAGTTCATAGACTAAAAACAGGCATTGAGGCATTGTTGCTATTTGCAAAATGTCAGAGCCCTGTTACTTTTAGTTTTGGTGTTTAATGGCAAGCATTGAGATTGTAATCGACTAGAAGAACGAATACACACTTGCAAATCACACTGTTTTCTGAGGATTTTGCACATTAATACGAATGAGTAAGTGTTATTTCGTGGTGGGCAATTAGATTTGCTGCAGTGAGCTGATTTATCTGGGCGGTTAAATGCCCACGGCGTTGTGCCCTCATAAGAGAACAACATATGAGGCTGATGCAGCAATAAACGCTTTAACCTTGGGAGACCTTCACTCGCAGGGCGCGCTGGAAAAAGGCGACTGTCTGGTGCCCTCTACAGACAAGCACGGAACTGCAGCTAATTACGTGAATAGTCAGAAGTGATGCGTGGAGAGGATGATAATGGCACACCGGCCCTAGACAGAGCCTGGAATACAAAACATGCAATCACAGCAGGATTTTTCAAGTGCTTATGATCATTAGAGCCTGTGTTCTGATAGAGGACTCTCACTCCAGACTAATTTAGACTATGCTTGGAGGAAAGATTAAATGGCTGGATTGGATTGATAAGACATCATCATAACAAACCAGCAACCATTTAACCTTAATGTAACGTATGAAAAGCACAAACGGAGATATATCAGATATTGCAGAAATTAAGTGAAAAATCGTTTGAAATCAAAAACACATAGGCTAATGATAATAACAACAACAATTAGAAGAAGAAGAAGAAGTTAGTAAAGATAGTTATTGAAATAATCAAAAATAAATAAATACAATAATCAGCTCTGGTTTGCCCCAAATCAAATTGCAGGCAATTTGAACGTATATTGTGGTTGAAGAGATTTTAGTCAAAATTGCAATTCTTCAAATACTAAAATTGGTACAAGCTGCGTCATGTACCAGTCCTGTTCCCATTTTTAAAGTAGAAATAAATAATAAATAATCTAGGCTGCATCTTTTTTTTAATTAAATGAGTCTCTTACTGTGTTAATGAACTGCCTGGTTTCACTGAATGGCGCGACACATTTTTTATTGATCATATTAACATTTTTTGAATAACAAATTTATTTTATTATAATTTCAATAATTTCAAAGCAAACAGTTTGTCATTGCTTTGTAGAAAATCTGGTGACAGATGGTTGTAGCCGCTAGGTGTCGCTGTTTGTGTTGAGTTCAGATGCACTCAGAGCCTTAGAAGAAGACGCGTGTGCTCTTCCTGTGTGTCTTCAGCTTCTGCCCGCACAGAAAAATTAGCATTTTTCAATCATGTCTATTGAAATAGAGTCAGCAGAGTAAGTAAATTAAATTTTGTGTTTCAAAACATCACGTGCATGCATAATTGTATAATTTAAAGCAGCATATCTATTTGTGCAGGTTGATTTTTGCACAGTTTAGGTGTTGGGTTGTTTTTCTAGCTAACTGCTTTAGCATTATGAGCAGATTATGTCTTGCAAACAGTTTAGATATTAAATGGTATTTTTCTTTTATGTTTTTGTATTTCAAGTGTTAAAGCTCAGTCTGCTAAGTATTTTGTCTGGTTTTAGTTGCAAGAACAGCTCTAGAGTCCTCCGTTTTCATTTCATGTGAAACAAACTGACCACATGCAATACCATTTGATTTATGCGCTTTTAGAACAAATTTGTGTTGTATTGTGGGCATCGTGTTTTTTTTATATATATATACAATTTTACAATATAGTAATGTTTTGTATAATATTATGTTTTAGACATTGACAGGGCTGGGTAGGTTACTTTTAAAATGTATTTCACTACAGATTACAAAATACATGCTTTAAAAAGTAATTTGTAACGTATTTAGTTACATTACTCAAGTTTAGTAACTTAATCTAAATACTTTAGAATACTAATAAGTGTGGAACAAACACAAAAAAAGCTAATTGCAAGTTTTTATCTCATAATTCTGACTTTTTCCCTCAGAATTGCATGATATAAAGTTGCAATTGTGAGTTATAAAGTCAGAATTATGAGATATAAACTCGCAATATTGAGAAAAGTCAAATTTATGAGATATAAACTCACATACTAAATTCACAATTGCAAGATAAAAGTTAGTATTGCAAGTTTATATCTCCCAATTCTGACTTTATAACTTGCAATTGTGAGTTTAAATCTCGCAATTCTGAGAAAAAGAAGTCAGAATTGTGAAATGCAAACTCACAATTGTGAGGGGAAAAAAACTAATTGTGAGAAAGTTGCAGTGACCAGTGAATTATAAAATGACTCACAAACATCTATCACAAAACATAAAAACAGTCGTGGATCATCCAGGTCATGACAGGACAGTTAATTTAAGTTGACAGTTGGGCAATTTTTTTTATAAATTCAGTCATTTTGTCTTGTTCAGGAAAGTACTAAATAAAAATAACAAAATTTTTATGATCCCTCTTAAAAGTATTAAAATGTTGATGAAACTTAACTCCGCTTTTTCAGACTGTCAGTGAATCACCAATTGCTGTTGACATTATGACATTAAAATTGAAAGTAATCACTTTGGTGATCTAAAATACTTTTCAGATGTAACTGTAATCTGAGTACCACCCATTTAAAATATAACTAACGAAATACAGTTACTCAAATTTTGTATTTTAAATACGTAACTAAGTTACTTGTATTTCGTTACTCCCCAGCCCTGGACATTGAAGGTTTTTTTTGCTGTTGTTGGTTTTTTGGTGAAAAATCATATATCCATGTTTAAGTATTGCTTATGACTTTCCAGTCAAAACAATTAGTTAAGACAACTTTCTGCACTTGTAATATATTCAGTCACCAAAGTCTTTCAGAGTAACTTGCTAAGATGCCTTCTTTTGTCATGTTTCTCCAGCGTGATTCGTCTGATTATGCAGTACCTGAAGGAAAACAACCTTCATAAGACTTTAGTGACACTCCAGGAGGAGACGACCGTGTCCCTCAACACAGTGGACAGTATTGAGAGTTTTGTGGCCGATATCAATAGCGGTCACTGGGACACTGTACTTCAGGCTATACAGTCCCTTAAACTCCCTGACAAGACCCTCATTGACCTTTACGAACAGGTAAGAAGCAGAGAAAATGAGGACTTTTATAAGTCAGCTGTAATGGCTTGGCTCATTTTGAACCTCGATTGGTCTGTGAATAATTGGACACATCATAAGTGTTCTTTTGGTATTTTTACAGGTTGTTCTTGAGCTGATTGAGCTCAGAGAGTTGGGAGCTGCCAGATCTTTGTTGAGGCAGACGGACCCCATGATTATGCTAAAACAAACCCAACCTGAGCGATACATCCACCTGGAGAACCTTCTGGCTCGCTCATACTTTGACCCCAGAGAGGTGAGGGATCTGAAACGATGCACCTTGATTTTAGTTCATTTGACAGATACTTTGCCAAAGCAATGACGCAAACACAACGTTAGAGAGTTTCTATGTAATGATGATTGTACAAATATTTTTGATTCATTATGAAACTGTGGCGGGCTTCAGGCTTCTTTTCAGTGCACCATAATATTGTCTCTGTCGGGCAGTAACATCTCAATTTTTTCTCATGAATCATTAATATTGGTCACCCTTTACGTTTGTCTGGGTTTTTGCAAATATCTCCATCGAATCCTCAGACTGTCGGTAAAGCCTCATTGTCAATGCAGTTCCAGACACATTTTGGACCGTTTCTGCTTCCTTGCAATGCATAGTAAATAAAGAACTGGTTCTTTGAACAAGTACAGCGGTTTTCTATATTCAAGAAACGTACACATTATTTATATATATATATAAGGCTTAGAATAGTGTCTTAGTCTAGCCTTTGTTGTCGAGTCATAGTCAGTAATGTCTTAAATAGCCTGTGCATAGCATTTCGGCTTTAATAACATGAGATTTTGGCCAAATGACAAAAAAACTGAGTAGCCACATAGCTACAATAAACTTTATAACCTGTAAGTTGATAAAAATGTGATGCATTTACTCCCTCAGATATGGCTGTTCTAATGACGGACAAAACACACGTCTGGTATTCACAGGTTAAAAAAAAAAAAACTGATTGATAACACCATATTTATTTATTTATTTAAAAAAATACAGGCCTGGTTTCACAGACAAGGCTTAGATTAAGCCAGGAGTAGGCCTTAGTTTAATTAGGACATTTAAGTAGCTTTTATAAACATGCCCTAGAAAAAAAAACATTACTGGTGTCCATCTTGAGACAAAACAATGGCACTGACATTTTTTAAGAAATGTCAGTGCAAGTTGCTTTCAGTTAAGACAGCTCAAACCTACATTTTACTCTGGGACTAGGCTTAAGCCTTGTCTGTGAAACCGGCCAACAGTGTTTTTTCCATTTCCTGAAAAGTAGCAGTTTTGTACAAATGAGGTTTCCACCTAACGGCAGCAATATTCATCTCCATTCTGGATTATCGCTGACCTGATATATTTATTTTTAGGCCTATCCTGATGGCAGTAGTAAGGAGAAGCGTAGAGCAGCTATAGCTCAGGCTCTTGCTGGTGAGGTCAGTGTGGTGCCGCCGTCACGTCTGATGGCTCTGCTTGGACAGGTGAGCAAAACTTCTCTTGCAACGAGATATTTTTATATATTTTTTTATTTTTTATATATTTATATTACTGCACACTGATCTGAGAATTACACTTAAAAGAATAGTTCTAATTATTATATTTGATAATAATTTGATATACTGATCCAATTCCAAAAATTTTAAGTTTTTTTTTTTTTTTTTTTTAAATCAATGTAGATTTTCTATACTTCAGTGTGGTGAACTGGTAATCACTCTTTTTTGTGTTAAGTACAATTTACTTAGTACAGACAAATTCATTATGAAGAAAAACAACAAATTAAAAAATATATAATCAATCTATGACAAAAATACTAAGTAAACTAGGTTTTTCATTGATTATTCAGCAGCAAAAGTTACTCTAGAAAAATCACAAGTGCACAATAATTGTATAAAATCTGTATCATATTGTATTATATCAATCTATGCAATAATTAATTAAGCATTTTCTTTTAACAGTTTAAAATTTCATTTGCGGTCCACATAAAGAACAATTCATAGTGATCTATCAGACACCCTGTAGAAAGTAACATGATTTACAAATGGCAATAAACTCCTGCAAGATAAAGTCCTTTTATGCAAAACCATAGACCTTTATCTACAGAGGGAAGAGTTTACATCAACTTGAATTTAATGACTTAAATGTTCATCCATACCTCACATTAAACTATGGAATAGCTTCACAACATTTATAATATTGTGCATGAAAGCTTTATGGTGCTTTATAATGCTTTTGTGCCTTCTGTGGGGCTTAACAATAACACAGAATAGTATACGCACAATACCAGATTCGGATTGGTTCTGTCTGACTGATACCCGATCAGACAAAGAAGTATTGTAGAAGTATTGGATCAGTTCATCCCTAATAATTGTCTGTTTTTCTCTGAAGTCTCTGAAGTGGCAGCAACATCAGGGTCTACTGCCTCCTGGTATGACGATTGATTTGTTCAGAGGTAAAGCAGCTGTGAAGGATGTAGAGGAGGAGCGATTCCCCACACAGCTGGCCAGACACATCAAGGTACACTGATCAACATCTGTCCTCAACAGTGACATGAAATGAATGAAGATTTGTCACTCACCTCTTGCTTGCTTTTTTTTTTTTTGTAGTTTGGTCAGAAGTCTCATGTTGAGTGCTCACGCTTCTCTCCTGATGGCCAATATCTGGTCACTGGATCCGTGGATGGATTTATTGAAGTATGGAACTTTACTACTGGAAAAATCAGAAAGGTCTGTGAATCTACCCTGAGACTTGCCTGCATTTGTGTTAATTGTTTATGTTCATGTTTATTAATGGATCATGTGTCTCTATTGGACAGGATCTCAAGTATCAGGCTCAGGATAACTTCATGATGATGGATGACGCAGTGCTGTGCATGTCTTTCAGTCGGGACACAGAGATGTTGGCCACAGGAGCCCAAGATGGCAAGATTAAGGTCTCTTACACACTTTAATGAAATCAGACAAATAAATAAAACCATCTTTAAAGGGTTAGTTCACCCAAAAATTAAAATTGCCATCATTTACTCACTCTCATGTCGTTCCAAATCCACAACTTAGACTTTCATTCATCTTCAGAACACAAATCAATATATTTTTAATGAATTCCGAGAGATTTCTGTCAACTTTAACTGTTCAAAACATTCATAAAGAGATTGTGAAATGAGTCCATATTAATCTAATAGCTATCCAAGTCTTCTGAAAAGACATGATCGCTTTATATGGTGAGCAGATTTAATTTAGGCTTGTATTCACATATAAACATTGATCAGTGGACAATGCCACGACAGCACATTGGATTCTCCACAAGAACCAGTGAGGTTTATTCTTGTAATGCTTTTATTTTTGCATATCTGTTCATTGATCAGAAATGTCTCAGATTTCATTAAAATATATTCCAAAGATGAATGTGATTGGAACGACATGAGGGCAAATAAATTGTGACAGAATATTCCTTTTTGGGTGAACTCTCCCTGTAATTGCTGGCTAATTGATTAACAAATACAATACTGTACATCAGTGGCTTTGAATGTCACTAGTCAACGTTTTTACAAAAAGTTCTTTAATGGATGTTTTTAAAAAATGTTTCACCAGGAATAATTTTATCAAATATTGAAATGAAAAGTCTTATATAATATGTTATATTTATGTGAGTTGGCTATCATCTGTTTTTTTTGTTTTTTTACTACTACTGTGCTAATTCTATTTATTTATTTATTTTTAATATATTGATCTTGCCATGGAAATAGCCATAGATGCTGATATGGTAATAAAAAAATAAACAAACTAACAAAAACTGTACAACAGTGTCGGGGAAAGTTACTTTTAAAAGTAATGCATTACAATATTATGTTACTCCCTCAAAAAAAAACGAATTGCATTATTTAGTTTTTGTTACGTTACTTCTTTCGTTACTTTTTCTCATCTAGGCTCACCAAAAGTGAAATAAATAAGCCTCAGGCTGAAGAAAATGCAAATATTAATATGGAAATACAAACTATTTTTTTTTTTTTTTTTTAAATGAAATAAGACTCTAAATAAGAAACGAAATGTCTAAATGAGTCAGTCATCCATTCATTTGATTTGTTCGAATGGCTGATTCATTCATGAATGAAGTAAATGGCTCTCTTTACGAATGGGCCATTGAATCGTTGGTTTACCTGATTGATTCGCTCAAAATGCAGATTCATTCAGAAATGAATCACCGCTGTGTGTTGCTCAGAGACGTTTAACAATGTCAAGACTCATCAGACTCAAATTGTGAAAGAATGGTTGGGAGGGAGCATGAAGAATCATTTTCACACATGAATTGGCACCTCTGAGTCATTGCGCTGGAGTAGACTTTACAGAGTGCTTGACTCTTGCGTTGTCAATACAAGATCTTGACCAATCTTTTGAGCATTTTTCTGAACATGATTCTGTTTGAATGCCAGTGATGAGGATTACTTGACATCTGCTGCATAAAATGTGATTTATTTATTTTTTTACAGTAGGAAGGCTGATGTATTGATTATTTTTAAGGATTTATTGTTGGATTGTGTTGTTTGTCCAGGTGTGGAAGATTCAGAGCGGTCAGTGTCTGCGGCGGTATGAGCGCGCTCACAGTAAAGGCGTCACCTGTCTCAGCTTCAGTAAAGACAGCACTCAGATTCTCTCCGCGTCCTTCGACCAGACTATCAGGTGAGCGTCTGTTACCACTGTCCTCAGCTTTCACAAAAACCACAGCAAAATTAACTTGTGTTTGTTTCTCATCAGGATTCATGGATTAAAATCAGGCAAGTGTTTGAAGGAGTTCAGAGGTCATTCTTCATTTGTCAATGAAGCCACGCTTACTCCTGACGGGCATCATGCCATTAGTGCCTCATCTGATGGAACTGTGAAGGTAAATCTTTTCTCAAATTTCTCAAATCTCTCAAGAGCTCATTAAATGTAAACCTGAATATCTAACTTCTGGCTTTGCGTTTTCTTTCTCCCAGATCTGGAACGTTAAGACCACAGAATGCACCAGCACATTTAAGTCTCTAGGCACTTCTGCGGGAACAGACATCACTGTTAACAACGTGATCCAGCTCCCCAAAAACCCAGAGCATTTTGTTGTGTGTAACCGGTCCAACACTGTTGTCATCATGAACATGCAAGGCCAGGTGAGGATGTCAAGACCCATGCCAATGAAACAAGAGATGACACTATTGAAATTATTTGTGTCCGTCTTTGCATTATGAATCTCTAAGTCTCCTTTTTCTGTTGCAGATTGTGAGAAGTTTCAGCTCTGGTAAGAGAGAAGGAGGTGATTTTGTGTGCTGTACTCTGTCTCCACGTGGCGAGTGGATCTACTGTGTCGGAGAGGACTTTGTGCTTTACTGTTTCAGCACAGTCACGGGCAAACTAGAGAGAACCCTCACCGTAAGCCCTCTTTCAGCCCATCTTTCTCTTTATTCAAAAAAAAAGAGAAATACATAAAAAGAAATGTATTTATTAAAAAAATATTTTAAATATTATCTTTTTAAAATAAATTTGTACTTTTTTTTTTCTGCCATCCATCAATACACATAAATTTGTTTAAAAAGTATAAAAAAAAGTTTATTCGATTAAATTATCCATTTAAAATTTATTTTAAAAAGTTAATTTAAATGAAACAGTTATAATACTTATTTTGAAACATTTTATTTTTTACTTCCATCAAATAAAAAATATGAATTTAAGCAATATTAAAGTATAAAAAATATTTAAGATATTTAATTTCAAAAATATTTATTTCAAAACTATTTATTTTATGTTGAGCATGCACAAAACTAGTTGTAGATGCTGATTATTTGATCTGTGTCTTCAGGTTCATGAGAAGGATGTCATCGGTATCGCCCACCACCCACACCAGAATTTAATCGCCACATACAGTGAGGATGGGCTCCTCAAACTCTGGAAGCCATAACACAGATGTGGCATCTATAGGGATCCTGATTGGTTGGGGCGGGCAGGAATATACAATTATAAAATTGTTGCCTACTTTTTAACCCTTTTTGTGTATATACCTGTTTTTTTAAGTGCAGTGATTAACTTTTTCATTTTTTTTCTACTGAGTAAAAATGGAGCAAATGGAAACATCTGTAATTTATAGTAATCGTGTTTTGTTCTTTAGATCCAACAGTAGATCATTTTCAATTGTTTTTTCTTGTCATTTTCCTTTCTCTCCATTAAACATTTGACTGCAAGTTGTATCTGTTACATGTTGAAAAGCTAGAGCTATAGATTAAAAATAAAAACAAAGTCAAACCAATATCCGATTAATCTCAAGTAACATTAAAATTTGTAATCATAAAAGAATGTTCATGTTGAAATACCACAAAGACAGTAATTTAAATATTTGATATTAATACAATGTTTAATGGGTAACACTACAATAAGGTCTCATTTGTTAATAATGTATAAACCTAACCATGAGCTATATACATTTGTGTTAATCTTTGTTAACGCTAGTAAAAATACTGCACTTCATTGTTTGTTCATGTTAGTTCACGGTTCATTAACTAATGATAACAAATATTAAAACTCTTTATTTTAATAATGTAGTAAATGCTGAAACTATCATTAATAAATGCTGTAGAAGTGCAGTTCATTATTTCATGTTAACTAATGAACCTTACTGTGAAGTGTTACCGTTTAATGGTATGTTTTGCTAAGTGCAATGAATGAAGGCTATTGACAGGAATACTGATGGATTTTTTTTAAAGGGATGAAATTAGCAGTTCTAGCATTTCAAGATTATAGGCCTAGATTATAGCAAATATTAATAGCAGTAATCAATGTTATTTTCCCTATCCATACAAACAGATCAAGTTCATTTTAACCTGACAAAAAGAAGGACATTGGTTAGTTTGGCTTATGGTCTTATTAACTAGAAATTAAAAATGTATCATATTTATCTTCATGAAGAAATAAAAACAGGTCACTAGATTAGGGTCCAATTCTCTCTATTAACAACACCTTTTGCCTAAAGCTCCTAATTACTTAATAGTAAGGGAGCTGTTAAGTTTAGGTATTGGGTAGGATTAAGGGATGTAGAATATGGTCATGCAGAATAGGGCATCAATATGTGCTAAATAATAGTAGTGAGTACTAAAAACAGCCAATATCCTGGTAATATGCACTATTACAAGCAACTAGTTAATGGTGAAAATTGGACCCTAAAGTGTTACAAAAAAAATGATTCTTCTATACTGCTCTGAGAATAAGACCGGCTATAATTGATTTAATAAATATTAATATAAACAAATATTTATACTAAATGATAGCTACAGCTCTACAATGAAGCTCACAAGACAAAAAAAACATTTTATAAACTTTAATTCTTCCATAATATCTCATAAAACAATGCAAACATTTTATTTGAATAAAATAAAAAAAAGCCCAAAGACATGCAAACTATTTGAGAATGCTGAGTTTCCACTTGATGGTGTTTCTCATCTTAGGAGCAGTCAGGGCTTCCGCGTCTGAGGAGTGAATAGGACAATTGTAGATTTAAAACAGATGGCATGAATGAAACTTCCTCACTGAAAGTTATCAGATACTATTTACCTTGCTGAGGCACAGCTGGTCTCTGTTGCTGAAATGATGCCATAATGCTATTGGCTGTTGAGTTAGGACCTGTGAGCTGGAGAGAGAAGAGGAGATTCACATGTCTTTTAATGTACATACTTTATACTTTCACAATTCATGTCAAATGAATGGTTCTTATTACTTTTTTTCCACATGGGATGAGGTTAGCAGTCATAACATTTAGTTTTAGGCAAAATTAACAACAGCCAAGTGCAAAAAATGGGCTTTTGCAAATAAATAATACAGTACATTTTAGAACTTTAAGACAAACAAGCATGTAAAATTTTTAAAAGCTTCTTTGACCAAATTATTATATAGATTTGAAAAATAAATCTGAAATTAATGCAAAATATTTTACATTCTTTTGAGAAAAATCAGAGTTCCAATAACCTCAAAAACAGTTTGTATTCAAACAATACACTATTAAAAACACAAACTTTGAGCTAAGCTGCAAAATGCTAAAACCGTTAGAGCCTGTGTGTGGTGTGTGTGACTCACTGGAGTTTGGCCCTGCTGCAGGTTCTCACTCCAGATCTCTGGAAGGGCCGTCTCCATGAGCTGCAGCAGGTCACTGTAGTCTCTCTGCAGGCTGCTGGCTGGACCATCAAACTGGAAGAGCACCAGAGCTTTTAGCAGGCTGTGAACTTCCTCTGCAGGGTCAGACAACAATCATCAGTGTGAATCACATGTACACAAACATACAGAATACAGCTCAATAATGAAAATGATCAGATTCATGTCAAATCTGTAAAGCTCTGAAGTTACATTGAGTTAAACTATGCCAAATTTAGTATTAAATTAAATTCACGCCGTCAGTGACTCGGCTTTCTGGGCATACTTGATATTTAAACTTTCCACAAAGCGAGCAATAATTGCGGTCCCTTTTGTGTCTTCTTGCGCTTGGATATTTATATGGGCATGCATGTAATGCCAGTAAAATGTCCGGAGCATCGTTCACGTTTGTTTACATTCACGTTCTCACAACATTTCATTGTTAGAATTCATAAAAATGTTACTGGGAATTGACATCATTTCGTAAACTCAGCCAACGGTTGGCGAGTGTTAAAGGTGTGGTAAGCAAGTTTTCAAAAACACTGATTGGAAGTTAGTCGGGCCAACACCAACAACAAACATGTAACCAATCAGCGTTAGGGGGCGTATGACAGTCGAGGAGACAGAAACGACCAAGAGGGAGATTTGAAGAAAACAGATGCAGAAAGAGAGATGAGACAGTACAAAAGAGCTCAGAAGAATACCACTACAATGAAGGTTTATGACCCGCGAAGGCAAATGCTTTAGGACCCGCGTTAATATTAGAAAAGCTTTCCAGTGCTGGAGAGAGCCAAGCGAGAAGACCTGAAAACAGACGCAGAGGCTGCTTTGATTCCACTTCACACGTGAGTAACACTGGGTTTGACTCCCTCACCACTGGGCCACGACTACCCACATTTTCAGTGAAGGATTACTGCGTATCAGCTGTGATAAACGGACATCAATTGTGTAACAGAGGCCAGCTAGTGAGAGTTGTGCTGGTAAACCACTGCGCACTGACAACCGCTAGAGAGCGCGGTGTTTGGCTTCATTGTTAGTGCACTCGCCACGCCGGCCAGCAGCGATCGGGGATCAAGACCGACTCAGAGCAGGGTGATTAGGATTGGATGGTGAGTTTTTGAGGCAAAGCAATGAAGAGAGGGATGGGTTTGTTTGGGTTGATTTCAAATATCAACAATGTCCAACAGCATTAGTTTTAGGCCCTATATATTTACATATCCAAACATTCCTTTTGCCATTAATTGTGTTGCCGTTATGTCTTCGGCTCACCTCTCATCTTATCAACAATGGTGATGATTTGAATAAGTGCGTTCAGGAGGGCGATGTCTTCAAATGGACTTCCCTCCTTCAGACTGTGTTTCTTTCCCTCCGCTTTCCTACGATTCTTAGATGACCTCCTGCAGACAAATTACAATGTCTACATCAGACTTGGCTTGATATGCGAGTTGCTGACACAGTTCCTGACACATTTCAATCAGTGGTCTCAAACTCTGCTCCTGAAGGCCACTGTCCAACCAGCACCAACACAGTTGCCTGGAAGTTTCAAGTAATCCTGAAGATCTTGATTAACTGGTTCAGGTTTGCCTCTACAGGGCAGTGGTCCTCCAGGAGCTCAGTTTGAAACTACTGATTTAAGTGAATCACAGTGTTTCTGTATTTGTGGTTGCAGTGATGTCACTCACGATGAAATGCGAGAGTTGCTGCGGGAGTATTTTGAGCCAAGACGGCTGCCGGTCAGGACGCTGCTGGCCTCCGAGTAGAGTTCAGCATCTGCACAGTCAGCACCATCCTCATCTGAAATAGATCAGAACGAGACTCAGTGAGCAACAGGAAATAGTTTAATGATGAACATTTAATGTGATTGAGGAACAAATCAAAATATATGTACACTACCATCAAAACTGTTCATTAAAAATATTCTGTGAGAACAAACGTCTAATATCCTTAAGGACACATCCACCATCTTCAGAAAAACAAATGATATGAAAGGATGTAAATATAACTTCTTGTTTACCAAATAACTCAAGTTTGGCCTTGGCTTTAAGTTCTCGGACAACAGCAAGACGGTTTTTGTGGCGGATGAACAAAACCCTCTGGGACTCAATGAAGGACGTCTGGTTACTGTGTGCTAAAGACAACCAAGTATACAGTTAAGATGCAGCACAAAATATGATACAAAATAAACATGTCAATGGCAAGACAAACAAAAATATGATGGTTTACCATCTAAAAGAGCAGACTTCAGATTTGTCTCGATGATGTCCTGTCTTTTGTACAAATAAATCTGAAATAAGTAATAGAAAAAGAAATTAAGTTATGATACATTCACACACAATAAATAATATAATATAAAATAATATAATATATACACGTACACAGTATAGTAATGTTGACAGCCCTATGTACATACATATATGTGTGTGTGTATACATATATATATATATATATATATATATATACACATATACATACACACACATACATATAAATATAGGTAAATAAATATATATAAAAAAATGTGTGTTTGTGTGTGTGTATGTATATATATTATATATATATATATGCACTCATACACACATAGGCATCTCCATGTGCTTCTGCTCAGTATGGCAACTTCACGTCTAAAATGTAAACAAGCTCTTTGCTGTTGCACTATATACATACTATGTACACTGAATTCTAAAAAGTTTTGTTCTGTAATGTTTTCTTTGGCGTGCATAAATTTATGAATAATATGGACTCCTTATATAATTTTGTCATTTGGTGTCTTTTTGGAGTCTGGAGATTTTTAAAATGTTTTTTAAACAAAGTCTTTTATACTCACCAAGGCAGCATTTATTTGATAAAAACAGTAATATTGTGAAATATTATTACAATTTAAAACAACATTTCTATTTGAAAATATTTTTTAGATTTATTTTATTCCTGCAAAGTTGATTTTCAGCATCATTACTCCAGTCTTCATCATTACATGACCCTTCAGAAATCATTCTAATATGGTAATTTGCTGCTTAAACATGATCAATATTGAAAACAGTTTTGCTGATTATTTTGTTGAATAGGAAGTTCAAAAGAACAGCATTTATTTGAAATAGAAATCTTTTGTAACATTAAAAATGTCTTAGTGTTACTTTTGATCAATTTAATGCATCCTTGCTGAATAAAAGTATTCAAAAAATACAAACAGACCCCAAACCTTTGAATGGTAGAGTATTTATGTAGATTGTTTATTATTTCCTTTGTATAGTATGTTAGTATTACAGCTATGGAAATCAAAGATTATTTTTAACGGTTTCGCAACAATGCTACAATCAGAATCAAGTAATCCAACGTAACAATAATAAACATTATAACCTGAAAATAAGTAAAGAAGGACACGCATAAAGGAAAGGCTCACCAATCTCAGTGCTTCTTCCCATGCAGCTCCCTGTATCAGAGCGGATATCGCTTCCTCACAGTCCTGACAACACACAGACATTAGCACAGCAGACAGCATTCTGACATTCTGCTTCAAAAAAGACAGAGTCAGAACAATGATGACTATGAAATATTTGGTGTACCTTAGCATACTGCTCTAAACACAGGGCGGCTTCTCTGTGCCTTCTGGCCTCCAGAAGTTTCTCTGAAAACATTAGACATATAAGATGGCTTAAGGATATTCATAATCTCAGTAAGAAACATGGATACATAACAGAAATGTCTACCTGCCAGGTCTCTGGCGAGCAGTGCCAGCTGTTCGGGTGGCAATGGGATGTGTGTTGCCACGGCAAGGGCATGTCTCCAGCTCGTACAGCTGACGAAGGCCTGCAGGGCACGGGCCGTCTCTCCACATCTCCATAGCAACAGTCCCGCCTGCTCCGCCTGCTGCTGCTCAACTAGATGCTCAGCATAGGCCACGCTAAGGGTCTGATGACATCATAGGGGTCAAGATCATGTCAGCATTTAAAGTTAATTTATTAATAAAAGTCACGGGTCAGTGTTGACAAGTTTCTGTGCTCCTGTTTCTGTCTGTGCAGCAGTGCGAGTGATGTATGTATGTGTGTGCGCTTCAATGGAAGCAGCATGGTGATTAAACTGACTTGGAACTAGGGTTGTCATGATACCATAAACATATCTTACGATACTGTCCAAGCTGAAACACCACAATACCAAGTATTATCAAAATACTATGCATTATTGTGATAATTCACAAATCAAATCTACAAAATTAGCCAAAATGTAAATGAAAACAGATTACTTTATAAATAAGAATGGTAACACTTTACTACAAGGTTCATTAGTTAACATTAGTTAACAATATTAGTTACCATGAACTAATAATGAACAGCATTTATTAATCTTCGTTAATGTTAATTCCAACATTTACTAAAACATTTTTAAAATCTTTTTAACATTAATTAACATTAACATGAACAAACAATGAACTTTATTTTCATTAACTAACATTAACGAAGATTAGTAAATACAGTAACAAATGTGTTGCTCATGGTTAGTTCATGCTAGTTAATACATTAACTAATGTTCAACTAATGAACCTTATTGTAAAGTGTTACCATAAGAATGAATAACTGGGTATTGTCATCAATCACATTAAATCAGTCTAAACAAAATCCATCTTAGCGCTGCAGAAGTGGCACAGAAGCTGCATCTGAAGTATTTTCTCTGACAGTTAGGTGGTTTTAATGCATTTAAGCGTCATTTCATAATAACTTTTTGTTTATTCAACTGTTGTATAAAATCAATGACATTTGCAATCGTGCTGATATTCGAAAAAAACGCTAAACAATCATGTAATAAATATAAAAATAACAACTAATACAGGAGTGTTTTGCCACCATATTTTGATATTTCCACCTCTGTCTGATGGGATGTATATTAAAACATAATTCATTTATAATGTTAAAGTCACATAAAGATTTATATGATTGATCTGAGTGCATATATCACCACATTGAGAAATGGAATTGCATTTGTCAATGCAAAGATGATTCTAGAAACAAACCATTACACCTGTTCCAGAAGTAGTCAAATGAGCAAAAGACAAACTGAGAGATACATTTTTATATAAAGATATAATGATGTTGATAATTGATGTCTGAGCCGCTGATTTTTAAATATCTTTTAAGTCTCTTTCTCGTAGAGCAAACAATGATGTGCAACATCTCATTGTAAATTGAACTGGAATCAGTGTGTCTGAACTGATGCTCCTGGACTAGGGAAACACTCAAAGCGCAAATTTTACATTTATTAAACAGGGCACAGAAGAAAGGTAGTGGCACTCAAAAAACTCTCTTGTAATGTTCTTGCATACATGCATGTTCAAATGAATCTTTTAAATAGTGTACCTGCCCCGTTTACAGCATTACTTACAGTACTACCTTATTGAGCAGATACTACTGAGAAAAAAATACAGTAGCATCACCAAAATTGTGAAGCTTTAGTATCGTAAAACTAATGTAATACTGTGCCACCTACTTGGAACTACCTGTGCAATAAATGGTTTTATTGCACCGTTTCCAGCCAATCCGAATAGAGCATTCAGAGAGACAATAAGGTTCATTAGTTAAACATTAGTTAATGTATTAACTACCATGAACTAACCATGAGCAATACATTTGTTACTGTACTTACTAATCTTCGTTAACGTTAGTTAATTGTATGTTCATGTTAGTTCACAGTGCATTGACTAATGTCAACAAGATTTTAATAATGTATTAGTAAATGTTGAAATTAATATTAACAAAGATTAATAAATGCTGTATAAGTGCAGTTCATTATTAGTTCATGTTAATTAATGTTGTTAACTAATGAACCTTATTGTAAAGTGTTGCCAAATATACATATATACACTAACGGACATGAAAAAGATTACAAATATAAAAATACAGACCATCTATAAAACTTGCCTTGTATTGCTCACTGTCTGAAGTATAGAGCTCAAGAGCATCACTGTACAGTTTCTGATCCTTCACCAAGTTTAACAACTCTGTGAAGTGTTCTTCACCTGGAAACATGAGGTAGAACAAGAGAACTAAACAGGGAGACAACAGAAGATATTTGGTGTCGTATTCACTTGGGACATCCTACAAGGCCCTTACCACACTTGCTGAGATGATGTAAGGCCTTCCTGTATCTTTTGAGGTGTTTATCGATAGTGTAGCGCTGGTAGTTTGGCTCCAGGGTTTTCAGCATGTTCAGGAAGGGCAGGTACTCTTTAGGGTCCTACATGTTTGAGAAGAAATAATGATAAACCACTGCAAAACAGTGTCCACAACCGACGTGTGCTAAAACTAGATCAATCTCATTATCAAAAAAGCTGTTTTACGCTGGAACTGCCTGTTATAGTGTGTTATGATACAACGTCAGTCAGAGAATGCCCATTTCTATTTTTAACGTGTTGTACACTCATTTTACAATATAAAACAATGTAATATAAAACAATATTATACAATGTAAGAATACAAATATGTGAAATTGCTGTTTATATGAGTAATTATGCATTTTATTCATTATTTAGTAAATTGTATTAGTGCTGAATAATATAAAATATTGCAATATAATACGATACAAATTTGTGAAACGGCTTCTTATGTGAAAAGGTTAATTTTACCCATAATATAACTTAAAGTTCAAATGTGAAATGGCTGCTTATATATGAAAAGGTGAATTTTATTCAAGTATTTAAAAAATAGCATTTGTACATTTTATAATATAGTATAATAAAAAATAACATGATGACACAATACAATATGTACCAACAGTTGAGAAACATCAGAGAGGGTCTCTTTTGACTGACCTTCTGAGATTTTTCAGCCACCATGAGCACGAGGTCAAAATCGTAGGTGCCGAGGGAGTGCTCATACAGCTCATTCACATTGACGAGGAAAAGAAGATACTTCAGAGCTTCCTCTGCATTCACGCTGTTGGAGCCACTGGGTGGGTTCACTAACCACAAAAGCACACAGATGTAAAAGACACATAATCAAACTTGTTCGTTTGTTTACTTGGCTTGAGTGAACTGAGGCTCACCTCGTAACTCATGGACCTTCTGTAGAGCGATTTCCAGTTCTGGTGCAGTTTTTTTCACGTGTGAAGTGAGAATACATAAACAGTATCTGTGAAGAGAAGAGGAAGAAGAACAGTGTACTATGTGTGAAATGTAATCTAATCTTATTTAAAATCAAAAAAGGAAGTAAAAGGGCTATACTATACTTACTGAAATTTATTAAAACATATGTAAAATTTATAACTGAGGAACTGACTTTTGTGGGTCGAGAGTCTCCATTGTGGACCGCAAAGCGTCACAGACGATGTCCACCTTCTTTCCTCCTTTACCTACAACAGAACTGGAGGCTGAACATGAAGGACTTGGGTACATTGTTGTGGTGGTGTCTTCCTCTCTAAGAATGACAAATTATTTAAATTAATAGATGAATCATGAAAACAACACCAAAAGAGATTTAATCAATGCTTTTGTATTAAAGCCTTACTTGAGTTCAGTGAGGAACAGGTTGATGTGGTTGATAGAGTCAATCTGTTTCAGGAACATCTCAATGTTGTCAAGAAACGCCTGTGAGAGTAATCATAGGATGGAGGTGGACGGTTATTCAGTAGTATTCTCTGAAAGGAAATGCAATCCATACAATCCGCGTTCCTCTATATTTCCTACCTTAGCGGAGGTACTTTTTTGGAACAGTTATGCACTTCCATCAGGGCAGGCATAGTACTTTGTATAAGAAAAAACCCTAAGCACTCAAAATAGTCATCAAAGATGAGAATCTTGGGCCCTGAGAGCCAAAGCAGTGGTCTAAGAATTTTTACCAATATTTAACAAAAAAGTGCATATTTATCCCAAATGGATATGAATATAAAAATGGTTCAATCAGATGTTTAATCAGGTTTTTTTTTAAGCCACATAAGCCTTTGGGACTGAGAAAACATACTGAGGGTGTGGGGTTTACCTCCATAAAAATATCAATTTGTTTTTTTAATATTTTTCTCAAAGTAATAATCTAGGCTACTAAAAACAACAACAACAACAAAAATGTACATAATCTAATAATCAAAACCCTCATCATGAACACAAAAGAAAGTTAACTGGTAATTTCAAAGTTTTTTGTCTTTCCTTGGCATCTTTAAATAATTTTCCAAATTATAACATTGTTTATTATGAAATTCACTTAATATGCTCATTATTAATGCTAAATGTATGGAGAATACATCTCATTTGTATCTATATACAAATAGATACTGTGTTTCTGCCAAAGTTGTTAAAATATGAGCATCATCTGCCGCCCTCAATATGCATGGAGCGGAAAAGGATTGAAAGAAACGCATTTGGCTCTAGATAAAAATTTTAGAGGATTGTTAGATTGTAGATCTATTGTAGCACCAATAGATTGACATCATGAACGGCGCAGAGCACTTGTGGTGTGAACCGCTCTGTTGTTTTGATGTGCTGCTCACTTTAAACTATAGAAACATTAAAATGGTGCAATTATGTCCGTGATCCAGATGGACACAAGCCAGACCGCAGTCTGCCATTTGAATACCACAGATGTGAAAGAATGCATTATGATGTTACTGTAAAAGGAAATGACATCAGAGTGAGGTCACTCACAGTGGGATTGTGGTCATAAATGAGGTTGAGGTTGATCCTCAGCTTCCTCATGCACTCGAAAGCATCTTTAAATCTGAGTCTGAAACAAACAAATCATTAAAATGATTCAAATTAATTCAAACCAGGTTCACTTAAATGATCATTTCCTATTTTTTTTTCAACAAACATAAAATAATATATGTACATTTTAAAATATTAATACAATTCAAGATGAATAAAATCATTTTTTGATGTGGAATAACAAACATTTAAAAAACAAAACAAAAAAAAAGATCAGTATGCTTTTGGTTTATGTAGCACTGTCTCAAGTTTTTATAAATGTAAAAATACCCATCAAGCCATTTTCTGAGCTGAGCAAGTACAAGAGCCCGATGATGGATGGTTTCCAGGTTCCCTCGTGGCATCTAAAATACAACCACAAACCACATAACCAAAACCAGACATGCATCCATCCACAACCACACATATAATACAAATAGACTTTTTGGAGAAAATGTGAATGGTGTTTACCCACGAAAACTTGGCACCACAATGACAGGATGCTGCTATACGGTATCTGGGAGTTATCAGTTTTTAGCACGTTTCTATGCAGTTGCTAGGGTATTTGCTTTCTGCTCAAAAGATTGCACCACCAAAGTATCTATAACAATCTGATCCATAAATGTGGCTCAGATCCCATGAAATTTTTTTCCTTAGAAAAATATTTACATAACTATATGAACATTGTGAGAAAATCACTTTCTGTTCACCTGCAGTATGAGTCTGGTGTCCTGGGCAACCACAGAAACGATACGAGAGCCTCGTTCCACCTTTCTTACAGTCTCATCATTCTGATTGGCATCTGAGCTCAGAGCTGACTGCAGACCTGTGCAGGGACACCAATAACATCATACATGTATATTTACATTTATTTATCCCTACGTTTATATAAAACACGACTTAAAAGTTTGGGGACAGTAGATTTTTTTTTTTTTTTAAAGAACTTAATACTTTTATCCAGCAAGGATGCATTAAATTGATCAAAAGTGACAGCAACAACATTTATAATAATTCTACAAAACACTAATTCAAAATAAAAAATTTTTAAAAACCCTGAAGAAAATGTATCACAGTTTCCACTAAAATATTAAGCAGCTCAACTGCTTTCATCATTGATAATAATAATAATATAAATGTTTCAAAAAATAAATTACATTCTACAATATAATAAAATAAAAAAAAATTTACACTGTTTTTACTGCATTTTGCATCAAATAAATGCAGCCTTGGTGAGCACAGGAGACTTTTTCAAAACAAAAAATCTTACCAAACTTTAAACTAGTGCACATTTATTATATTAAATTATATAAATTTACATATTTTATGTCTTTGACGTGTTCACATGTACCTTTAACAGAGAGCGTGCTGAGGTTGAGACAGTGGCACATATGAGAGTGAGTGGTGAGCAGGAGGAAGTCGTCATAAACTACAAACGAGGAGATATTGGAAGCCACCTGTGGAAGTAAAACTCAGATGAGATTGACAGCCAAGATTTTGTCACCAAATCTAATGAACAACAAATGTAATGAAATTTATATTCTTGTTCATTTTTGGGGTCCTAAAGCTAGGGACACACCAAGCCAGCGGTCAGCTGTAGGTCAATGTCAGGCCGATATAGTTTTTTCGATGGCACTCCACTGCACGAAAACTTTCATAATAACATGAGCGAAGTGGAATAAAGAATGTGATCAGCATGATTGATAATCAAAAAGATAAGCAAGCATTGCTTTGTTTATGGTTTGTATACCAGCAAGCTTAGTTTCGCTTTCCATTTTTGAATGACAAATACATCTGCTTAAATAGACAGGTATCTCATTTAAACGCAGGCGCAGTTCTTTGGCGTTGGTTTGGTGTGTCCCAACCTTTACCTACCAGTGAGTCACCGATGTAGAGGTGTGATCTCTCAGTGAGGCCAATCAAGTATTCCTATTAAAAGACAAATTAATATGAAGCATTTATGGTAGTTTAAGGACAAAGCATGACTGAAAAGTCAGTTCTGGCTGGAGAAAATATATTTACTTCTCCATTGAGGGAACACAGTGCAGTCTGAACACAAGGCCTGGGAAAGTTGATGGTACTGCCAGTAGAATCCTTCCATTCAGTTAGACTGAGCTCTAAAGAGTCTGTATGGAATATTCTAGCATTAATAGTCTAGATATGTGTCATTAAATTATTCATTTTCTAATTACATTAAAAATAAAAACAACAGACAAGTGATTAAACAAATTGTATAGTAGCAAATTCCAGTTTCTGTTATAATTAGTGAACTGACTGACCCATAAGAAGTTTCCGGATCTGTCCATCTTCAAGTTGCAGGGCTACAGTGCCATTTCTGAGGCTGTGGCATAAGCTGATCACATGACCATCCACAGGAACATCTGACCTGAGAAATGACCCAAGACCACAAATTTAAGAAAAAGGAGACACTGCAAAAAGCGCTTAAAAGAGTTTAAAAAATTCACGAGTTTAAATAATTCTCAGCCACTGAGCTCATGTCTATGCTTGTTAGATGACTCTGTCTTTGTGTGAGCTACACTGAATACAAATGTGAACAAGACCAGAGGAGTTAGTTATTTTAGCGGCAGTACCTGATCTCCAGCGTGTCCTTGGGGTCCTGGCTGTCTGATGGGGTGAGTTTCAGCAGGCGTGTCAAACTTTCTCTGTGGGCCACAGCCAAAAACAAATCTTCACTGAGCCACAACAGCAAGCGCAGCGTCAGAGGTTCCCCCTGATCCACGGTGACCCTGCAGTCAGAGAGTCAGAATAGCTTTATTATCATTTCAGCTCTATATAGCCTGTACACAGTGAAACAAAACAGAGTTCCTCCAGAGCCATGGTGCTACAGACAAACATCGGGCACAGAACTACAAAACTAAACTGTGCATAATGAAATTAAATAAACTAAACAAAAGAGTTAAATAAGAGCTACAAAAAGGTACTAAAAATAAGAGCTTAAATAAGAATTTCTACATTTCTGCAATATGACTACACAAGACTACATATAGTGCCGGTACAAATTTTACATAGAAGAGGGCACAGTAATAAGATGTAATAAACATCAGCATCAGTACACCTAATACAGTGTGCATGTCATAGTAGTATTTGATAGTTTTGCCGTTGAGTTACTAAAATTTGTCCAAAAAAAATAAAGTACAGCTGCATTAAAACATACAATAAATGCAATATACTGTACACTCCCATTCAAAAGTTCTGACATCAGAACATGCTTTTAAAGAAACAGTTCTTTTGAAAGAATGAAAAAGTTATCATTAGTTTTCACAAAATCATTAATCAAGAAAATTGTTTTTAAACATTGATAATAATGAGAAATGTTTCTTAAGCATCAAATCAGCATATTAGAATGATTTCTGAAGGATCATGTGACACTGAAGACTGGAGTAATGATAACGATCACAGGAATAAATAAAACGTTAAAATGTATTAAAATAGAAATTATTAGTTATTTAAATTGTAATTTTAAATGTTATGTTTTCTATATTTTTTAAGCAAATAAAAACAACTTTGGTGAGCATAAGAGACTTTCAAAACCATGTATACATTTTACCAACCCCAAACTTTTACAGCTACATAGAAATCAAAAGATGATTCTTATTCAGTGGTTGTTAATGCAAAGCAGAATCACCAGTTAAACTCAAAATCATCCTGTACCTGTATGTCTTTCTTAAGACTAATGGCGCTGAGATGACTTTACAGCCAGGAACCCTGGGTACACCTCCATTTTCAACTCCACCACCTGAATACAGGAAATACAAGTGGGAAATCCTACATATTGAAATTTCAAATTCAGATACAAGTTTCAAATTCGAGTGTGACTCACCTTCACCGTACACATAAATATGCCCATCAGCTGTGAGAGCTGCGAGCTCATTGGTCCTCTGGGCTTGAGAATGGAAGGTGACCAAGTTGACAGGAACAGGAAGTTGAAGTTCAAACGCACACATAGGTGGAGGGATCACACACTGGCGGAATGTTGTCACCAGAATTTTATCTGCAAAACACATTATGTTAGTTGAACAATGAAATCATTCACTTCAATCATCAATTGTTAGAATTTATTAAAATGCCTTATTTACTAAAAACAAATGAGATATAGTGCATTGTTTAAAACATTTTAGAGATTCGTCAATTATTCAAAAGTCGGACAATGGCGACGCCTACCTCCATCAATCACTGCCACACTGGCATTGTCATGGCAATCATTGCCATGGCTGCGCTGAGTGCTCCAGCCCCAATCGTAGGTGTAGCTGGCCCATCCTCGAGTCAGGATGTGGAGACGCAAGGGCTTCTCTGGATCCCAACACACACACACTGGAGCCCTGAGGGGCTCATTGCCGAAATGCAAACTCTGCTTCAGATACCAGTGATAATTCCCAACCGTCCACAGCTGAACTGTGAAAGAAATGGGTCAGAGGTTTAAAACAAAGTCCTAACCATGATAATGAGTATTATCACCAGGCCTGAATGATTTTAAGGGGAGGGGGATTTGGGTACGGGGTGGGGGAATGTAAGTGCGATTTTCCTGATAAAAATTTTATTGCAATTTTAAAAAATAAAATAAAATTCTATCCAGGTATGTTGTGCGTGTGTTATAGGACTGCACAATTTGGCCAAAATGTTGTGATTAAATATATCAATTTAATAATAAAACAATATAATATAATACCATTAATAAATAGTAATTATTATTATTATTATTATTTCTGTATATATAAAAATAGTAAATAAAAACAAAATAAGATATATAATTTAAAAAAAACTACTGTGATATTTCACTGTAAAATAAAAAACAGGTATTTAAAAAAATATTATAATACTAATTTTAAATTACATTACAAAACTAATGTTTAAGGACATTTGTTATTAAGTTTTCATACAAATATGGGAAGTTGTTCGGAACATGTTGCTTTCCCAAATGCACGATAAAGTGACTCAAAAGTGTCAAGACAATAAAAACACGGATAATGAGTAACATGTAAAAACGCTCTGAAACATACAGCTGAAACATTTATTTCATTAAATCAGCTTTTGTGATTTGATAATCGCACCAAGTGATATCGGTTTTAATCGTGCAGCCCTAATCAGCACCACTAATTATCACTGATCCAATACTGAATATGCAAAGAAGTTTGATTTGCATCATACTGTACGTGTTGGGAGGGTCGTTATCTCCAGGCTTCAAGTCCTCCATCCAAACACCCAATACAGTAGAATCACTGTTCCACAGCAGCTCCTTCACCTGAAAAACACAAACCATTTTTATGTTCATTCCCCATGATTTATAGCTTGAATCTTTAAAAAATAAAAGAAATCATATATAGAGGAGTTAATATCAACCTTGATCTGGTCCTTTCCAAAAGGCAGAGTAAAATCTCCATGCAACAGTCCGTTCTTTTCCATAAAAACCACACTGTGTTTGTTAGGGTGCCGCTGTGTGGAAGCGATCAGGCTGCCAGAGGGTCTACAAGAAAAATGCACTTCAGAACTAACAGTAATTTAAAGGGTTAGTTCACTCAAAAATGAAAATTCTGTCAGTAATTACTCACCCTCGTTTTGCTCTAAACCCATTAGACCTTCGTTCATCTTATTAAAGATATTTTTTATCTTTTAAGATAAAAATTAAGATATTTTTGATAAAAACTGTACTATCTGGCCTCCGATAGACTGCAAAACAGCCACTTTTAAGGCCCAGAAAGGTGGTAAAAGACATCATTAAAATAGTCCATGTGACTGCAGTAGTTCAACCATAATGTTATGAAGTTATGAGAATATTATTGTGTGCAAAAAAATAAAATAAAAATAACGACTTAAAAAAAAAAAAAATAACTTCTCTCCCTTGTCAGTCTCCTACGCAGTTTACGTTGTATAGACAGTGCAGCACTTTCGTGTTCAAAGTCAGAATGCCGACTCAGTATTGGCTGACGCTGTTAAAGTGAGTAGCAGGACGCAAACATGTTAGCTATTGCAGGAGCTGGCCAATAATGAGTCGGTGTTCTGACATAGATCACAGAAGTACTGCACTGTCTATACAATAGGGATGGCTCGATACCATAATTTTGGCTTCAGTACGGTACCACAATCTAATACCGAAATACAGATATTAAATCGATACCATATAGGGTCTAAATTTTGGCGAGGGTATTACGCATAATTTTACTCGTTCTCGCAGGTTTCGCATTTAAGTGAGAGATTACCGCAAATATTTACCGCAATAAATTAATCAACACAGATTATCACATCAAATCAGTAGTTTAAAAACTTTCTTGTGAAGTAATTTCAGCAATACTTTCTCTCTCCTCTCTATCTTTCCAAATGAGCAAATTGTTATGGCTTCAAAAGACATCGGGCCAGTACTATATAAGCGAGCTGCGTGCAGCAATACAACACACTCGTGCGTGTTTCGGACAACTGACGGAAATAACTTGCCCACGTCTTTTAATGCCTTGTCAATTTGAACATCCAAGCGATTTTATCATTCAGTAGTAACGTTCTTGGGAACTCTTCGAGAGATGGTTTCTTTGCGCTTATACAAACAACACGCACACAAGCCACCATAGAGCTTGTGCATTCCAAATTGAGTTGTTTTACCTTAAACTGTCAAATACACACAAAATTGTCAAAATGTCCATCTAAGTGAGTATTCACATAAACACAGTCGGATATGTCTTGCGTGAATTTAAACATTTTAATATTATGCATCATTGCATGTGCCTATAATAGCCTACATGCTGCTGTCCGTCACTAAAAAAACAATTGTAACTTTAAATTAATCGTAAGGATTTACCTATTTACTGTATTAACAGTGACCATCCAGTGTCATTTTACATTTGATTACTTTGTTAAATTTCTGTACCTGAATAATACTGTTAGAACTACCTAAACTTAAGAGCAAATTATAATGAGATATAAACACCATTGGTTCAAACGCACGCTGGAGCTTTCTGTTATCTAAATGATAGGATCTTATACGTGCGTTGATCAGTGTTAAAAGAAAATAAATGTTTAAATTAGATCGTTCGAATGATGTACTGACCTGTCGATCTCATATCGTCTTGTACAAGTCAGGATGGGCAAGTGCTTGGCTTTACAGGTTTGATGGTTCTTCATCATTTGTATAAGCAAAGTAATTCCAAATTATACATCTACTGCTCTCATTATTTATTAGTTTTAGGCGTGTTGAGTTAGATTCAACTGCTTTAAAAATTTTGTTCCTCTATGTTGTCACATTCGGGTATCAGACTAGCGGTGAACTTCGGAACAGCAGCATATACCGAAATGAGCAAAATCATGATATCGTACCGTTTGAAATAAAATTTCTACCGGTATTTTCTCAATACCGGTATACCGCGCATCCCTACTATTCAACGTAAATTGCGTAGGAGACTGAAAAGGGAGGGAAGAAATTGTTGAATAAAGTCATTATTTTTGTTTATTTTTTGCACACAGAAGTATTCTCGTCACTTACATTAAAGTTGAACCACTGCAGTCACATGGACTTTTTTAACAATGTCTTTACTAGATTTCTGGGCCTTGAAAGTGGTTGTTGTGTTGCAGTCTATCGGAGGCCAGATAGCTCATGGATTTCATCAAAAATATCTTAATTTGTGTTCCGAAGATAAACAAAGTACTTAAGGGTTTGGAGCTACATGAGGATGAGTAATGAAGGACAGAACTTTCATTTTTGGGTCAACTAACCCTTTAATTGATAATGATTGATAATTAAATAACGGGTAAAAGTAGGGGAAATGGCATAATTTCACTTTCCCAAAATGATTTAAAAATTTAAAAGACATTCAGAATATCTTACTTCCAGCAGAGAGGGTGTTCCAGACCATTAACAACCTCACTGGTGGCCTGCAGGACACATTCTCGGTTCCAGATGCGAACCTTTCGAGCACCTGAAACAAAAATGCAGTTATATTTTAACAGTCACAAACTTTTTCCATGTAACAACAACAGTAAAAAGGGGAAATTCTCACCAGCCTTAGGACATACAGCACTGACGGCAAAGAACTGCCCATCTCCACGCCAAGTGATTATTGGCTTCCTGTCGTCCCATGGCAGGGCAGGCTGCACTTCCTGTGAAAGTGGATCAGAACTTGGTAAGTAGAAGGAACAAAATAAAAACAGGTCGAAATGCCAATGGTCTCCTGATGATCCTCAGCTCGGTATAATACTTGCTGGCCGCAGTGGGTTGGTTTGGTAAAACAGAACAATACTAAACAGAACACAAACTTACTGCTGCTTTGCGCTGGGCGGCCTGCTTGCCCTCAGAGCCATGAAACTGAGTCTCCTTCTTCCCCCAACCAACTGTGATGAACTTATCTGATGCACAAAAGAAAAATCACCAATCAGGCACTGTATCTGCTCATATTCAGGGAACACCTGCATGAAACAATGATATTAAGCGTTAAATGAAAATTTTATTAGCTATACCTTCGCCAAAGTCATCCTGATTGATCGCAACCTCAGTTATTGGCTCAAAGTCCTTGGTCATCATGATAATGGTCTCCTGACCTGATAAGCCATATAAGACACAAGTGGACACAATGCGAAATGTCATTATTATGCACTTCTAATCATAACTAATTGAGTTACACAGAAATATGATGAGAGGTAGGGTTATTACAGTTAACATTGTTAGTGTTTTCAATGATTTGAAAATAACATAGCTAGAGATACAGACCTGTGGTCAGTGTCACCAACTCCTGGTCCGGGCTCCAAATCATACCGGTTAGACCACTGTCCACACTGCCAACACACTCCAACTGTGAGAGAGAAATTAATAAAGTGCAGTAAGAGCACACGTTTAATAAAATAATTTTAAATGTAAGAGCATTTAGATTAAATGAATGATCACCTGACTGGTGTTGAGGTTGTAGAGAATGACATCACCATTGGAAGTGGCCACACACACTGACTCTTGATCTGGCAGATCTTGTATCGCCACTACAAGACCACTACCATCCTCTGGGAGATAGTCATCTGTTGTCAGTGAAACCTCTTTATAAACCTATGAAAGCACATTATAGAGTGAGATTAATGTATAGCTATTTGGTTCTTGACTCTTGAAGGCAGTCAGTCTCTCAATCTTCTTGGGTTTGAACCCATATGGAAATTTAAAGGGTTAGTTCACCCAACAATTTAAATTCTCTCATCATTTGCTCACCCTCATGTTGTCCCAAACAACTAAGACTTTCATTCATCTTCGGAACACAAATGAAGATATTGTGAATCAAATCTAAACAATTTCTGTCCCTCTATTGACAGCTACGCAACTACCACTTTGGCACTCCAAAAAGTTCATAAAGGGATCATAGAACTAATCCATACAAATTGAGCGATTTAGTCCAAATTTTCTGAAGAGACACGATCACTTTATATGATAAACAGATTTAATTTACGCTTTTATTCTCATATAAAGATTGATCAGTGAACATAGACTTTTTGGAGCGTCAAAGTAATAGCTGAACAGAAATCGCTCAGATTTTATTAAATCTTAATTTGCGCTCAGAAGTTGACTGAATGTCATACAGTTTTGGAATGACATGAGGGTAAATAAGTAAATGATGACAGAATTTTCATTTTTGGGTGAACTACCCCTTTAAATTTAATTTAAAAATACCTCTCCAGTCCGTGGGTCATACTCTGTGATGGCAAGTTCGGATGCCACCAGCACTGTTCCAGCCTCGCTTCTGATGGAGAAACACTGCGGGGATCCCAGGATTGAAAGATCCACACATCTGAAGCGCTGCAGCAGACTAAGGTTTCTCATTTTGGGTGGATTCTTTCATCAAGATGAGATCTGAAACAGTTGTGCAGTTTTTGAAATTTGAACTGATTGATTTGATAACAAGAAATATTCCACTATGCATGACATAGTGGCAAAGGTATTGTATCATCCTCAACTTCATGACGTACATCTTAGGATGCTTTTTAAACAGACAGCAATGTATGATAGAGATTGTTGGTCATTTCCCTTGACTAAAAAAATTATAATAATAAAGTCTGTCCAAACTTTTAACTGGTAGTGTATGCCATGGTATGGTATTAAGTGATTACTAAATTCATGTATCATGGTATTTACAAGGAAAAAACAAGTTATTGCCACAGTGCAAATACAACACATGGTTATATCATAATATCTCAATACAGTACCACCAAACTGATAAAAAATAGATCTGTTTAACTAAATAACATGTTTTGCTTTATCAGGTAAATAACTGATTTTAATATGATAATCAATTAATGACTATATATGGAAATTAAACTTTGACTTCAAGTCTGTCTTCATTATGGCACAAAATCAAGACAGACAATGTCTAAAACAAGTACGTTACGCAGCAAACGCTGCTGTTTTTCATATACAAAAACACAACGGTCAGTTACACTTACCTTTTGTATTCGTATTCCTTTCTATATGAGGTAAATTATTATTTGCGGCATATCCATTCACAACACACACACGTTGTTGTCAGCTCAGTCTCTGACATAGTAGAAAAAGTGGCGATGTGCGGTGACATGAACAGATGCGCCCTCTACCGTCGTGGAGGACACAATCGGGGAGTCTGATTCATTTCATTGAATCGACTCTTTTGAACGGTTAAAAACCAAGCCAGCGATTCGGAACCACATGTCACAAAACGCTGAAGCAAAAACCTATCTTGGCACTTTTTTTCGATTTAGTGTTATAAAGTAAGGATGTAATCTCATGACTTTTAGGTCAGTTTGTTGAACCCATGATTAATCTTAGTAAATAAAACAGTTTGCATTTACTTCATTAAACAATACTAAACTTCTTTTATTTTTTTGGCTGCAAACGTTTCAAGATACAATTTACTAATTTATTGCATCTGTGATTATTGACTGTCATACAATCAAGGCATAAATGTAAATGCTCTTACGATAAGCTCACTTATCGTTTGATTCTGTCCCTGGAAGAAAAAAACACTTCTAAAAAGGTGGTTTGTGAACCGCTTCAACTGATTCATTAATATTACGAAAGGGATTCGTTCACGAGTCGTGCATCGTTAGGAAAATTACATATGTTGATTTATGTGCAAAACAAACGCCTTTTAAAAGAGTTTATAAGTTTCTGACAAGTTTATCCGACAGACACGCCTACACTTGAAACGAGCAGTGCTTCAATACAGTCTATGAATATGATTCATGACACGCCTGCTTAGAGACCTCCACATTTACATATTCCTGATGTGTGACATTTCCTGATTTCCTTAATGCTGGCACTCTGTCTGAGAAATATGAATCATTCGTGAAGGAAGTGTAGCAATGTGCGAGTTGTTTATCTATAGTGCCATATAGACGCTCCCTGGACAAACACATGGACTGAAGTACCTTAAAGCTTTTTAAAGACAAGGTATGTGATTATTATCAACTTCTGTTGTGTAAATAGTGTGTTTTGTTTCAGTTTATCTCAACTGACATCGCGAACAATCCGCACGTGTAACTACCAGGTGTTGACTAAATGAACAGAAAGGGTTAGAGCCTACCTATTTTATTTCATTTACTGTTTCATTAATAACATTAACATACATTAAATGTTTAGCAGTCCATTAATGTACGTTAAAATAATTTGAAATGCCATTGAAATGCTTACATTTTGAAACTATGTTTTCAACTTGAATGTAGGCTATATGGTGTACTTACATAAAGTTTTTTTAATGAATTATTAATAATGTTTACTTTAAAGAATTAATTGGAGTTGTATATAAATGCTGGTGATGTTCAATTGTGAAACGTTTCTGGAAACTGAAATGTGATAGCCTAGCTGTGTATTGTGCAATGCGTTAGAAGGTGGTATTTGCTAGCCATAGAACGTATAGTTCTCCATGTTTTGTTTTTTTGTTTTCTAAGTAGAATAAGATGGGGTAAGATGCCCCAACATAACCTCCTCATCTTAATCTTTAAGATTTAGTTAGTCAAAACAAAAGGTTAATTGCTCTAATTCTGTGTTTCTGTAAAATAATGATCTGTGACATTGTATTATGTTGAATATCAAAGTTTTTTGGTCTCTATTTATTAATGGGGTGTTTCGTGGACACATTAATGTTTTTTGATTTAGGATATTATTTTTATTTTGAAGTAAAAAGATTGTGTACTTAATTAATGGGGTAGTTGTTGTTATTAAATCCCATGCTTAGATGTACAATTCATCTTTGAAAATAATTAAAACCTATTGGCTAATTGAGTTAAATCATTCAATTTGAATTCCGAGTTGCTATTATTATTATTAAATTATTAGCAATTAAACATATATATATATATATATATATATGTGTGTGTGTATATATACACATCATAGATTCAAGTTATCTTTCAAATTAATCTCTTTTACTGGGATTCTGCTTTGTCTCTCATTAGCTATTATTCAACTAAATTGTCAAATCACATTTTTAAATAGAATAGCTTACATAAAATTTTACATTAATGACATATATCAAGTCAAGTCACCATTATTTATATAACGCTTTTTACCATGCAAATTGTGTCATAGCAATAATTGGCAAATAATTTTTGACTGCATGGCAGCTCTTAAAGAAAGAGTGTCGTTGTCCAGTGAAAACAGTGATGTAATGGTCCAGCTCAGTTCAGTTTGCATACAATGGTGTCAATGCTGGCAGATCAAAAACATTGTTGAATATCAAGTCAAGTTCCCCAACTAAGCAAGCCAAGCAAGGAACCAAAACTCCAACAGGTGACAAAAATGTAGAAAAAAAAAACCTTGGGAGAAACCAGGCTCAGTCGAGGGGCCAGTTCGCAGTGCTTGATTGATTCAGGCAGAGTTACAGGTCATAAGTTCGATTTGGGTCCACAACAGTCAACATATTTAATACAGTTCCATCTAGTTGAAGATCGTATTCATCACGCCCCTATGGGACGATTTGTTGGGGATCTGTGCCACTGGCTGTCGTGTCGGTAAGGGCTTCACAAGGGATGATCTAGTTGACACAGTCTCTGCTGACACTTCAGGGCTGCGTTGTGGTCATGTCTATGTGCATCTGACCTGGATACAGCCCGGATCCGGCTGATCATGGCAAACCTTGGGATAAGCAGAGAGACTTATTTTGTCTGATCATGTCATAATCATTTCTGATTAAATCAACATCCTGCACATGCTAAGATTATATCTAAATATATTAAATTTTTTTTATAATAAATACACAAGCGGGGCATATTCCACCATCTTACCCCAATACTGATAGTTATTCATTTAATGTATTAGTAATAGTATAGTATACATATCTTTTACTGAAGCTCTAATTGATCATGTTCTTCTGGTGTGGCTATGCTGATGGACATAATTTATTTACTTGGAGAACATTTTTTCTGATGTCACTTATTCTCTTTGTTGAAATAACCAGTTGGAGAGCAAAGGAAACTCCAGCACTCCACTTCCACCAAACATGCACGAATCTCCTGCAGATGCATGTGTCGGCGCTGAGGAGACCCAACAGCAGATATTGGGTCGGTCAGATGGGTCACAAGATAAAATGGACACCAATACCCATGCTGCTCAGCCTGATGGGACCTCTGCCACCTTCAGAAGGACACCCACTCAGTCCGGCACTAAACTATGCGGCTACCTCAACAAGCAGGGTGGACCTCTCAAAGCCTGGAAGTCCCGCTGGTTTGCCTACGAGGAGAAGAGCTGTCAGTTGTTTTACTACCGTATGGCACAGGATATCAATCCTCTGGGTAAGGTGGATCTGTCTCGTGCCACGTTCAGTTACCCGTTGCAGGGAGAGGAGGGAACCTTTCATATTCAGACACCAGAACGCACTTTCATTCTTAAGGTAATGTTGTCACATGGTTTGGTTTGAAATAATTCCATGAACTGATTTTTGAAGCAAAAAAGTGGGATGAGTTGCATTGGATGGTATCAATGGGAACTGATGGCAACTATAGAGGGGAAAAAAACAAATTATATATTTTAATTTAATTATATATTAATTTAATTTAATATATATTTATAATTATAATATTGGAGGGAACGTCGCCTCATGGTTGTGAAAATAATGAATACTTTCATGTGTTTTATCTTCTGTTAAATATGTAATGTTAGGTATTAGGTTAAAGTCAAGTCACCTTTTCTTATATGGCGCTTTTTACAATGCAAATTGGGGCAAAGCAGCTTTACATTAATAATTGGCAAATAATCTTTGGCTGCACAGCAGCTCCCAAAGAAAATGGTGACTTATTCTATATATTATTGAGTCATTCTGTTGCAAAGATCAATAGTTATTAGTCTAGTTAATTTATGTATATTCGCACTGGAGAAAACAGTGACGTAATCGTCCGGCTTCAGCTCAGTTCGCATACAACGGCGCCAATACAGGCATATCAAAAACACTGCTGAATATCAAGCAAGTGTCCCCAACTTAAGCAAGCCAAAGGCAACAGCGGCAAGGAACCAAAACTCCAACAAAATGGACCTGGGAATGTCCATAATACATCAAATGAAAATGACTAATGTGAAAAGAAAACTAAAATGGACTAAAATGAAAGAAAATAAAAAACAAACTAAAGTGAAACTAAAAAAAGTTTTATGATTTCTAAAGACAATTCACGATATAATAAAAGGATCTTTGCAGTTCAAAAAAACAAGCTTCAGGTGTTTAAATGAGGGAGGAATATAATGCCTTACTTATCATTTTTTCTTCTTCTTTCTTTCCGTTTCTTTCTTTCTTGTTTCTTGCTTGTTATCAGTAGGGTCAGACAGTCCTTATTTTCAAAGGCCACACTGATCACATGATTGCGCTTCATATTACATCCAGCACATACTAGAGAATCATCAGTGCTGAAATTAGGTCAGAGAGTACACATTTTGATAGTGTATTCTGAATGGAACATTTTTCTTAGTTTTTAAAATATGGCCACCCTGAATATTAAATATGTGGGACTTCTTAAAGGGTCTCTCCCCCTCATTTGATTGATTAACACTGGGGTTGAGTATGGAGGAATAACAGCCGAGCATCTTGAGTGAGACAACAATGCTTTAGAAATCCTCCTCTCAATAGTGTTTTCTGTTTTCAGGCAGCTAACAGGGATGCACGGATGTACTGGTTGCAACAGCTGCAGATGAAACGTGGGTTATACAGGGAGCAGCATGCTGAACATCTGTCCATGCCAAGACCAGACAACCTAACAGTGGAAAGCACAACATCAGCATCAGCAAACTGCCCTGGTGAGAGTTTAAACTCTTCAGCTTAGTAATATAAGACCTTAGTAAGAAATTACACCGTTTATGAAATATGATCTGAGGGTGAATGACTGTACTTCGCTTTTCAAGGCAAAATTCAGTTTGGCTAGTCATGTGATAAGTTAATAGAAAGTGAAAGATCAATGAACCCAGTCAGAACTTGAGGATTATTCTACAATGTTTGGAGTCTGTGCACCAAAATAATGTTTTAACTGACTGTTTTTATTGCTGAAGGAGTTTCCTCTCCTTCAAACTATTGTATAATGTTTTTATATAAAAATATTATACAATTCATTCAGATGATAATCTGGGTATTATATGTTACTACGTATACATATACTTGCTAACTAAATTTGGTGTTCAAAATAACATCCAGGCCATAGTTACTAAACAATGTTATTAAACCCTAGGCTCTGAACATGAATACAGGGCAGAGAGAAAGAAAAGCCAAGGAGAAAGGGCGGAAAGCACAACATTAGAACAAATGGGGCATTGGTCGCCTGAGAGCGACCAATCAGATAGCACATTACTCAGCTGGCTGCATTGTTTTAGTTTAGTCATCTATGCTCCTTAGCCAAATGGGGGATGTTGCCACACCTCAGTCTGATATTTTATTTGTAGAATGCTCTCCAGGACTTATCCAGTCTCCATCTATGTATGTGCATGTATTGCCTAGCAGATCTACTCATTCTGTTATCTGTCGCAGCAGGAGGGTGTGACAGGAACGGAAATGGTACTCATACACAAACTTTAAACGTTCTGTAATTCTGGGAAAGGGTGGGATGGATGTCAATATCCATCTTATTCACTATGTCACAGGACAGCTATGCAGCTTAGCATCGCATATCAGTGCTGCATAGCACTTAGATAACAATTTGAGGTTAGAACTGAACACAAAATGACTGCTGAGCTCAGTTCCCGTGTTCACTTAACCCAAGAGGCATTTAAATGATTGTGCAAAAAGCCATTATCCTCTCTCATCTGCGGAAAAAAAAAACTTTTCTATTACATAATGCTTTCACAGCTCAGTAATTTAAATGGGCAACATGACACAAATATAGAAGTGTGTGTGTGTGTGTGTGTGTGTGTATGTGTATATGTATATATATATATATATATATATATATATATATGTGTGTATATATATATATATATATATATATATGTGTGTGTGCATATATGTATATGTGTGCATCTATATGTATATTATAAATTATTACCAGAAACATTAGTATAATAGAGCTGTGTGAAAACCCCTGCCACAGACTTCTGCTGAACATGCAAATTATCTAACTTTTTTATGTAAGTACTGTACATAATATTTAAAGACACCTAATCTAAAGTGTAACCCAAAAGATTAATAAATACTATAATAGTATATAAATAATACTAAAATAACACTGGTCTGCCACAAATGTTTCACAAGTTAACTAAGTTTGCTTAAAAAAGTTTTTGAAAAGGTTTGAGGCAAAGGAACTTAATGCTTACTTGTGATGACACAATTTTTGATCAGTAAAAATGGGTTATTGTAAGGGATAATTTGTGTTTCTGTTTGGGCGGGGTTTACGTGTGTTTAGTTCCGTTTCCTGTGTTTGTTAGGTACTATGGTTTCTCATTGTTTGATTATCTTTTGCACCTGTTGTTTATTTCATTGATTGGCATGTGTATTTAAGCTCTGGGTTTCTTTCAGTTCATTGTCAGGTCGTGTGTATAGCAGTTATTTGGTTTTCATAATGTTCATATTGTTTTGAGTTTTGTTAAATAACAAAAAAAAAATAAACTTTTCAACTTTATTTTTATTGCAACCAGAACATGACAGTTATATGGTTGATGAAGTCTTTTAACTGATTTTTGAGGCCCAGAAACCTTTTGGGAATTACAGTGGAAGTGTGGCAGTAGTAATTTGATATAAAATTGCTTTCTAATGTATCTCTGTTGTATGTATATGTCTGAATTGACTCATAAATATTGCAAATTACTCCCAGTCTCTTCTAATTAACCTTGCATAAATGCATCATTTCCAGGAATCCAAGTAGGGTTGGGCTTGTCGTTGTGCTAGAAGCACTTTCATACCTTTTACACCCCCTTCCAACCACAAGCTCTGGTATTCAGGCATTAGGAAACAGCTGTTGGATTAGAGTCAAATGCAGGAAATGAGGAAGTCTGAGAAGCTGAATCTGTAAAAAATCTGACATATTGCTCCTCCACCAAGCAAATATAGCCTTAATATATTTATATATAACCTTATATTATCAGAGACAGAATTCATTTTTGTTGTTTGTCTCTGTGCTAGCTAGTGGTTAGCATATGGATCTCTTAAACAGCACTTCTGTGACTAGCAGGAATTTCAGGCATGCTGAGACGTACTTCACCCTGTAAAAAACACAAAAGAATACAGCATTGTGTGCTTGTTTCATTAAAAGAAATAGGTGACTGGAGTAATGATGGCGAAAATTCAGCTTTGACATCACAAGAAAAAATTATAATATATATTTAAAATATATTAAAATGAAAAAAAAAATGTTATTCTAAATTGTTATAATATTTAATTGTTTTTACTGTTTTTAGTGTGTTTTGATCAAATAAATGCAGCTTTTGTGAGCATAAGAAACTTTCAAAAACATGAAAAAAAGGTTTTTCTTACAAAAACTATCTGAAAGTATCTAGTTATACTGGACTATCAGATGTATTTAACGTGATGGGATTTACTTTCTATTACACAGCTGACTTCTTGCCCATGGTGAAGACGCCCTCTGGTCTGGTGGGTGAAGAAGCTGCCAGTCTGCCTGCACCAGGATTAAACAACCCCCTCAATATGTCAATCAAACATCCGCTAATTGAGCTGCAGTGAGTTCATGTCCTTATTATGTTTTCTCTGTCTGTTCTCACAAAATGGACACTGGCACATGGACAATGGCATATTTATTCGGTAAAATGAAAATTAAGTCATTCTGGAAATCTGCGTCAGCACCTTCCAAAAAAAAAAGTTGTGATATCCGAATTTCTCTAGAATGATTATTTTAGGGAAGTTTGACCCTTCGTCTGTCACAAGCATATACTTCCTGACATTTTAAATGAATGAGAGTGACCAAGCTGTCTTATGAGGGGTTTTCACATTAGACAACATCAAAAAGGATTTAAAACAATTAAAACATCAATAAATGATAATAAAATATTTGTATTTATATTTTTTACAAATAAATAAAATAATAAATAAAAATGTCTATGAAAAGAAAAATTAATGCACCATCAAAAAAAATCACAAATAGTGCACAACTTCGTAAACAGTAAATAAAATATATATTTAAAAAGAAAATTAAGTAAAAATTTGATAAAATATAAAATATTTGTATTATTATATCAATATCATAAAAGGTATTACTTTTCTTCTTTTTTTTTTACTAATAAACCTAGAAAAATAAGCTTGTTTTGTGGGGATTGCACCAGGATATCTAATAGGAAGTGATTGTAGTTTCGCATCTGTCTGAATGAGGATGTGGGAAGTTGCTTCTATAAAATAAAAAAAAATAAAAAATCATGACAAACACAGTTTCATCATCATTTGCAATGACATAAAGGTTAATAAAGGCCTTCTGAAATGAAGCTATACGCTTGTGTAAAAAAAAAAAATCAATTTTAAACAAGTTATGAAGGAAAATATGTAGCTTCCACACTTTCCTTGTAAGTTGAATACGGAAGGTGTAGGACGTACAGTCGTGGCCAAAAGTTTTGAGAATTACATAAATATTAGTTTTCACAAAGTTTGCTGCTAAACTGCTTTTAGATCTTTGTTTCAGTTGTTTGTGTGATGTACTGAAATATAATTACAAGCACTTCATACGTTTCAAAGGCTTTTATCGACAATTACATGACATTTATGCAAAGAGTCAGTATTTGCAGTGTTGGCCGTTCTTTTTCAGGACCTCTGCAATTTGACTGGGCATGCTCTCAATCAACTTCTGGGCCAAATCCTGACTGATAGCAACCCATTCTTTCATAATCACTTCTTGGAGTTTGTCAGAATTAGTGGGTTTTTGTTTGTCCACCCACCTCTTGAGGATTGACCACAAGTTCTCAATGGGATTAAGATCTGGGGAGTTTCCAGGCCATGGACCCAAAATTTCAACGTTCTGGTCCCCGAGCCACTTAGTTATCACTTTTGCCTTATGGCACGGTGCTCCATCATGCTGGAAAATGCATTGTTCTTCACCAAACTGTTGTTGGATTGTTGGAAGAAGTTGCTGTTGGAGGGTGTTTTGGTACCATTCTTTATTCATGGCTGTGTTTTTGGGCAGAATTGTGAGTGAGCCCACTCCCTTGGATGAGAAGCAACCCCACACATGAATGGTCTCAGGATGCTTTACTGTTGGCATGACACAGGACTGATGGTAGCACTCACCTTTTCTTCTCCTGACAAGCCTTTTTTCAGATGCCCCAAACAATCGGAAAGGGGCTTCATCGGAGAATATGACTTTGCCCCAGTCCTCAGCAGTCCATTCACGATACTTTCTGCAGAAGATCAATCTGTCCCTGATGTTTTTTTTTGGAGAGAAGTGGCTTCTTTGCTACCCTTCTTGACACCAGGCCATCTTCCAAAAGTCTTCGCCTCACTGTGCGTGCAGATGCGCTCACACCTGCCTGCTGCCATTCCTGAGCAAGCTCTGCACTGGTGGCACTCCGATCCCGCAGCTGAATCCTCTTTAGGAGACGATCCTGGCACTTGCTGGACTTTCTTGGACGCCCTGAAGCCTTCATTACAAGAATTGAACCCCTTTCCTTGAAGTTGCTGATGATCCTATAAATTGTTGATTTAGGTGCAATCTTAGTAGCCACAATATCCTTGCCTGTGAAGCCATTTTTATGCAACGCAATGATGGCTGCACGCGTTTCTTTGCAGGTCACCATGGTTAACAATGGAAGAACAATGATTTCAAGCATCACCCTCCTTTTAACATGTCAAGTCTGCCATTCTAACCCAATCAGCCTGACATAATGATCTCCAGCCTTGTGCTCGTCAACATTCTCACCTGAGTTAACAAGACGATTACTGAAATGATCTCAGCAGGTCCTTTAATGACAGCAATGAAATGCAGTGGAGAGGTTTTTTTGGGATTAAGTTAATTTTCATGGCAAAGAAGGACTATGCAATTCATCTGATCACTCTTCATAACATTCTGGAGTATATGCAAATTGGTATTATAAAAACTTAAGCAGCAACTTTTCCAATTTCCAATATTTATGTAATTCTCAAAACTTTTGGCCACGACTGTAGTAGTGTAAGCTTTTTAAGTTTTAAGAGTTTTACACTTTCTTTGTAAGTTGAATACAGAAGGCAGTCTGGTGTAAGATAGATATTTTATTTCATAACTTGTTAAATATGGATTTTTTTTTTTTTAAACAAACACATTGCTTCGCTTCAGAAGGACTTTATTAACCCCCCTTCCCCCCCATGTGAAGTACGTTTATAATGTATGGATGTGGATGGAAGCATTTTCGTTGGTATCGGTCACTGCCATTATAAAGCTCGGCTGCGTCATGATATTTTTTGACTCTTAATTGTATGTCCAAAATTGACGGAGCATTTTGAGTCTCTTTCACACTGACAAGAAAAAAGCGAGGACATCACACCGGCGTGACAGCCGACTCCAGAGGGTTAATATATCTCCGATTGTGTTCATCAGAAAGAAGAAAGTCATATAAACCTTGGATGCCTTGAGGTTGAGTAAAGCTTAGGGTAATTTTCATTTTAAAATGAATTCCTTTAATTGGAAGGACCCAGCCATATCTAGAGACTCTAGTTGACTCTGTTAGGTAGTTGTTAACTGGATCAAACATCTAACATCCTTAGAACTCCTTAGCATCCACATAGCAATACCCTGGCAACCATCCACAACACAGTTTCATGTTGCAACTTTTACACTGGCCTTTTTCTTCCAAAAATGTAGTTGTTATTGTCATTTCTTCAGAGGTGTCTCTGTGTTTGATCTGCAGGAACACAATGCACAGTTTCCGTAACCGGCAGTCACAGGAAATTAGACAAAGTGTTTTCCATATTTACGACCCAAATGATACCCAAAAAACACTCGCATCTAAGACATCAAGTAAGCACTACCACTTTCTCACCAGAAAAATAATAACAATTGTTTTAAATGTAAATGCTCATGGCCACCTTCCTCCTCAGCTTTGGCAGTTCCCACATCCAGTTTTTCTCAAACCCCAGAATCTCCCACTAATGCCAGGTGTGAGGACCTGCACAAAAATCATCTATCCACAGTGTCACAAAACAGGAAGAGTTACAAAGAAAAGTTCAATCCTCTGGACCTAGGCACATCTCAACTTCAGCATGAAAAACTTTCCCTGGCTGAAGAGGTCAAAGCACAGAAGGTAAAGTGAGGACATTAACCACCACTCCACCTTCATCTTCCTGCTGGATTATTTATTACTCCTATAATCAAATAAAACCTGCATATGTTTATGTTGTCAGGAGTTGGTGTCACTGTTACATAAAGTGCTGGAAAATGCTCAGCTGGAGAAACGTACCTGTGCTCAGTTTCTGGCTGCGGACGGAGAGCAGGAGCGCTTGGAGCTCCTCAGACACGGTGAACGGCGTGCGGCCGAACTGCGAGACCATCTGGAGTCCCTGCAGCAGGAGAACGAGAGCCTTCGGAGGGATCTGAACCAGAGGGACTCTCATATTGCTGAACTCCAAGAGAGTGTCAAGCTCCTGATGCACAAGAACCAGGCCAAACAGGAAGTGATACTGAAGCTATCTGAGAAGTTAGCAGCCTGTGGTGAAGACCAGCATTACACCAATGGGCTGGAAACTGAGACCTTCAAACAGCTAACACTGGATAATGAGCATATGAAAGTGAGAAAATAATTTTTACAATATACGGAATATATTCAATGCAAAAAGTCTCTTATGCTCACCAAGGCTGCATTTATTTGATTAAAAATACAAAAGACAAAACAAACAAAACAAAAAAAACATTCATTTGAAATGTGATTTATTCCTGTGATTCATAGCTGAATTTTCAGCATTAGTCTTCAGTGTCACATGATCCTTCAGAAATCATTCTAATATGCTGATTTGATGCTCAGGTAACATTTCTGATTATTATGAATGTTGAAAATAGTTATGTTAAAAAAAATAGAAAGTAAAAATAAAAATAGAAAGTTCAAAAGAGCAGCATTTATCTGAAATGGAAAGCTTTTGTAACATGATTCACTACCGTTCAAAAGTTTGGGGTCAGTAAGTATTTTTTATATTTACATTTTTTTCAGCAAGGATGCATTAAATTGATCAAAAGTGACAAGAAAAAACATTTAAATGTTACAGTGTACATACTGTAATTCACATTATCTTTTGTTTGTCAAAAAGGATAAAGAATATCATCCAACATCTTAAGAGTTTTAATTTTGACCACAAAATTGATTGTTAAGCAGCATTATTTTCTATCTCTTTTCTGTTTTGCAATCATGACTTACACTTCCATTCAAAATGTTGGGGTCAGTAAAATTATTTTACTTTATATTCATCAAAGAATCATATAAGGATCACTGAAGACTGGAGAAGTGATGCTGAAGTTATGGCTTTGCAATCACAGGAATAAATTGCATTTAAAATATATTCAAACAGAAAAGTTATTTAAGTTATAATATTTGACAGTATTACAGTTTTTACTGTATTTTTAATCAAATAAATGCAGCCTTGGTAGGAAGAGACTTCTTTCAAAAACTTTTTTAAAAATCTTACCAAGACTAAACTTTTGAAAGATGGTGTGTACACCTGTAAGTATGCAAAACTTTTTTTCAAAAAAAATATAATAATCCCCTAAATATGCTTTATGAACCGTTTTTTTTTTTTTTTTACTTTAAATGCTGATTCTGAAATGACTGTGCCAAGCGTGATTACAGCTCTGATGTAAATACAATCATCATCATGTCTCTATTTCAGGATGATTTGAAAGCATATAAAACCCAGAATCAGTACCTAAACTCTGAGATATACCAGCTGACAACGCTTTGGAGAAAAAGTTCAGAACAGGAGCAAAGTCTGATAGTAAAGGTGAATTTTTCAATGAATGTGAATGAAGGTTTCTTGCACCAAAACAGGCATATTTTCTTGCTGCTATACTTTAAAGACGTCTTTACCCTTGGCTAACCTCTTCATCTGAACACTCAATAAGGTATTTTATTACCTGAGAGATTTGAGTTTTGAAAGTTAGTTTGTATACAACTTTAAAGGGAAATTACATTTTAAAAATAGGAATCTTATGGCATGATTGTTTGGAAAAAAAATGTATGGTAAATGTTTAAAAAAAGTGTTTGAAACAAGATTTACTTTAGCTTTACTTTGTGTGTACTAGTGTGCTGTTTTAGAGGCCAATAACTGTCAGATGGAAAGCAGATACCTGGGAATCCTCCAGAAACTCCTGGAGAGTGAGGAATTGAATCCAGAGCAGAGGGAAGCAATCAAGAAGGTGATTAAAGATGTAGTTCAGGCAGACCTGAACACAGTCATCAAACTAAACCCCATCAGGTAAACACAGTCACCCACAATTCATTTACTCATCCTGTTCATATCTTATTTGGAGCTCTCAATTAGCATTCACACTTGCGCACATTCATCTGGAATAGTAAACCATTCCAGACTTCATTTTTGGATGGAAATAAATGACTTCATTCATTGATTCCTGAGATTTATAAAGAAATAGTTCAGTTGTTGCCTAGATAAGGCCCCTACTAAAAGAATGTAGAGCTTTAGTGAAATGTTTATTTGGAAGAATAGGGTAAATCATGAACAGAACTTTGACAAATATTTATATAGCAAACTGTTCTATGTTGGAAAAAAAAATCACAATTCCCACCATTCCACAGTGATTACGATGAATACGGATTTAAGATTGCAATAGACTACAAAGTTGAGGACCTGAAGCTCCTTGCTAAGATCCAGGCCCTGGAGATCCGATCCCAAAACCTGCTGAATCACGAGGAATGCGACGGGCCGCTGTTGGCTCGATGCGCTCAGCTCCTGTTCGGACGTCCTGAAGCTGAACTCTCTTCATCAACAGAAATGAAGAGTCTACTCCGGACAGGCTTACCACGCGAGTACCGCGTGAGGGTTTGGCGTTTTCTGATACAGACTAGAACCAAGTCACAAAGGGAGCGTCATCCCGATCGTTATCAGGAGCTTTGCGAGAACAGCAGAACCTCACCGCACCTGCTGCCCAGACAGATCCAGCTCGACCTGGATCGTACCTTGACCACAAATCAACACTTTTCCCCTCCTTCCAGCCCCATGATCCAAAAGCTGGAGAGAGTTCTACAAGCATTCTCAATGCAAAACCCCACCATCGGCTACGTGCAGGGACTCAACAGGTACAATCAAAATAATGACAAGAACTTTTTGGCTGAATAGGCTACCACACCTTGTTAAATAAAATAATGGGGAGTATAACGCAAGATTTATTATATTATTTATATCAAAGTAAAATTTTAAATGCAATCCAATTTAATATTATATTTATATTAAATGTATCATTTAATTTACATTTAATATTGAATATAAATCTAAACTTTTTGATACAAAATGATAAAATGACTTTTTGATAAAACAAGACAATATGAAAGACATGTTTTTGCTAAATTTGCATGCTTTGTTTTACATTTAATGTCATAACTGAGCACACCCCTTTAACATTACTAAACACTACAAAGTAGCACAGAAACTACATATTTTACATGTCTACATGTAAAATGATAGTTGCCTTGTCTACCATGCTAACTGCCAACAAACTATTGAGTTGGCCTTCATGATGAGTTGACATCATACTGGCCTTATATAGACCATGTCATGTGATATACTGACATCTAGTGGTCATTTGTTGATCAACTACTTGCTGAAAAAGGTGTCTTATGGGCTCATTGGATTAGGGGTGAGTTTACTGTAGGGTCATGACAGACCCTAGAGTAAAAAATAAATTAAATAAAATAATAAAAAAGGATAACTGTCACTGTGTTCAGACTGGCGGCCATTGCTCTTCTGGTACTACAGGATGAGGAAGATGCCTTCTGGTGCCTGGTAGTGATTGTGGAGTACATCATGTCTCCTGCTTACTACACTAAAGACCTGCTGGGCTGTCAGGTGAGAACTTAAAATTGTAAATATTTATGCTTTTTCAGCAGTTTTTTTGGTATTGGCATTGGTGCCGTTGTATGCGAATTGAGCTGAGCTGGACGATTACATCCCTGTTTTCTCCAGTGCTGATATACGTAAATTAACTAGACTAATAACTATTGATCTTTGCAATGGAATGAATCCATAGAAATATATAGGATAAGCTTCTTAATACCTTCTTAAACTTCTTAATATTTTTGTGGAAACAGTGATACTTTTTTCCAGGATTCATGAATGAATAGAAAGTTCAAAGGAACAGCATTTATTTAAAATACTGTTTGTACCAATGTAAAAATCTGTAGGGCTAATTTTTGGAGCCCCTAACGGGACCTATCAACAATTAAAATATAGACTTTCTCATGCTCACGAGAAACTATTGCGTGCGGAAGAGAAACTCTTCACGTGCGCACTGAGATTTTTTTTTTCATGCTTGCGTTATAATTTCTGTTTCATGTATACTGTACAAATTTCCTTGTGCGTCACTGCCATTTTTTTATGAAGAAAATGAGTATGGATGCACATGAAAGCTGTATTTGCTCAAAATTTGGCTTTCATTAGGGCAGAATAGGTATAGGGCAGTATAACATCACAGCGTTATGTCTGCTTTAAAGCATCATCTGTGACAGCCATGAAATAGGCTGATATTTTAAGCGGAAACGTATATTCCTCAAGCTCTAAATGGACGATCTCCATTTTACTGTGTCTCACTCACACACTTCTTCCAACTTTCTTCTCATCTCTCTAGGCCGATCAGCGTGTACTCAAGGACCTAATGTCCGAGAAACTGCCTCGACTCACAGCCCATCTGGAAGCGCTAAAAGTAGACGTAACACTCATCACTGTTGAATGGTTTCTGGTGCTGTTCGTTGAGAGTCTGCCTACCCGCATACTGTTTAAACTATGGGACGCCTTCCTGTACGAGGGCATCAAGGTATCTTGATGTAGACAGGGCATTCTGGGAAATGGTGTATACATCAGTACTGGGTTCTCCTGAACAGATTACAAAATTAGAACAGTCTGATGTTTCTGAATATTCTGCTGAATATTTTGCAATAGTATTGTGGACTAAATCCCCCATTCATCTTTCTCACAGGTGATATTCCGATATGCACTGGCTCTTTTCAAATACAGAGAGGAAGACATCTTAAAGATTCAAGACAGTGTTGAAATGTACCAGTATCTCCGCATCTTCCCTAAAACCATTGCAGATGGAAGGTGAGATGAAGGATAGAAAAGAAAGTACTATAAACTGAGAATGTGTAAAAAAAAAAAAGTAAGAGTAACATATTAGAACTTATTAGATTAGTTCTTCTACGGTGTAGAATAGTAATATTTTCTGTAGTTGATGCATTATAAAGGTATTAAAGTATTATTCAATGATTGTATTCATAAAGCCTTATACTGTACCATTTAACATTCATTACACCTTTATGGATGAATTGTACATACCATTACATTTGGTATCATGTTTTAATGCAATTTTTCTCTTTAAACATATAAGCTAGTATTGTAATGTATTATGATAAAACACAATGGACAATGTGTATTATAAGGCATTATGAATATCTGTATGACATTTTAATACCTATAGAATGCATTTTTTACACACTTTACACAAATTATTCATGATTATTTTTATGCAAAAAAGATCTATTCTAAAGCATTATGAATGCATCATATTTTATTTTTAAATTGTATTTTAGATGGTATATAGTAATGAGTGTATATTAATACATCTAAATGTATATTTGTACATAAAACAGGTTATTATGAACATCAGGTTTTAAAAAATTAACTAAAATAAAATAATCTAAAAAATAATTATTTTATTCCAGCTTGTTGCCAAGGCAGCATTTCTAATTTTCATTTCGTTTAACTTCATGTACTAAAATAACTAGAATTAAAACTGAAATAAAAATTATTAAAAACTATATGACATTTAAAAAAAGAAAAAAGTCACTTTCTCTCTTTTTCTTTCTCTCTTCCATTTTATTTCAAAGGAGCTCCCGGTATTGTAGACAGTGTAGCTATTTTCGCCACTGTCAGACATCATCACCATATTATTCATTGAACCATAGTAAAAAAAAAAAAAAAAGCAGCAGTCATGCAAATAGAAACAGAATATGGGTCAGATGCCTCTGTGGTGAGGCTATTTTTAACATACGCCCCTGATAGTATGCGTGCCTGCCGTGCACCTGCTCTTTCCTGCTTTTAGTGCATGTATGGCATGGTTAAAAGACAAAGAAGAAAAACTTGCTTGGGGAGAATCTTTCCAAAACACAGGTTTCTGCAGGAAATAAACGCATTACTGTAGTTTTCCTAGATATATTGAGATTATACCTTATCTTCCTTTTCCACAGGAAACTGACAAGCATTGCCTTCAATGACATGAACCCACTACCCATGAAGCTGCTACGCAACCGTCACGCCGTGCATCTGGAACACCTCCACGCTGAGATTAAAGAGCTGGAGAACTTACAGAAAGCATACAAAGCTGAACACGTCCAGTGCAAAGACAAAGAACTGGACACCCTCGCTAGTGAAGATGAAGATGAGGTATAGAGGTGTCAAACATAAGCTCTTGATGCATGCACATAAGCCTTGAATGCTGAACGGGGAAACGCTAAATAAAAAGAACTCATTTAATCACCCTCATTTGGTTCCAAACTCATATCAGTCTTTTCCATTTAGTAAAACTGAATTGAGATGGGTTCTGTCCAAAAAAACACAATATGAGTAGTCATAAAAGTATCATGCACTATATTTCAATTCTTCCAAAGTCATATATAATGGTTGAATGAGGAACAGACAAAAAAAAAGGTTGGGGAATGCAGAAAGGTAGAGGCGTGGAGAAAGGTCATTTTCATTGGTCACAAAAACTGTCTGTCAGGGTGTGGGACAGGGTTAAGGGGGGGGTTTCTGTTGTAGCAATTGACCTTTCAGCACAGCCATTACTGCAACCTGCAGCTATCCCCGTCTCGAAAAGTGCTTTTGTCAAGATAACATGAAGGTGAGTAAATGATGATTTCTTTTTGTATAAGACACCGCACAAATAGCTTGAACAAAAGGATACATTTTTACAGTAGGGGCAGCAGAAAGCTTTGCTGACCTCAGTAGTGGGCCTGTTGAGGCGCTACGTATTTGCACAGATGCGTATATGAAACTTTGCTACTGTTTAAAAGATTCAGGTGAAAAAGATTTTTTTTAATTTAATTCAGCAAGGATGCATTAAATTGATCAAAAGTGACAGTAAAGAGTTTTACTTAGTTAGAAATATTTCTATTTAAAATAAATGCTGTTTTTTATTTTCTATTCCTTAAAGATTCAAAGAATTTAACATTGATAAATGTTTCTTGAGCATCAAATCTGCATATTAGAATGATTTCTGAAGGATCATGTGACTGAAAATTCAATAGAAAAGTTATGTTAAATTCTAATATTTCACAATATTACTGTTTTATTGTATTTTTGATCAAATAAATGCAGCCTTAGTGGGCATAAGACGCGTTTCATTAAAATATCTTATGACACCATAACTTTTGAACAGTAGCGTGTATGTAACCCCCTCAGTAAAGATGTTTTTCTTTTAAGATGTTGTACTGCACTGCTACTGTATATAATGTGAATGCATATATTATCAGCCTCATGCACAGTTTAGAAAATCACTGTATTTCCTGAAAACATGCACATAATAAATATAAAACTTTAAAACGGTTTTCCACTTCAGTTTGTCTTCATACTTGGTGAAAATCCAGTGTAAAATCTGAAGACACTGAAGAAACAGTCATTTTTTCCCCATTTTATTACTTTAAAAAACAGGATACATATGAAATCATAAATATAAAAATCAAACAAATCAACAAAAACTTAGTTCAATGTTACAAACAACTTTACTGCAGATAAGAGCTAATAGCTAATATCACACCAGAGGAGTAAACTGATGTATTGCCTATCCATGACTGTATCTGATAACGGAATCGGCCTATTCCCCCGTGTGACAAGATCAGAAGCACAGTTTCCCAAAATAAAGGAGAAACAGACTCACAATCTCACCTCGAAAAATAAAAACAGTGGCTTGTCGCATAATAAAGCTATTGTTCTATCAGTGTTGTCACATGTATTCTAATGCCAAACAGTTCACGTTCCTACAAAAATGGCTCATTGTTTTAAAGAGTTAGAAAAATCCCAGGTCAGGAGCATGCAGGTCATCTGTGTGTGTGTGTGTGTGTATGTGTGTGTGTTTTACTAGCTTGCCTCTAAGCACAGCTTGTCTGTCTCTTTCTAATACACACTGACAGGACTAGCGATGTCACAGCTGTTACTGATGCTTTCAGTCATTTCGAGAAAGAAGAAAAAGGCTGTGAACAAAAACAAAAGCTAACTGGCTTTCAACCAGGTAGCATAAGAGAGAGTTTGTGCACTGCTTACATAACATTTTGTGCACATTTGGCAATATAAAGTGGAGTTGTGAGCCAAAGCCAATGCTTGAGGCCAAAAAGATCCTGTTCCAGTGATTATGACACTGGTATCCATTATTAAAAAAAAAAAAAAAACTTGGGCAGTAATTGCCATTTGTAAGATCAGTTTTCCTGCCCAAATCCCTAAGTTCAATCATTTTGAGTTTAAAAATAAAAAAAAATGATTTTAGTTTAGCGTTAAAAGATGTATCTCACAAAACCTGTATTTTTGCACAAACAAAACTCATTCATTGTGACATTATTGAATGACAATTAAGCACAATTCTCAAAATCATCATTGATAAAATAAAATGCATTAAGTTTATTAAAGGGATATACACAAACACGTATACATACGCCCTTATATATAGTATAAATGAAATTATATATTGCATTTATACCTCATAAGGGCACATATACCTGCCTTTGTGCCAATTTAAATTTAGAAAAAGAAAAAATTGTTTATTAATAACACTAATAATAATAATAACATAGTAATGGCAGATCCAGACGCATTAATTAATTAATTAAGCACATTTTCTCTCTGAATTTTCATGAAATAATGTCACAATTACAAATAACCTTAATGGTTCTAATTTTCTTCATGCAAAATAATTGTTTTTTTTGTTTTGTTTTTTTGTTTTCTTTTCTTTTGATTTTGGGGTAACATGTTTTTGTGAGATTCACCCTAAAAGGCAAGTTCCACAGTTCATCTGTAATCACAACCTACTTGTACAGTCATCAAGCTTGTTACCTGATAAAACTGTGGGTTGCGTAACCAGAAACTGCAACGTCAAGCATTTAAAAGACAATTTTGTTGACAGAGATTTTCTTTAAACATTTATGAAACATCTCTATATTGAATGCGCTATAAGACGATTTGAACTATAAATGTTTTACAGATATCTTTAATTCATCTCTGTGTTTAATGGATGCCATCTTAGTGCAATATTTAACATGCTTTCAGCATAAGTTGTGTGTGGCAAATGTTAAATCTCCTAAAAAATTCTTAATTCATGCTCTTAATATCTCATAAGTACATTGTGTTCATTTCTGAACCCTCTCAAAAAGATCTCATTTTAATACAATTCACAACATTTCCCTCCAATGCAAGACACAAAAACATGGAATAAAAATAATAAAGAAAAAAAACTCTATTCCTCAGTCAATATTTATCAATATGTAACATGACATGTTCAAAACATCCATACAAAAACTGCACACATCACAAGACATTTTTGCTAAATCTAACATTTGTTAGAAAAAAAAAAAAAACTGCAGATTCATCTGTGCGTAAATAAATTTTATATTCTCCTCAGCCACATCTACCACATATTGTCATTCGATGGGTTAGTTAAATTACTGTGAATGGTTAGATCGGTTTAAGGCTTATGAACAATTTTGCATTCCGAGTCCTGTGTTGCACTGAACTAATCTATGTAATCCAGCAGGGGGCGACATTCACTCAATTGGTTAAGGCAAAATGCAAGTTTTGTGTGACTCTCATCTCATCTCCCACTGTCTAGCAGAAAATAAAATGACGTTTCCTTTCAAAATACTTTGCATGACTAGGAAGACTTAAGTTTGATGCAGATATGAAAGTCAGTGCCCCTAGATGTCTAGCTTAATGCGACCAAATTCTCCATGGGTTGCAATGCAAACGACAAATGAACTGATAAATTACTTGCTCTAACATTAGCACAAATCTCCCAAAAATATAAAAGGCAACATTTCCCAGTTTTGCCCCTACAGGATGGATGAGGAATCGCACCCAAGGAGAGATCAGTGCTTTATGCTGTGGATCACCATCATAGATACTCATGCATTCAATTTCAGTCAAAGGAGGCAAAGTCATGTTACTTTAACAACCACAGACAATGTCAAGCCACATTACAGCACCAGAATTGCCCCACTGCTGATTTACAAACAGGAGTAGCCTTACATTTCTTTGAAGGATGAATTGCTCTGAATTAGCTGTTACGCTAACAAACCATCTCTAGGTGCACTACTGGTCAAAAATTTGGAATCATTACAATTTTTATGTTTTTGAAATAAGTATCTTATGTTTACAAAGGCTACATTTATTTGATCAAAAAGTAAAGACTGTAATGACATTTTACAAAAACACAAATTAAAATAACGTAATATTTTAAAATGTGATTTTCAGCATCGTTACTCCAGTCTTCAGTGTCACATGATCCTTCAGGAATTATTCTAATATGCTGATTTGCTGCTCGAGAAACATTGCTGATTTTTATTAATGTTGAATGGAAACAGTGATATACTAACATTCAAACATTTGCAGTAAGATTTAATGAGAAATTAATACTTTTATTTATTAAGGATGCATTAAATTGATCAAGTGTTACAGTAAAGACATTATAGTTATAAAGTTACAAAATGTTTCCATTTCAAATAATTGCTCTTCATTGCACTTCATATTCAAAGAATCGTGAAAAAGTGTCACTATTTCCACAAAAATAATAAGGGGCACAACCATTTTTAACATTACTACGGCAGACTGGAGTAATGACGCTGAAAATTCAGCTTAGCCATGACAGGAATACACTACATTTTAAAATATATTCAAGCTGAAAACATTTTTTTGTTTGTAATAATATTTCACAATATTACTGTTTTTACTGTATTATCTTAATGATTCCAATCTTTTGACTGGTAGTGGAACGGACCAGGTGAAGTCAACATATTTGTTTGTATGTGCATTTTGTTGTAATATATCACTCATCCTCATGGTTAAAGCAGCTGTGGATTGTAGTTAGAAGCCATTAACATCTTCATTCCCGGTCCCAAGGTAACTCGACCCAGTTTCTTCCAGCACTAACAGACACAGCAGTAAAAAAACTGACCTTTACAGTTGTATCACAACTCAAAAACAAACTAAAAATCACCACCATTGGAGGGAAAGCAACCAACTAATCTTTTTACACAGAACTGAAAGGCCCTTGGACTTCGTTTTCAGACAAGGTAACGTTATTTTAGTAAAATAACACAACCAAGATTTTTTTTTTTAAGTTTAGAAATAAAAAATGTAGATGCTTCAGTATTTGGATTAAAAGAAATAAAAAGAACAAGTGCTGCACTGCAGTATGTGGGTTTCTCATAAACGCAAAGAAAACCAATTAAAAAAAAGTTTATGAAAAATTGACAATAAAAACAGTGATTCTAGACATTATTAATACTGTGTTTCACTAGATGGCAACTGGGTTTTTTTTAGTCTTATAAAAAGGACATCACTACGAAAAATGCATCAGGCTTTTTAAAATATGCAGCGCTCCAATATAAAGTGCTTCATTACATTGTTATTTCATTTTTTACAGTTTCTTATTAAAATATTGTATTCCCTGGAGTGAAACCATAGTAAACATGTTACACATTGGTAAAAATAAACATTTTGGAATGTCTTTAAAAAGTCCCATGGGCTGATTTTGGTCAAGCAGAGCTTGTCCCGGGAGCCTACAGGAAAAAAACATGTCATTAGTCTTATTACTCCCAAACAAACCAACAACCAATCATCTGATCTGGATCTCGAGGAGTTAGTCCACTTCATCAGTTTTCAAGGAGCAGAATGCCAAAAAAACAGGTTAAAATAGCATTGCAAAAAGCAGCTAAATTGAGCATGCTTATTGAGAGAGTGTTATGATGGATGGTAAAGGCTGTCTTGAAACCACATTCCCCCCCTATAAACATACCAACAAAAGTTATAATAACACATTTCAGGAACAGAGCATATGGGTATTTGACAAATAATTTTTAAAAGTGACCATGAACTTCAAGAACATCGAGAGTTTAGGGTTAAATTCATATAAATTTTATAAGGAAAAGTGTATATTTTAGGCATATTTCTTGCAATTCATTTAAAAAGATGGTTCACCCAAAAACATTTTTGAATTTTTGTTTTCCCAGCCAACGACAAACAAGAGACATTTTTCATTTTTGGGTCAACTATCCCTTTAAATAGTCTTCTGAAGTGACAAACAATATTTTAAAGGTATTTAAAAAAAAAAAAAGAATGCGTTTTTTAAAGTGCCCTTATAATAATGCCATTTTAAAGGTTCCTGTTTTTTTTTTTTTTTGTTCTGGAGGTCAACTATTATACGTTTACATGCATCCAAGGTCAAAAAATATTTGGATTTTCTCATAATATACAATGTAACATCATAAAGGATTCAGTCTCTCTTAAGCCCGCCATTCTGAGAGCCTAATCAGCTCTGATTGGTCTGTTGTGATTGGTCGACCACTTACAACACATGCCAGAAAGGAAACGCCCATTAGCATATCTGAATTTCAGCTCCGGATCTTCCTCAGCACTTGATTCACAACGATACGAACAGTCACAATGGTGTCGGTTTTACCGTATCAATTAAAGCCTGAGTCCTCATTCTTTGGAAGTGCAAGTAAAGTGGATTTGCTTTTGCAGCTCAGAAAACAGTGTCTTCTCAACCTGTCGAAAACACAAACCAGACTCTTCCAGTCTCAGCTACAACTACTGTTTGAGGGCGAATCAAATAAATGTTGTTCTTGGGCAGCCACAGGATTTTTAGGACCATGCAAATTTGTAACAACCCTACGCAGGTTTGAGCAGGAAGTGAGATTGGAAGTACAGACGACTTGTTTCGGCAGTTCAGAATATGTTCTTTCATTTATCATGCATTTTGATCTTTGAAAATTTGCAGACCTCTTACATTCACAAACCGCTAGATTACACACTACATGAAAGCTAATATCTGAAAAAGCATAATAGGGGCACTTTAAAATAAATATTCTGGACAATCTCTCAATTAGTGTCAGGAAAACTGGATGTCTAATAATTGTACAAAAAAGTGCATTTTCATTTATCTTTCCTCCGAAAAGCAACATGGTGTTTTCAAGGCCACGGATAAGTACAGTTTATAGCTGCCATATGAGTTCAAGACAGTCAGTAAAAAGTAAAAAAAAAAAAAAGAGAAGAGGCAAGAATGGAATGAAACAAGATGAAAAAAAAATAAAATAATCCACAGATAAAAAAAAAAAAAAAAAAAAAAAAAACAGATGTTCATGCACTGTTAGTGCGATGCATAGAAAGATGGATGAAATGATAGGAGGCGAGGAAGTGTTAGTCAGCATGCAGCAACAGCTACTGGCGTGTTCTGAAGCAATGTGACCAAGAAGAAGAGGGTGGAGGTGGGCAGGCAGACAGACAGGAAGATGATCATGTCTTGTGTGAGGCAGAGCACCAGATTGTGCTCCGTCAGGGCCCAGTCCATCAGCACACACAGCAGCAGGTAATACAGGTGGAACTCCTGTAAGTCCTGCCACTCCGCCCCTGCCACACCCACGTCACCACTCACCATGGCCTTAACCTCCGTCAACTCTACCTCTTCCTTGGGACGGGCACGCTTGCTGCGTCCCCGCTCCTCCATCGCCATTGACCTCCTGCTGTTCTCCACAAACTCCTGTAGGAGACGAAAGTAATGAATCAAACGACAGTCCCGTACAGCTGCTTCCTAGAAGCTTTTTTCACTCTAGGTTTGATTTCTCAGTCTGAATTCAAATTTGATTCCAACCCAAGATTTATGTAAGAAACATTAAGATATTCTAATGATAATTAATCTTTTTCATATATTTGAAATATATATACACACACATACATACATACATACATATAAATAAAATATTTTTATGTATCTTATTTTTCAGTTCTCATAAGATATTTGTTCTGCCTTTAATTTATACTAATTTAAATTAAAAACAATTACTGCATTACAGTAATGAAATCGCCACTAAGAATAATTTGAATTATAATTAAATTATAAAACATCTACATGCATGATAAACTGAAAATTTGGGGGAATGTGCTTATTTATTAAGAAATTATTATCAAAATGAAAAAGGGAGTTGGCTCAGTGAGTAACCACTCACTTCTAACGCACCAGAGACAAGGGTTCAATCCCCACCAAGGGCAACTTCTCACTTGTAAGTAGCTTTGGATAAAAGCGTCTGCCAAATAAGTAAAATGTAAATGAAATAAAAAAAGATCCTTTTCTTTTTTGCAGTTTTGGAGTTGTCTGTCTATTGCAGATGCAAAGCAAGAATTGCTAACAATAAGATGATTAATTTTGAAAATATCTGAAGAATGTTGTTTTACAGTTTTTGCATGAACTTCTTAAAAAAACCAAAAAAAACATTTAGTTTCCTCTTAACCAAATCATCATTTGCACTTTACCTTGTGGAATGACGATTTTGTGAAATAAATAATACATTGTCAATAGAAGATCACTTCCACAAATTATGTCAGATCGCCAGATTCACACCAACTGCAAATAGTATTTCACTTTTCCTACACCAGAACACCATTTTCAAGCAAACTGGTGTACAGTTCCTTAGTGCGCAGTTGGAAAACAGCTTTCCCACCAAATGGTGCCAGTAATTGCAGACTGAACAGATATTTTTAACCAAAGCAGCTCTCAGAAGTATAGCAGTTCCAAAGTCTGTTCCTGTGCTACAACCTTTACAGCTAGTGACTTTGCATATCTGAAGTGCCGTGATTCTGTGCAGCACCTCAAGGCTCATGCCTTCTCTTTTGACTTCACAAAGCTGTTGGCTACACGATTTGGCTGACTATGTGAAAAGGAGAAAGCAGCTTTCATAAGAGTGCACAAGAAAGCAGCCTTGTGTGTTTTTTTTTTTTTTTCCCCAAGCAAAATCAACCAGCTTTTCAAAACAAAAGTTGAAAGTTGTCCAGAGAGAATATCTGGGACACCATCTGAATCTTAAAATTTTAACGTATCCAGGCCAGCAGAGAGCCTGCATTCAAAAGAACGAATGAAGCTACAACACAAAACAGAAACGTGACTCAGATGGCAAGTGTGCTCTCAACACTGAGACTATTTATGGTGTTCTCATCCAGAACACAAAAGGAGACAGAAGCAGACAGAAGGAGAGATTGCACAGATAGTCTGCAACCTTCTCTTCAGCGTCGACTCACCATCAGGGCCTTGTCCATGTAAAACTCCCTCCCAGGTGTGCCATTGTTGTATTTGGTGTCGATGGCAAAGCAGAGGAAGAGCACGTCCACTACGATCTCAAAGATGGACAGGAAGCAGTGTGCCACCAGGAACGCGAACAGACACACGATGATGAGCGGCAGGACCCACTCGGTGTAATCTCTCTGATAGTTCAGTGCTAACACCCCAGTGAACGCCGTGCACGTCACGATCAGGATCTGCATGGTACCCAAATGCACAATTAGCAGGTATAACAACCATGAAAAAAATCCTGCAGAAAAGGTTTTAGATTACACCATGTTACTTGACCATCAAAGCGTTACTGGTAAATCATTTTCAACAGGAAGATGGTGAAACGGCTTAACCAGTAAAATTCTGTCAAGCCCATGGCAGTCCAAACTCGGTCCTGGAGGGCCAGTGTCACTGTCCTGCAGAGTTATCTCCAACTTGCCTCAACACACCTGCCTGGAAGTTTCTAGTATGGCTAGTGAGACCATGTTTAACTGATTCAGGTGTGTTTAATTGGGGTTGGAGCTAAACTGTGCAGGACAGTTGCTCTCCAGGAACAGGATTGGTCCAGCCATACCAGCACAGCCAGCATAATCCATCTTGAATTACCATGAGAATTCATGCTGTTCTAAACTTGTGTACCTGTTTGAGGTCATAAAAGTTGACAAAAAAATGTCAGCAGCAATATAATCTTTTAAAATGTATTAGAATTTCTTTTTTCTGTTTGTTTTGTACCCTGGTATATACAAAATGTTTTAATAAATACATTGCTTTGTTATTTTAACGTCATGCCAGCTACCTTGACTATATTCAAGGCTAAAATGTAAATATAAAAAAAAGAATTTACAAAAATATTTTAAAAGTTTATCTTCAATAGAGAATATGAAACTAAATCTTGCTTTTTTTAAAAATCTTTTCATACGGGTAAACTTTTTTAACAGAATTATTAATAATAATGGTAACACTTTACAATTAGGTTGATTAATTCAAACATACAAAGACGGTGCATTCATTACTATGAATGGGAGAAAGTCTAATACGCAATATGGTGGAATAAGTTCCGCCTTCTAAATGAAAGAGCCAATCGTTAATTGCTAAATTCATTGCATCACGGCAGCTGCTGTGGGCTTTAGAAGCTCTGGTTGCTATAGAAAAAGTCAGTGTTCTAAGACATGTGCATTGGCTAATCCAGCCTAAAAAATGCAGTTTGTTACGATTTGAGCGTTTAGAAACAAAATTGAGACAGTTGCTGTCAGATTTCACTGGTGGTTTCAAATATGAAATTTAATTTTAAGCTTTGTGAACAGTTTTGGAGAATTTGATGTTTCCTCATTCAAAAATGTAGGAGCTGCACTTGCATAACTAAAATAGCTGCCCGAGAGGCATTTCAAAGATGGCCACCGAGTGAAAACGACTCGGCTGAAAGGGACATTGATCACACTTTTCACAAAAAATATTAACCAGCACGGCTGTTTTCAAAATTGATAATAAAAAGGTTTCTTGAGCAGCAAATCAGCATATTATAATAATTTCTGAAGGATCATGTGACACTTCAATGTACTGATGCTAGAAATTCAGGTTTGCATCACAGGAATAAATTACATTTAAAATATATATTTAAATAGAAAACATTTAATTCTTTTAAATACATTTTTTGCAATGTTTCCATTTTACTGTATCAGAATAATTGATCAAATAAATGCAGTCTTGCTGAGAAAGATCATTTCTTTTCCCCAAAAACATTTTAAAAATCTTACCGACCTCAAACTTAAAAATGTTATCATACTCCTCAAACCACTGAATGAAACAGTTTATCTTTCATCATTTATCACTCTTTAAATATTCAACTACCATTATCAAAACTCATCTGTCCTTCACCTTGCCCAGGAAGAGAACAAAATCTCCAACGGTGTTGATGGTCGCCACCCTAAGAGCGTTTTCCACCAGGATCATGAAGGCATCACGGGCCGAAGTGCAGAAACTGGTGCTGTTTATGGCCGTCGCCGCATAAGCATTCTAGAAACAGATCACAGTTCTTTTAATAGAGCACAAAGAACATCTGAGTGAACTTCAAATTCTACATAAATCTGCAGTGAGTAATCCATAAATGACCATCATGACCTACCTGATTCAAATAGTTGAGGCACTTCTCCAGACACCACAGACAGCAGATACAGGCCTTCAGCATGCAGCGTGCACAAGCGTTTTCCTGTGGCGTGCGTAACATGGAACAGAATCAGAGCAAGTGGAAATGTTACTCACAGTGAATGTCCGTTGCACATTTGTCAGCCTCTTCCTTAATGCTCTAAATCTGCCTCTATAAAGCTGGTGCTGATATCTATTAGAGTTCATTATATTCCCAAGATCCCCAGCCATATATCAAGTAAATGGTACGTCACCAAAGTGGAACCTGAGAGGACAGTAATAAATAGCTTGCAGCGTAAAAGATATCCACCCAAAACACTAGAAAATACCAAAGTAAGTATTTAGAAAAATATTTTCAGGTAAGACTGCTTTTTCAAAAATCCAAAGCAACATTTTTCATTTTAAGCCCTTGTATATAACTAGTAGGGGTGTAACGGTACATGTATTCCTCCCGAACCGCAACAATACGAATGTCACGGTTTCGGTGCATTCAGTCATATGACAAATACTCTGTACCAACTTCCTCAGGAGGACTAAATGCCGCTAGGTGGAACAAACTGTAATTTGCATTACTGTCTGTTTAAAATAAATTAAAATGAATTTGTTGCTTTTCCTGTTGTATCGCACTTGTATTGAATAGTGACCCCAAAACCGGGGGAACATACCAAATAACGACTTCTGTGTACCGTTACACCCCTAATAACTTTTAATAACTCAAAATTCAAAGTCAAAATTCAGCATATTTACTGACGATGGTTTTAATGGGCACGATTTATCAGTAAATGTTATTCAATAAAATTATGTTAAATGGATGAAGAGCACATTTTTATAAAGAATTAATTTTCATTAACTACATTTTATTTTCATTAAAAACACATAAAAAAACATTTTTGTTACTAAATTACTAAACGTTAAAGTTAGTTCACCCTACAATGAAAATGTAGTCTTCATTTGCTCACTCTGGTATTGATCTAATGCCATGTGCCATTCTTTGTTTTCAAAAAACAAAGGAAGAATTATTTTCTCTATACGATATAGCTATACAATAGGGTTTAGTGAAAAACAAAACAAAATTTTTATGTATTATATAACGAAAATCCTGACCTTGGCCATTGGTCTTCCGTGCTCAATGTGTGCTTTTGTGAGATTCTATTAGCACTGCAGTTCACTCCGTCTTGCCGAGAAAAGGCACACAAGTTGTGTGAAATCAAGATTAACAAAAACACGACACAAAATACAATCCATGTATTTTTACTCTTCTGAGATGAATATATCTGTTGTGTTTGTTGTAACAATAAGTTATAAAGTTTGTATCTGTCTGCTGTCATTCTGACTGTCATCAGACAAACTTAATTCCGGTCTGGTGATATTTGACGGTGTAGAAAGTATCCGGGTATTTTTTGGAGATTTCTAGGAGCTGAATTTCATGTCTTGTTTTTATTAACCTTGGTTTCTCACAACTTGTGTGCTTTTTCTGGTGTAAAGAAGACCTATGGTCGAGGTCAGGATTTTTGTTAAATAATACATTACATTTTTTTCTGTTTCTCACCAAACCCTTTCGTATACCCCCAGACATTTGGAATATATAGCAAATTCTCCTTTTGTGGTCCATTAAAGAAAGAAGGGCATAAAAAAAAACTTAATAAAACTTAAAATAAAACTACATATTTAAACAAAACAAAAAAAGAAACTTACTAAAACTTTAAAAATAAAGTGAAAAAAGAAAGTATTAAAAAATATAATAGTATATCAATAAGAACACTGTCTCCACCATGAAATGACTTAATGCAAACAATATATAATACTAGCATAAAACTCCTTGACAACATCTTAGTATTACTTAATTTCTGATGTAATTGTCCAAAGCACAACATAAGCACTTTCTTGATCTAATGAAAACCACCTGCTATAAGCATAAACATGCTTGATGTCTTGCAACAAGAGATATTTGCAATTTAGATCCAACAACCCAAGGACGTGTCAAGTGAGCTGTGTCCCTACCTTGCCTTTGAGTTGGTTGTGGATGTACATGAGAATGAGGCGTGGGATCTTGACGAGGGTGATGATGAAGGAGCCCTTGGCCACAGTGCCCAGGTGATAACGCACCAGCCGCAGCACTGATGACAAGATGGGAGTCACCGGGAGTTTGGTTTTGTCCCTGAATGGATATGAAATAAATTACTCATCTTTCAAGGTTATAGCTGTGAGCTACTTTAAGAACAACTTCATGAATACAGGATTAGTTGAAGACAAATGCAATTATTGGCTTAAACTTATTTCAGTTTATTTGACGTTTTTAACCACTGTAGTATATAACTTATTTTTAGAGAGGTCATGAATTGAAAAAAATCTAATTTTCCTTGATCTTTTGACATGTAAGAGGTCACTGTACTATAAAAACATTCTCTTAGTTTCAGATCTCAAAACTTCCTAGTAAGTCCAAAAACAGCTTTTATTGACACTAAACTAGTTTCAGATTTTGTCACATTATGACATAATGGTGCGATGAAAGACGCCTACTTCTACATCATCACATCTTTGATCCCGCCCACTGGTGCATTCATGAGATGAGAGACAAAAGATCACTGGATAAAAAAATAATATTACCCTCCGAAGGATCCTAATAATGGAAAGTCGTTATTTATTATCAGCTATGTGAATGTCTCAGTAGAGCATTATTTTTTTGTTTCGGAACATTTCACTGGTAAATCAGTCACAATTTCTGTACAGGCTTTTAAACAGGCTTTTACTGTAAGACATGGACCCGACAGTATTGCCACAACATGTAAGAAACCGTGCTACTTCTAATGCCTAATCTGTGTTCAGTGATTTATGATATGTATTGATTCATGTACAGTCAGACCTTCTTTGTCTCAAAACCCTTTATTATCGTTTATGCGACAGTAAATCAAGCCAAAACTGTCAACTTGACATTTTTCGTCTCAGTAGCATTAAAATAATTTGGTATTTAAATTATTTATAGAAAGCGAGCAAAGAACCCTCCCTTCATAATCGCTGAATCACACAGTGAATGAGTTCTAAACCCTCGCCAAAACTCCCGTTATAATCAATGACGCTGTCTACACTCTGACGCTGTCTACTTATGAAAGCATTCGTGAGAGCAAAAAGAGTTGCAATGACAAGATTATTGCATTCATGGGCTCAACAGACTTGTCTGTCATCAGCCTCAATGAATATCGCTGAAATCTTTGATGCGACAGGAGTATATCTAAATATAATGCTATAATCAACACTTCTCACATTTAGTTAATCTCGACAGCTGTAATAGTAAAAACGTAGTAAAAGTTTTCAAGAGAGTTTCACATGTAACAGTTATTTCAAAGACGTTAGCCAATCATAGCAGTGGGCGTTTACATTGAAGTCTCACAGCAGATACACATCAGAGCACTAAAATCAGAGTAGAAAAGTGCATTTTATTTCTAAATTATTACAATATTTGATGTAAAAATCATACTAACAAAAATGAGACTATTTACTAACGCTGGTTTTACTGAGCAAGATTTAGCAGATTTAATGTTATTTTAAAGAAATTAATTTTTGTGACCCATTTCAAGAACCATGAATACAGGATTAGTTGAAGACAAAAGCAATTATAAACTTATTCCAGTTATAAACTTATTCCAATTATTAATTAATAATTATGAACTTATTAAAATTATACTTATTCCAGTTTATTCAAAGTCATTTCAAATAATGTAAACCAACAGAAAGTGAAAGTGCCACAACTTTGTGGAAATCAACCTACAAATGACTTAATTCTTACCATCTTCGCAAGTGATCGAAGGGAGTATTTTAACGTCCAACAAAAGTTACACATATCACCTTGATTTGTGAAATCAAACCAAACAAACACACCCCTCCCTTCATTGCTCCACCCCCAAAATGCACAAACACCCAATCCAAGAGTGGATGATCATATAGCTGAAGTGAAGGAAAATAATGCTTAAAAAGTGAAGATTGACAAGGAAGAGCAAAAAAGAGCATATAGTACACAAGAGTATACAAGCAAAAGTCCTGTTACTAAAGCAAGTATTACAGAAACAGCATACCTTGTTTCTGGGAAATATATCAAAACCAACCTTACTCACGTATGGAGCAAAAACAGCAATTCGCTTTCAGGTTTTTCCGCTTCAAAGTTTTTCTAACATTAACACAGGTCCTAAAGCTCTTGCCTGATCATAACCCTTCATTTTCCAGTGATATTTCTCTGACCTTTTCTTGTTTTTCTCTCAGCCATCTCTCTTTCTAGTCTTTCTTTGAATCTCTCTCTTGCTCACTCTCTCTCCTCACCCATTATGAGCGTATTCACACCCCCTACAACAACTGGGTTGTGCTCGGTAGCACTTACTGGACATTTAACAACAAATTGTCGACCAGTGGCATTTGAGAACACTATTAACTACAAATACAGACCTTGTGAAATAGTAGGTTACCACAGCACCGGCTACGGTCATCTGCTGACAGGCCAGGATGAACTCACTGATCCAGATCAGTCCCACAGCGTGGTACCAGGTCATGTACTGCAGCGCTCCTGTGAGCCTGAACTCAACCAGACCAGTATCCTCATTCTTCTCCGGGTTCCCTGTGGACAGGAACACACAAGCAGCAGTCTGAGATTTTTGCTTTTAAAGGAACTTTCAGCAATAATAATAATAATAATACACCTTCAAAATGAGAACAGGACACCCAAGCAATGTCGGCTAATTTGTGCTGCAACATAAATGTCCCACATTATCTATACAAAATGACTTCAACAGAAGGCTATTTTAAGCCTTGCACATATTATGTCCAAAGACAACAAACTGCAGAGCAAAGAAATTCCTAAAATTATATTAACATGCCTTTTCCATATCTATATTTCAAAGTACACATTCATAAGTTTAAGCGATTATATGATGAGTGATAGTATAATTTCCATACTGTTTAGTGTTTTTAAGCAAAAATACCATTTAAAATAAATAAAAAGTAAAATCAGATTTAGCTCTTTTTGAAACCTTTTGAATATATTGTTTGAGATTAATTTAAATTTAAAAACAACAAAATAGAACAAAAGAAATAATACAAATAACAAATATTAAAATAAAAAAAAAATAGAATAAAAGGCTTTAAATGTCCAAACTTTTCAATTAATTAGATTGCGAGAATGAGAATGCCAAACACGAGAAGTCTGGCAACATTTACCATCATATCATTCCATTACCAATTTTACTTTCTTTCATCCTTGGAAAACAAAATGAAAAATTTTATACAATATTCATGCTGTTTTTCCCCATACACTGAAAGCACCGTGCAATGTGCAGTGCAGTGATAAAAATTGTGGAAGGAAGAAGCATGTAAAATAAAGTTTAGAACAAAATGAGGGTTGTTAAATGAATTTTAGGTGAAATATCCCTTTTAAACCCCAGACATGTTCATCTCACCAGTGGTGCCGAGAAAGAGGAGGACCATGATCCAGTAGACCCAAAACAGTGAAAGAGCGAGGAAGGTGCAGAAGGGCTGCAGTGCCAACAGCGGCAGGTGAATAAACACTTTTCCTGCCACGTGGAACAGGGCGATGGTCAGGGCAACCCTTTTCCTCATAAACAACATCAGAAGCAACAAAATTCCCTGCGGGAGCAGAAAGATGGAAATTAGCAGCATGACACAGCCATAAACACCAGCAGAGATCTCTCTAGTATTTCATTTCCTCTGAGAGCTTACAGTGAACACAGTCGCTGAAACTGCATAGATGAGCAGTCCTTGAGCGTGATCTTTGGGGGTCTTCATGTCACCGTTGGGTTCTTCTGTTTCCCTCAGATCCTTAGACATAGTCTCATTCATTGTCATTCTGTAGTCTATATATAACCACCACAGAACGCTGGTGCCTCCTGAGAAAGAACACCGCAAATTCACATTCAACACTGCAAAAACAGGTGGAAGACCTGAATAAAACACACTGTTAATAGTGTTCAACTTTATATGGAACTAGATTACTGTGCATCCTTTTTCAAACAGATACATAATAATAATTATGGCTGACAGTCGATATGATCATATGACAAGTGATATTATAAATCTATATCGTTTAGTCTGTTTTTCAAGCCAAAATACAATTCACTCTAAATATTGGAAATGGAAGTGATGGATGGTTGTTTAGTACTTTTGAAACCTGGCAAAGAATATATTGTTCATATATGGAGGAAAAATAACAAAAGAAAACAAAATAAAATAGAACAAAATCATAATAAAAATTAAACAACAAAATATATAAAACAAAATTAAAATATAACAAAGTAAAATAGCAAAACAATAAAATAAAAAATAAAAACAAAATAGAATAGAATAGAACAATGTAAAATAACAATATTGAATTTAAAAATACAACAAACTTATAAAATAAAAAATAAAATATAACATTAGAGTATAACCAAATAAAATAATATAAAATATAAAATAACATAAAATATTAAACTGACATGATCATTAAAAACTGCTAACTTTGGGCAACAACAACTGGCTAAACTTTTCACTCAATCAGATTGTGCTATTGTGCCATTTTGCTCTCAGGAACAGTACATGCAAATGAAAAAAAAAGTAATTCTCAGTTTAGGAAGTGAGAAAAGATCAGCGAAAGCAGACTTGCCCAAAGAACCCAGAACCACCAGTGCAGTGAGGATCCAAACCAGGACAGCAGAGATGTAGCGAATGATTACCATGAGGATCATAGACAAAACTGCAGCATGCACAAAACAGGATCAGCGGTTAGAGGAACACTCTAGGATGGACTAAAATCAGATTAAGATATTCTTAATCTTAATCTAAAACATTGTATTATGGAATTTAAATGTGTTGCAAATGTTGTTTCACATTATCTTAAAAAGGGATGACAGAATACTTCAGCCTTCATCTGATAGTGGCTCAGAACACTGCAATTATTACAATAATGAGCCTTATGTTTAGATGCTTGTTTGTTAATGCTTAATAAATGTACAAGTTAATTATCCTTGATTTGATATTGATATCAGGGACCAAAATTATGCATTTCAACTCATTTTACACATAAGAAAATTGAATCAAATGAGCCTCAGCAGCAGCAGGAAACAGAGAGAGTAGACGGTTACCTAACGCCAGTAGACACAGCCCAACAATGATCTCTTTGCTGGCCGCCACCCCGGCAATCAACCTGTTTAACATGCTGTTATCACTGACAAATGTGACCACCGCCTCAGCAAACTTAGCATAGCAGGAGATATCCACTGGCGTGCACCGGTTAAACACTGGAAGAGCTTTGCTGCAGAGATAGAAAAGGCCAGAAGATAGAGGACAGATCAAGGGGGAAAAGAGCTTGAGTTTATAGGGAGAGTTTGTTTGTCATGAGTTTGCTTCATACCTCTCTGGTACTGGAAGTTTGGGACACTTTTCATAGCGCTCGGGAAGTTGTGGGTACTTATGACCAGGTAACTCATATGAGCAAAGCTCAGACCCTAAAAGAGAATAAAAAGATGCATTATATTCAACATCACCCCTATAATGCTAGCTCATGCTAGCTCAAAGGGATAGTTCACCCAAAAATAAAAAAAAATGTGTCATTTACTCACCCTCAAGTTGTTCTAACCCTATATGAGTTTCTTTGTTCTGTTGAACACAAAAGAAGATATTTTGAAGAATGTTGGTAACCAAACAGTTGCTGGTCCCCATTGACTTCCATACATTTTTTAGAACAACTTGAGGGTGAGTAAATGATGGTAGAATTTTTATTTATGGGTGAACGATACCTTTTAGGTGGACAAGTAGTCGAAACAATGGCCCCGTTTACACCTGGTGTTAAGATACTGGTTAAATACAGGTGTAAAACGGGGTCTAAAACGTTTTGAGCTTGTCCACTTTCAACCACTTCCAGAGGTGGTTGAAAACACATTCGACCAGATTGCTTTTGTAGTGTAAACTCATGTGGTTGAATGTATTTGAACAGCACAAAAAAAACTCCTTCTCTACACCTACTGACCTAACTCGTAAACATTATGGGAAGCGCACTAGCTAGACAGGATTTAAACTTTGTCGACTGAAGACCCAAGTTTGGTTTGTAGATGAAAAATGTACATATGTAGCACAATGTTCTCTCACCATTCCTGATTTCTAGCACGCACTCACTTTGTTCACTATGGTCCTACGACTATCAGAGCAGAGATGAAAACTACTGCTCTGTGTGTTTTTCCGTTATCTCTCCGGATGTGTTCATATGTATGTATGTATATATGTATGTATTTTGTCCATTAGATCAAAAGATCTGAAAAAACCCATACATTTAACCACCCATAGACCCTCCCACGAATTAATCAGGACAGAAGTGGTTGAAAGTGGACAAAAGAGACGAGTTAAAACACCAGGTGTAAACAAGCTTTACTTGTGATCTTAACGCATCATAATACCAGGTGTCAACACGTCCAATCAGTTGAAATTAGTCTCAATAAACAGTCCCTCCAGAAAAACGTGGATTTTTTTATGTGATTGTTGCGGGCAAAAATCCTTGATTACGCGGCATGTTTTCTTAAAAAATGCGATGGAATATGCGGGATATTTTTGCAATTTTATGCGATGAAATTGCGGGAACTTGCAAAAACTGCGGTTTGATGCAAAAGAGGAAAAAAAGGTGATTCCCCCAACACCCTGTTCTCACTAGGCTACTACCTTCATGTAAAGAGTCATTTCTTATTACTTCCTATGATAAACAAGCGTACTAAATCACAGAATATTTAAGTTCTCATTCCATTTTATTTCGGACCTTCATTAACACATGACTCAAACTTACAAAACGTTGAGTCAAACAAGTTCTGTAGCTTTACAAAAGGAATATTCTACAACTTCTGTAAAAATAAAATATAAAAAAAATAAAATGTGTGATTGCTGTTTTATATAGGTAGCTATACAAAACAGACATCTTTTAAATTAAGTGCTTCCAAAGCACAAAGTGCAATCTCTTACTGCAACGTAAATTAAACATACTACTAATATACAGCGTCGACTTCCGTCTGTGGTCCAACACGCAGCTGCACGGAGTGCAAAATAATTTGCCCCCACTGTCATGTAACACACCGGGAAACTGTTTCACGGGGTCTTTTGCACTTATTTTTGTTGGCAAATGAGAATGATTTGCTTGGTTCATCATGGTTTTACCCTGGTTTTACCGCGGGGTTTGCAGATGATGTTCACGTCGCGTAATTACTTCACTTCATAAGGTTCCCATGGCAATAGGGGGAAAATAATGGGGCTTTACTTGTGTGAAGTAAACGCAACATTTTTCAACTTTCTGCTAAGATATATGTGACTATTTTCCAACGAAAATACAGGGATTTTGAAACCATGCTAGCCCCGCATATTTTGCTTGCTGAAATCGGCAATTTATGCAGCGAAAGTGCGGCGTATTTGAAAAAATGCGACCCCCGCATAATCGCGTTTTTCTGGAGGGACTGAAGAAAGACAAAATAACACTGACAGAAACTGGTTTTTGTTCAGAGATGTGAAAGAAGATATTAAGTTCACTAATTAAATTGTCAACTCACTACACATTGAATATGAAAGTGAACTCCAGAAACATAATGAACTGCCCTCATAAGCAGATACACAGAAAACAAAGAAACTCCAGGGAAACAATGATGTCATTCATATTCTCCCTTAGTGTCAGATGGAACGTGTCAAACCCTATAGACAGCAAGACTGGACTGTAAACAACAGAGACCGTACACCAAGACGGGTCAGTGGAATCTTTGTTTAGTTAACTCAACCGGGTCTTACTGGCTGTGCCTGACAGGACCATATGTCTTTATCTGAGTGTGTGTGTGTGTGTGTGTGTGTGTGTGTTGGTCCTATTTGAGTTCCTGAGAAAAGAACACTGTGAAAAGACACACACTGGGGGTCATGACCATATATATATGAGGAACGCCTTTGTCTTTCCCATGGATATATGTTGAGTCAGTGTCCTGGCATTGACGTTACATGCCCACAATATCTAACTGGGAGACCGACTCACCGTTCATCATGGCAAACCTCTTGAGGTCGTAGTAAGTCGCCAGTTCCTCAGTGGGACATTGAGACACGCACAGTGCCAGGGACTTAATCTTCCTCTGAATGATGTCTATGTTGCATGGATCCAGGAAAAAGACGAATCTGAGAATAAAACCACAAAGTCTCATTTTCAAGACAGGAATAGTATCTAACCTCAAATCTGATGACAAACTAAATACCAAAACAAGTTGTTTATTTCATGGGGTCTGATGTGATACCACAGAAGGACTGAAAACACAGCATTGTGCGATAAACATCGACTCTGAACAGCAGATTTTTTTTTGGCAGAGGGGAACTGAGAGCTTGTTTATGGGCCAAGCCTTCTCTGTGGCCGTGGCTTTACTTCAGCTTTTCATGTGGTGTGAAGTGGGCACGGCGCCCACGCGGGGACGAGAGACCCATTGTCTTGTGTGCTCAGCACAAAAACAGACTGTCAGTAGCAGGGGACGCACGCGCTTGAGGAAAGAGCACTTCAGCGTTAGCACAGATTCTGTCAAAACGGCCTGGCAACAGAAGAGGTTTAATGTAAGAACGTAGCCCAGATCTGTCCTCAGGGAAGTCTAATGTGAAAAGATTTGACAGCAATAGCATTCAGATATGCAAACTTCACGTACACGTATCTAGAACAGGTTGCTCTTTTAGAATACAAGTTTAGAGACAGAATTAATGTTTTAGGTTTTTCCTAGAATCATGAAAATAAAACTGGAAACATAACACGAACTGGGACATAACACAAAAAATGGGAATTTCTTGTTTATAATAATAATTTACCACATGGACATACACTATCAGACAAAAGTTTGGGGTTGGTAAGATTTTAAAAATATTTTTCAGTCTCTTACGCTCACCAAAGCTGCATTCATCGGATCAAAAATGTAGTAAAAACAGAAATGTTGCAAAATATTATTATAAGTTGAAATAACTGTTTTCTATTTGATTACATTTTAAAATATACTTTATTCCTGTTACACAAAGATGAATTTTCAGCATCATTACTCCAATCTTCAGTGTCACAGGATCCTTGAAGGATTAGTTCACTTCTGAATGAAAATTTCCTGATAATTTACTCACACCCATGTCATCCAAGATGTTCGTGTCTTTCTTTCTTCAGTCGAAAAGAAATTAAGGTTGAGGAAAACATTCCAGTATTTTTGTTCATATGGTTGCAGTTTCAGTGCAGCTTTAAAGCTCTCTACAGACGAGGAGTAATGGTCTTATCTAGAAAAAAGATTGGTTATTTAAAAAATAATACAATTTATATACTTTTTTGCCATACCGCTTCCGCCAACACCACGCGTGCACCTTTCAACATAATACTTAGCGCATTTGTGGTTAAAAACTATATAAATTTTTTTTTTCCAAAATAACCAATTGTTTTGCTAGATAAGACCCTTATTCCTCACCTGAGATAACGTAGAGCACTTTGAAACTGCAGTTTAGACCTTCAACCCAGTGAATCCCACTGAAGTCTATTATATGAACAAAAATACTGGAATGTTTTCCTCAAAAACCTTAATTTCTTTTCGACTAAAGAAAGAAAGAAAGACATGAACATCTTGGATGACATGGGGGTGAGTAAATTATCAGGAAATTTTAATATAATGTGAACCAATCCTTTAAGAAATCATTTTAATATGCTGATTTTCAGAATACTTCGATGAATAAAAAAAATAGCATTTATATCAACACCTATTCAGACACTTCACACGACATGAAGAACAGTGTGGACTCCACTGGAATTTGGAAGCCAGCCAATCATATCAACGGTCATTTACATACATTAGTCTTAAATACAGATAGCAAAAACCTAGCAGCAAGTAATAATTAAAGGTGTGTAATTCTGACCGAATGTTTTTGCAAAAAGAACAAAAAAGAATGTTTATTCAAATTATCATTTATTTTTTCAGTACTTTTAACTCAGTCCCTGTCAGCATTTTTTAAATTTGCCAACCACCGCCAGCATTTTCACAAAACTATCATGGTCCTCATTGGTTTTGTTTTCATATTGTTGTATGAATATCTGAATATGCAGTATATGAAAAGAAAGAATAAAAAGCATTTTAACAGTGAAAACATGGCTTGCCAGAATTTTCCCTCAATGGTAGGGGAAGCGTTGTCTCATAAATGATGGAAAATTCCGTCAATAGCGGGGAAAGAGTTAATGTGTGACTGCACACTATACTCAAGTGCTAGACAGTTTGAACAGAGTTATAAGCAGACTTCTAGGAAAAGAACAAAATATTATGAGGCCAGTAAAATATATAAATTTTCATACAGACAACTGGGGAAACGAAAATAAGCACTGAACCAAATCTAACCCAAAGCTCACTGCACAAAAACTGCTGACAACCTTTATAGCATGCAATAAAGACAGTGAACATACATGAGAGGCAAAGATGGACTATAACCCCATTAAACAGAGATAGATAAAGTGAGGGATCGTGGGCTGGGCAGTGGGAGCGGGCTGCTGGATAATGGTATTAGCAGCTGAGAAAGTAAAACTAAGCTAAGTGCATTAACCAGATGAACTCTGCTCAGCTAACAATATTAGCTTGCTAACTCCTGACACACACATAGTTACATCCCAAGCATGTACTTTATCCAGTACAGCAATATGGTTTCTAGTAGGGGTGTTTGATCACAGGTTTTTTGGAACTGACTGACACAAAGCCTTAAATTCCCTATATTAAAACAACAGCGTGACTTTTAGCATGACTGTCCACATTAGTCCAATTTAAAGACAACATTACATTGAAATGACGAGCAGCTTATCAATGTCATGTAAAAGTCATGTGAAACAGCCTTGGTTGAATATTATTTCAGAATTAAATAAACAAGATAGAGAAGATGACATTCTTTAATGAATTCATCTAATTACAACAGTCAGGTGATGACCCTTAATCTCTTTTCAAAGGTGCAAAAAGCTGCTTGGACAGCAGAGTACAAGACACTATCAATAATAAATACAATGCACACAAAAATACATACAATAATGTACACTGAGGTCTTTATTCATAATGTGAGTCTATGATTTATGATTAGTTTAAGGCTTATGAAAACAAATTAGAGTAACCCTGGAAAAACAAATTAATATTTATTGCATTAACAAAACATCAATGAAACTAAAATGCTGACACGGTGGAATGTATAAAGAATGTCTGTTATTTGTGACTGTTAATACGTGGAGGACAAAAACTCATGTGACAAAGCTGTTGTAATATGTCAGTGTCTGAATTCTTTGCTTCATTTCATTCTCTCCTTGCTGATATAATGCACTCAACTGCCATGTACTATAGAGACTGGATATTAAAGCCAAACACTAAATGTAGGTAAACTAGTCAACCATCCTGACCCATCCGCCTATATTGAGGAAGTATAGCAGTCGGCATTAACTTATTAAAATAGCTGAACAAGAAGTTCTGTTTTGATCAAGTATCTTGTCAGTAAATGTAAACAGCACTAAAGTAAATAACTAGATGAAAAATCCAGAACTAATGACATGCAGGCCAAATCTAGTCAATAAGGTCAGATGTAAAATCCTTCTACAGAAGCACATAATTAAGTCAAGTCAAGTCATCTTCATTTATATAGTGCTTTTCACAACACAGATTGTTTCAAAGCAGCTTCACAGTGATAATATGAAAGCTAATGGACGGAGATTGTTTTGGCTTTACAGCAGCTCTAAGAAAATATTATTATCGAGCTAAAGTAGGTCACTGATTGAATCACTTCCATTGTAGAAATTGTTAATTACTAACTTGGTTGTCATTTAAGCGCCTCCTTTCCAACTGAAAACCGAAGACCTTTAATGCATTCTTGCCGATCATTTACGTGTTTAGTCTACAGATTTGCGCATTTGAATGTGTATGTGCACAGACGCTTAGTCTCTTTTGCAAAGTGACATTGCCAAATTACTTGTCTGGTCCGTATGATACAGAAAAATTAGTCGTGTTCGTGGATCTATGCGAACTGGAATAATTTTGATAACATTTTATCTATACATAGGGAAAAGAAAGGAAAGGAGGCCTTCGCAGAGAATAGTTTAGTTGACACTTCAGGGCTCCGTTGTCGTCGAGTCTAGGCACAGGTCCTTCATCTCATCTGAATATTATTTATATGGTAAGTGGGAAGTAGAAAAGTAAAAGTCCACAGAACACAACCTTCCTATTCAACATGAGTTAACACAAATTAAAGCTCAGGAACAACAGAAATTATGAGAACAATTATGAGACAAGTCCAAGGCCTATGTCTTTCTCTTTCCTTTGACTCAAGAAGGCACATTCATTAGACAATGGATCCACAGGGAACAGCAATGTGCCACCCAGGCAACAGGCTCATTGGAAAACCGTGTCTGTGGCGATATTTCTGCAAAATGGTATTAAGTTGCTTCTTGCGCTTTTCACAACACTCATGAAATGCAATTGAAATGCGTGTTCAGTTTTATCCGAAACAGATGAAAGTGAATTTGGCCACATTTTATTAAGTTGGTTATTGTACGTATAACAGCAATTCAGAAATGAAATGTCTGGCAAACGGTGCTAAAAGGTAAATGCTCTATCGAGTTTGAAAATATCTTACAACCTAAACCCTATCATAAGCCTGACCAACAGTGTTAACAAAAAAGTGAAATGAAAACACATTTGCAGAAACAACCATGTAATTTAACTTTTATTGTGACTCGTGTACCAGGTGAGCTACCAAGCAAGGTTACTACGTCAGAAAAGCCATACATATGGAGCTGACTACTGTATTATTTTTCAAATCATGTACTATGGTAAAAGTTGGGCATGCCCACACTTTGAGAACCATTGGCCTAAAGTGTTAATTTCATCTAGAAACTGCCGTGAATTGTATGTATAGTTACGTTAGGTAGAGGCCAATGACCCTAGGTTTGCGATTTGGTTTGTGTGTGTGTGTGTGTGTGTTTGTGTGTGAAGAGAGAATGATATGGAGGATATTGTAGTGCTGCTCAGGGGTGATTGCACGTCTCAAGAGGTTCTGTATTTCGAGCCAAAGTTTAAGATGTAATAAGAGGAAGACAAAAATGAGCAGTCACGCCTTCCTGTAGGAACAACTCACTCTAAGTGGAATTTACCGCATCCATCTCTTTTATAACATGAATAAATGAAGCAATTACTCTAAGCTATATGTTGTAATAGGATAAGCAAACACTTGGACATGTACTAAATCACACACACACAATATCACCCTCATGAAAAAACTACTAATGTGAAACGCCAACATGTCTACCAATCGCAAAAAATGAATCTGTAAATGGGCAATTGGACTGTAATTTTACTGTCCTCAAAGGCTATCATTTTTAACTAATATTTTCATCGTGGCTGGATGGCAAAGAACCTTTTTATCATAAACATGAAATTATCTATTCAAATTGTGCTCTGTTTTGTTAGTAATTTCAAGTCAAATGTGAAAATTTCAATTGTCCCATGATGACCAGTGAAATACAGACACATATCAAAATGATCAATGTGGAAATGGTATTTAAACACATTTAACAAGTTATGAAGTAACTAGCTCCTGTCAGACGTCCCTCTGTACTCAACTTGCAAAGAAAGTGTAAAACTCACAGTTCAAAAAGCTTACGCTATATCCTATGCCTTCCCTATTCAACTGACTGAAAAAGCTAAACTGACACGATGCCAGTTCCGTTTTTTCAATAAGTTCAATACAAAAGATGGCTGAAAGGGGAGTAAAGCTTGGGGTAATTGTTAGTGAACTAATACTTTAAGTCTCATGCTCAACAAGGCTGTAATAAAAACAGTAATATTGTGAAATATTATCACAATTTAAAATAACCTTTTTAATATATTTTAAATGTAATTTATTTCTGTGATGGCAAAGCTCAAATTTCATTACTCCAGTCTTCAGTGTCACATAATCCTTCAGAAACCATTCTAATATGCTGATTTGCTGCTCAAGAAACATTTCTTATTATCATCAATGTTACAAACAGTTGTGTTGCTAAATATTTTTGTGGAAACCATGATGCATTTTGTCTATAATGAATAGAAAGTTTAAAAGAACAGCATTTGAATGAGAATTTGAAATAGAAATGTCTTTACGGTCACTTTTGATCAAGTTAATGCATCCTTGCTGAATTAAAAAAAAAAAAAAAAATTTTTAGAATCTTAGTGACCCCAAACTTTTGAATGGTAGTTTATGTTGAGAATCGAATATTCCCCACCCCCCTAAGAATGATGTTTCAAACCTATGTGGAACACAAAAGAAGGTGTTTTGAAGAACACTGGGTCCAAACAACATTGGACCCCATTGACTTTAATTGTATAAAAGTATCTTCTTTTGTGTTCCAGAAAATGTTAAACCGATTTGGAACAACATGAGGGTGAATAAATAATTCAGAATTTACTTTTTTGGGTAAACTATCCCTTAAAATTACATTTGTGCAAAGCCTACACATAATACGCAGGTAAATTACCCTCCGCCAGTGCAGCCATCTCTCTGACAGCTCCAGGAAGACATTTTCAAGCGATTATTAAGTTCACGTCTACTCTGACAAGCCAGTGAATACTCCACCAAATTAATCGCTCAGCCCTGTGATGAGTCAGATCTCAGACCCATCTCTAAAAAGCTATGTACAATTCAGTTCGACCACACCAAAAAGCCAAAAAAATGTCATTTGACAGCACTGCAAACGAAATGGCCTGCAATACCTGTCTTTCCTACAGGCTAGCACCCATTAAGGGCCGCACACTGTGACAGTACCTGTCCTCGGGGCCTGTACTGAATTATTCAAGGCTCTGTGTGTGTAGCTCAGATAGTCCTCAGCCATCTCGAGGTGAAACGCCAGCCGTTTGACATTTGCATTGATGTGATAATCAAGGGCCAAGGAGCTGGAGTGCTCTGATTTCACCGCTGACCATTTTACGGTAGAGAAAAACGGGTGTGCAATGAGGATGAGGAGGGGGCAAAAAATGAGGGTAGGGGACGGATGCATGCGGCTAAGCATAAAAAAACAAGCGAAAGAGGGATGAAAGGTAAGCTGACTCACTTTCTGTCAATATGGTCGAGACCGCTCAGCCGGACCCCTTCGATGGGCTCGTTGCGTTGCCCACATGTGTTCCCATAGCTGTCATATCCGAAGACGAGCCGTGCCGCCCCTCCAGTCGCGATGGTAAACCCACAGATGCCACACTGGAATGAGAGTGAATTAGCAGCGATCATGGAAAGTGTTAAAAAAAAAAACTACAGGCAAAAATGACGGTAACACTCCATTGCAGCAAAGGCTAAATAATTAACAGGATTCATCAAAACCTAATTATAGAACACTAAATCAAGAGATTCCTGTGAGTGTCTTCATTTGGTCAAAAGTCAGCATTCTCACGTACAAAACATACGTTGAGACATACACTAACAATATGTCCAAAAGTTTCAAGTGACAAGTATTTTGCATGTTCACACTGCTGTGCGACCACAAGCAATCACAACCAATCAGAAAATATTTGATGTATACTATACAGTTATGTGGAACAGGATTTTGAAGCTGTGAGATTTCACACTGGGTGGAGGTACCCTGCAAAACATCACAGAAATAGAAACCAAGTGCATTGCACTGGTTAGGATATCTAGTTAGGTGTCAATGTGGCATGCGTGCATAAACTCAAGATTCCCATACTGTTTGCACAATTACTTTTCATAATGTTATCAACTGTTTGTGAACACCAGATGAATTAAAAAAAATAATAATAATCACAAGATGACAAAACCCTATAAATCAAAAAGGTAATTTAAAAAAAAAAAAAGCTGAAAAAGTTAGTATGCGGAATGTTGTATTACATGGATATTTAATAAATAAATTAATGGCCATAAATTATTGCTTTTTGTTATTGATTATATATATATATTTTTTAGTTATTTTACCGTTTTATCACAAGAAACAGTAAAGTGTCCAGAAAATTGAACTCAACTTCAGCTTCACATCATAATCCTGATTTATCTGTCTGTTTATTTTGTTACAATGGCTATCTCCTTGTACATTATACAGCTTATTACAAAAATAAATAAATAAATAAATAAGTAATACAGCTGCGCGATTAATCGTGCAAAGATCACAATCTCGATTCAAACACACACACAATCTTTTTCTAAATTGACAATAATTCGGCTGTGTCTATTAAAACCTTTTACAAGTACAAACACAGCAAATATTCAAATCTGCATTGACGCTGCCGCTGACCCAGAGAGAGCAATTATCATGTATAGGTATGAAACAGCTTCACAAACAGTTTTCTCAACCACACAGTATCATTATTTCTGTCTTACAAACATTCAAATTATCAAAAAAGTTTATAGTTTGAATATAAACATTTATGTGATGGTAACGAGCAAAAATGATCATTTGAAAGTAACTTGACACTTCAAATAAAGATTGTATTGATTACACCGGTAGGTGACAAGTGACAGTTAAAAAAAAATGTATTTGTCATTGAACTATTCAAACATTTGATCAAAAACACTAATTCATCCAGTAATGAAACAAGTGAAGTCTTTTTGAGTGAGTCATTGAATCATTCATTCAACACTGTTTTTTTTTTTTTTTAAATAATCAATTTAAAATTAATATTTAACTTTTTTTTTTAATTAGACTGCAACAATTTGACATTTTGTCAGAACCTCTAGTAAATTACATGTTATTTTGTTCCGATGTCTATTCAAAATTGTGGGAAAAATCATGATTTCTATTTTAAACAAACAAACAAAAAAACAACTATGATTCTTAATTTATCCAGAATTGTGCAGCTCTAAAATGCAGTTATACAGTCTTACCCTGGATACCTGTCATTAATATCTGAATGTTGAATGCCATATCTGATCAGGAGTGCGTTTTCCATACGACGGCATATCTCACTGCTTAACTAGCATAGTATAATCCACCGTTGAAGAAATCAACTAGCTAGCCACGAATGTTTCCCAAAACAGTTGTCGCAAAATTGTAGTTCAACAACTTTGGTTAATGATATCACACATATGGTGAACAATGACTTCTTTTAATTGATTAGTTTGAGATTGAATTAATGCCAGATTGGTTGGTTTAAATTACGGGCATGGCATCGGAGGACAATTTTTTTTTTTTCCCTTTAATTTCCTTTCCGTTATTTTGCTTTAATTATAGATTCGATCATGGCTCATCCTTACATACTATTAATAGAGCAAATACACACATGAGCAAAAATGGCTCTTTAAATCTCTTGAAAACTAAAAGACTTAATTTAAATTTGTATATATTTGAAATGAAAGAGATTGTACTGAATATCAGCTTGCTTATTTTGCTCCAGATAAGATTTTATTAAGTCCACATGTCATAAACACAAGAAACTATGCTTCTAACCACAGGTTGAAGCTGTTGTTTCAACAACACAACACCGATGCCGTTTGCACATTTTTGTTGGAACTACAGTTGTGGGAAACACAGACTCACTGAACTATGCTGATAACGACAGATCCTGCGACCATAGTTCGATAATGTTTTAAACGCATTATCAAACTATGGTCGTACCCCAGAATTAAGAATCACAAGTAGTATATCATGAAGTAGTATATCAAAATGATTCAGTACCCAACCATAAACAGTAATATGAACATGTGTGACCAGAAGCACATTCATAACATGCATAATATTTTATATAAATTATGAATAAAGTGAATTATTGACTTACCATTCCCACAAGAAACAATGTAAATAACAGGAACCATGGCAGATCCGTGCAGCTTCGGTCCTCCAAAGGTTTCCATTCTCTTTTTGTCCTCTGCAGTGCAAAAACACAGTGACTCATGTTCAGTCATGCTAAAAAATTATTAGCATTTGATTAAAATAAAATGCCTTCTTCACATGAAAGACAAACTGATCATCAGATTCAGAGTTTCCCATACATTGATTTATTTGTAGCGACCCGCCACAATGTATACGAGTAATATACATTTATTATTGTATAAAAAACAACAATAGAATAATAAATAAAATCTGTATTAGTTATGAAACACTTAAACATAATATTTCTCTAAAAAAATGGCATCAGTCAATCTCTTTTTACACAATTAGTTAACATGCTGCAAATGTTAACTAGTAATTTCATACAAATGTAACAAATGTTACAAATGTAACCTGTCAAAATATACAATCAAAAGTCAATTTCACATAATACAATCCAATACATCCAATTATAAGTAACATCCTTTAGGTAACAGTGTGTTGTAAAAAGAGAGCAGTGCCTGTAAACATGTTTACTAACACACAACACAGTGTTGTGATGATCATCAGTGTGTTGCAAAAAAAGGACAAAGGGCTAACGGTTCGTTTTTTGATGCAGAGGCGAAATCATCATATAACCGTCATGGTAAAATGCATTCATCGCTATGTGCGGCCGCATAGGACATAATAATAGGATTACATGCAGCGCAAGAGACAGTACAGCACTTCACTGGCCCGTCAAAGGCGATCAGCCGTGAAACAATGTATCACAGCGCGCGCAACAATGTAACAATGTATCAACACATCCGCTAGAGATTCGTTACGCTGTAACACGTATTGTCGCGGGCAGCATCGCTTACCTCTGCGCTTTCACAGCATCCCATTGCCGGAGGGAGGTTTGGACCGCAAAAAAACTAAACGCTACACCGCAGGAAAACAATAACCCCAACTTGCAGGGAGTTGACGGTGTGTTTTTTACCCTGCATTAATCGCGCGCGTCGATCACATGAATTTAATCGGAGGGCTTTCCCCGGATACACTGCATAATAATGTTTGTTCGTTCCTCTCGCTCCAGGTAAAAGGGATTATTACTTTAGGATTTATCGCCCAGCACTTCCTGGTGGGTTGAGCAGGTGTAGCCGGAAAAGAACGGCAGCCGTCCATTCACAGCACGAGCTGGATGAGGCGGAACTCGCGCGGCATGTAGGGATGCTGGAGGAACCCGGGAAGTTTAAACAGCTCTGGTTTCATTCGTTAATTTAAGTCTGTAATAAAACTAGCTTTAAAAAATTGGCCTTTTTAAATCGTTTTAAATGCATTTCATTAATATTGTTTCATTTAATGCTGTATTATTAACATAATAATCATATCTGCTTATTTGTAAAATATTGCAAAACTCATGCCAACTATAGGACAACATTTCTGACCTTAAAGGGATAGTTCACCCAAAAATGAAAATGCTGTCATCATTTACTAACCCTTAAGCTGTTCCAAACTGTGTGAGTTTATTTCTTCTGCTGAACACAATGGAAGATACAGTATTTTGAAGAATGTCGGTAACCAAACAGTTGATGGGCCCCATTGACTTCCATATGTAAAAAAAAACACTATTGTCTTTTGTGTTCAGCAGAAGAAATAAACTCACACAGTTTGGAACAACTTAAGGGTTAGTAAATGATGACAACATTTTCATTTTTTTGCAATATCTCACAAAATAATGCTGTTAATAATACAGCACTAAATGAAACAATATTAATCATTTTGAAAAACACTTTTCAGTAATCACAAACAAGTTTAAAAGTCATTAGCACAAATAACCTATTGTGTATAGGAACACCATTACATATCTGTGCTTTCGAATGATGTCACTGGAGGAACCACCGAGAGTCTTTAAAGTTCTTCCAAGAATGTATGGGTTTTATTTTGTGCGTTCCTTGTACATTCCTGTCCTTTTGGAAAGAATGTTGAAAGGTTCTCCAGAGGTTTGAGCCAGTGTGTTGCAATTTGACACTCCCAAATGGGGCCTCAATTTTTTTATTATTATTATTTTTTTAAAAACATGGAAAGATCATGGAAATCAAAAATGTGGAAACTACTGTAATTCTTACGTCATGTAAAATAAAATAAAAACAATGTTTTATAACATGCTTGGGGCTAATACAACAGTTATACATTTGTAGCCCTAACAATAACAGTGGTATTTTTTTATGGAAATTATGGTTAATATAGTTTCATAGAGCGTATAAAGATTCTAGTATATATATATATCATAAGAATTATCATCTTCTGGTGATAAAAATATTTCTCTTTGGCTGAGAGTAATGATAATAATAAAAAAATTAAAAGATTTGACTTAGACCCCAACCAGACCTCACTGCATACAGATTGCAATAAAACAGGAGCAAAAGGTCACTGATGCTTGACCACTGTGAGCAGCACAAAAGCCCATATGGTCATCATCACCACCCAGTTGGGAATCTGCGTCACTGCTGCCTCTCACTGTGCTAGTCACTGTAAAAACCACACGAACACACACACATTCACACAGGCACTCTGTTCCCACCCAAACTCTCACACACTTTAACTGGAGATTATCTGCCTATCACAATTTTGGCTTTGAACACATAAAAACAGCCCTGGAATTACTTAATAAACTTTAATTCATGTTTTATATAAACTTGCCAACACTTTAATTGCTACCTTAATTTCTAAATTAAATCAAAGTGGTGCAAGTCACAACATACGTTGAAAGTTTATAACACTTTTTGACCACTTTGAATTTAATTAGACTTCTAACTGAAAAAATCCCGTGATAGTTTTAACAGATGTACATAAATATTCATTTGTATTGCTGCCTATAAGACAGACCTTCCAGAAACGATAAATAATTTTGACACTCTATTTAATCTTAGAAGTCGCACTTTTTGCCTGTTCTAAACTCGTCAATCACTTAAAAAATAGTACAACAATGTCCCACCTTTACCCAGCTGGACCTCGGCCGATAGGAGCTGGATGTTGACCGTCTCACCTCGCTCATCTTGCGCGGTGTGCAGCATCACAGCGCTCTGTCTGTGAGGGGTAGAGGCTCAGCTCAGAGACGCCAGCCTGGACCACAGAACAGCTGCATTGTTCCTTTGTTCTCTGTAGTACCAGGGAGAGAGTGAACATAGTGAGTTATTGTGTGCGCGCGTGTGTCACAGAGAGAGTTGGGAGAAAAAGAGAAAGAAAGAGGGGAGGAAAAAATCCTCACAGATTACTGTAAACAACAAAAGGGATTTTGTTGTCAAAACTGACAATGCTTTAATGTGTCTGTCCACTAGAGGGAGGTCAGACACAACAAATACAGTAAGAATCAAAACGGACCATTTCTACGGGATTTCTTTCACAACAATACTTGTAAGAATATATATCATTTTAACATGTATAGTTATATTTTAAATTTATCATAAATTATCGTTCGAAAGTTTGAGGTAACTAAGTTTTTTCTTTAAATAACTTTTATTCAGCAAGCATTTATTAAATTGATTAAAAAATGACAGTAAAGACATTTATAATGTTACAAACGATTTAATATTTCAAAGTGTTCTTTATGTTAACTTTTTATTAATCTAAAAATCCAGTAAAGATTATATATATATATATATATATATATATATATATATATATATATATATATATATATATAAAACAAAATTTCTTTATTTTTGAGAATAAAAGACTTTTTTCTAAAACACAAAAAAAATATTACCGACCCCAAATCTTTCTAACGGGTGTGTAGCCTATAAAATACAATTGGGTCCAAAAGTATAAAAACTTTTTTTATTGTTATAATTTAATCTTTTATTGCAAATTAAGTTATTTGCACTACGATTTGACTGAAACATTTATTTGGAAAATTTAAATGTAATTACTTCATATGATAAAGATCAACCCCTCAGTCTTGACTGCTGCGATTACTGACGTCCCACCTCACATCCCCTGTGTTAGGATTATGTTTGTTTTGGACTGTTTTTTCATTTGTCACATTGTCCTCCTTTGTTCAGTTTTTCCCGCCACTCTTTTGTTGTCATAGTTACAGATTTGATTTGAGTTTCAGTTCAGGTGTGTCACAATAATTTACCTCGTTATCTTCTCCGATTGCCCTTGTAGATGTACCTTATGTTCTCCCTCAGTCCCTGTCTGTTCTTGTTTCTATATTAGGCTATTTTGTATTTCTCCAAGTTCTCCTGAGTATTATTCATTTAAGTCTGTTTATCCTGATTCTCCTTCATCATGTGCTTAAGTATACAACCTAAAACCCTGAAGATTTTGTCTCCTTTTATAACTGAATTTTGAAGCTCTTGGACAATTTTTCACCTCTAAAATCTCGAACTGTATTATTCACTCGCTCTGTGCCCTGGTTTACTCCTGAATTCCGCCAGCTCACATCTAGAGGTTGGCGCTCGGAACCCCTTTATAAACGAATTGGACTTATGGTACATTGAGAGCTGTATAGTGAACATGCTCGTCTTTATAAAATGGCTTTTTCTGCTGACAAATATGCTTTTTATTCACATCTAATTGATTCAGAGATTGTTAAAGCCTTGTTCTCCAGTGTAAATCACATTCTGAAGCCTCCTGACACACTTCCTGCACACCTGTACTACATTTCTCAATGTGATAAATTTGTCTTTTTTTCAATGTCAAAATAACTGCCATCCACCAACATGGGTAGGCCTCTTTGGCTAACCCATACTGTAGTTCACCATACATCATATCTCAACTGATGTCTCCTTCTCTCTCTCCTCTTTTTTCTTGCTATCTGAACTAGAACTTTCTCATCTTATTTACAAAATTAATTCTTCCATATGTTTACTTGGTCCTATACCAACTCATTTTGTAAAAGCCTGTTTTCCTTCTTTTATAACTCATATTCACACCTCTCTTAGCGCCGGCATTGTTCCATCACTTTTAAAATAGTTGATATAACCCCAATTCTTAAGAAACCTTGTACAGACCCTAGCAAGATAACTTCTTTCCCATATCAAATCTTCCTTTTATTTCCAAAATTCTTGAAAAAGCAGTTGCAGGACACATCCATGCTCACCTAAGTAACAATGACTTATATGAATGTTTTCAGTCAGGGTTTCGTTGTAAACATGGGCACCGCCTTGGTGAGAGTAACTAATGATCTGTTAATGGCTGCTGATGAGGGGTCTATTCTTGTTTTGCTTGATTAGTGTGCAGCTTTTGACACACTTTCACACAATATTTTGTTGTTTTTGCGCTGTTGGCATCGCTGTATTCCTTTCGCCTGGTTCACCTTATACCTTTCTAGTTTGTACAACAAAAAAAATTTCAATCCCAACCTTTTTCTGTTAGCTGCGGTGTCCCCCAAGGATCTGTCAGATCCCCAATTGTTCCTCTCCCACTTGGTAATATCATCTCTAAATTTTGTATTAAGTTCCGCTGATGATACGCAACTATCTTTATGTATGAAGTAGTATGTATCTTCAAATCCTGATTCCATTCATCTTCCTGCCTTTCTTAAACTTAATAGCTGTAAGACTGAAGTACTCCTTATAGGCACTAATTATATTCTTTCTGGGACCTGCAATTTTTCATTTTCCATTGGCAATTCCTCAGTTTTTCTTATCTGCCAGGTTAGGAACTTGGGGGTCATCTTAGATAGCACTCTTTCATTTGAAGATCACATCAATAGCATAACAAGGTCTTGTTATTTTCATCTTCATAATATTGCTTGCCTCCGTCCACTTGCTCACCACGCATAGTACTGCTATTCTTGTTTACTTGCTTGTCACCTCTTGGATTGACCACTGTAACTCTCTTTTATCTGGTTTAGCACACATGCTTCTTCATAAACTCCAGCTGATTCAGAATTGTGTTGCTCGTATCATAACCTGGACTCCATATATACAACATATTACCCCATCCCTTCAACAGCTTCATTGGCTTCCTATCAAATTCCACATTGAATTCAAAATTCTCCTCCTCACTTACAAATCTCTTCATAACTTTGCTCCGCCTTACATTTCAGCCCTACACACCTTCTCGAACTCTCTGCTTCTCTTCATTTGGGCCTCTTCCATACACGCTCTGCTCGTCTAAACACCATGGGCCATAGGGCCTTTAGCCATGCTAACCCTCGCCTTTGGAACTCACTCCCAGTTAATACCTGTAATTTAGACTAAGTATCCCAATTCAAAGTCAAAATCAGAACTCACTAATTCAGAATATTTTATCCTTCATGATTACTGTCTGCACTCACATCTAGCACTTTTGTTTTTTGTTATTTTTACAGTTTGTACATGTTTTTAATTGTTATTTTCCTCTTTTATGGTTTAATGACATTATATATTACGGACACTGTTATTGTTGTTACTTCTTGTTCTTGATTTATGATGACCATGAGTGATTTAAAAGTTGCCTTAAATAAATCAAATGCATTATTATTTATTATTATTATTATTATTATTATTAAGTTTCTAAAAAAAAAGATAAAATAAAATAACATGCATTGCATTCTTGGTTTTTTTTTTTTTCAGATTTTCTAAAATTTCAGAGTGACCTCAGAGTTTTGGACCCCCTATATTGTATATAATAAGTATATTACATTAAAAAATAATAAAATTCAGAGTTTTCTTAAACCTCAGTTTCCACAGCTTAATAGTAATTACAATTTTTTAATTCATTATTTATATTTCTGGTATTTAGTCAATGTCAGCATGTGAAGTTATTATTATCTCTCTCTCTGCGTGGTACAGTGAATACAAGTGACATAACCTAAATTATCTCTCACAGATGGGTGGAACATTCAATTTGCTATCCTACTTCATGTTTATGCATCTTCAGCAGTTTTAGAGAATGTCTCACTGGATTACGAAGCAATTAAACATTTTTAGAAGAGATTTTGAAGTCTCAGCAACATCTGTAGGAGATTGTTTTTCTTTGCTCTTATAAACAAAACAGGCCTATTACTCCTTAAACCCATGTTGCTTGAACTTTCCCCTTAAATGTGGTGAAACAGCATTGACGTGTCAGTCACACACTTAGTCAGCACTGTTTGGCTTGTTTATCAGTCCATTCTCAGCTTAGGTGTTATTATTATTCCACAAGAGCCTTTAGTCTATTTTTGACAAAGAATAATGTGATATTTGTGTTTCTTGGTATAGCTCTCTGCATCTAGCATTCCATTTTTCTTTATCTAGAAAGCATCAGTCCTGCTCTTATTCTATGGACATGAAACGTGGCAAGAACACGCCGAAGGTGCCAGGTATTTCCCACGCAGGATCCATGAATGACCCACTTTACTGAGAAAAGAATCGGAATGCCAACTTCTCTATAGCAACGTATGGGAAACTTCAGAATTTGTATGATTAATCAGGTGTAATAATAATAAAACAAATGTATGGATTTGTTTTATAATTGGTGTGGCATGGTGTATTTACCAAACAAATGAAAAAAAACTGAAAAAAATGTTTGTGTTGCATTTACATACTTTGAAACTATTTTCACAAAGCAATTGTTAATAAACTTCACAAACGATAGATTGTGTAGAACATATGTTCCCTGATTTTCTGAAGGATGTATTCCAATATTTCGTCACTGTCCTCCACTAACAATGTCAGAAATATGTCATGACTTCCCGTAGCAGAAGAGCTGACAGCAGTGGGCTGTATTTGCCAACAGCTGTACTGCAGCAGATGCAGTACATGAAGCGGTAATATCAGCTGACCCTTCCTCCAGATAGTGAGATCACACAGGTTACTTAAAGGGATAGTTCACCCTAAAATTGTATACCATATAGTGTTAGGTGAAAAACCAACAGAAATTTAATGTATTATTATTACAAAATTCTTGACCTTGGCCGTTGGTCTTCTCTGCGCGACTTGTGGATTCATGAGACTCTCACCGCAGTTCACTCTCTTTTGCCCAGAAAAGGCACACAAGCTGTGAGAGATCGAGATTAACAAAAACAATAAAACAATAACAAAGATATATAAGTTACATTTCATGTCATGTTTTCGTTAATGTTGATTTCTCACAGCTTTCACGGAGTGAGCTGTGCAGCGCTAATAGGATCTCAAGAACATCCACATCTTGCAGGCGTTCACAGAAGACCAATGACCAAGGTCAAGAATTTTGTTAAATAATGCATTATATTTTGGTTTGATTTTCACTAAACCCTATCATATCGCCCCAGATCACTTGGAATATATGACGCGTGTCACATGGGACCATTCTGTGTTGTCATGCATTAATTTAATATAGTCTGTTTTGTTCTGCTAGTGTTATGAAATACTAAAAAAAAAACTGTCCCTGCAGATATCATTGGAACATATAGGGATAAATTTGGATACTGGGGGGGGGGGATTAACATGACTCAGTGTTTGTGTTTCTCACAATACTATACCTGGCTGACAAGGCCAGGATTTTCCAGAATTTCTCTAGATTTCACAACGTCAGTTGCATCTGTATTGCAACACCATGACAAACACCAAACATAGCTTGGCATGTGCCATGGCACAAGATTGTACTCAGTTTGTACCTGAAGAGCTGAATTTACTTAACTGGTTTATGGAAAATAGATCCCTGATAAGGATTAAAGGATTAAGAACATAAGCTCAATAATAATAAGTGTCAAATAGGTTAATACATCTTATTCTGGTCTAGTCTGACGTCATTTAAGTTATTATACAGTTTTATTTGCTTCTTGCGTACTGAGAGGATATAGCTAGAAGACGATAGATAATAGAGCATAGAAACTTGAGAAAGAAATGTCTTCCCCAAAAGACTTTGTACTGAGCATCACATCAACCATATCTTTCAAAGAAAGGGAACTCACTGAAGTGCAGACAAGGGAAAAAGAATGTGCCAATTCTGCCTGCATTCAAGACCCTGCGACTGCAAACTCTGTTATCATCTGTTATCATATGTACTTTGGATATTAAATCTTTCAAGTAGGATTCTGCTCATTAAAAAGCAAACAAAGTATCATAGATTCCCAAACACCAGTAGAAAAGGCATCTTCTCATGGACAGTGTTGGAAAGTAACTAGTTACAGTAATAATATGACTTTTTCCCCCGCATTGTTTTCATGGCATTCATTCCTCAGCAGATGTTTGCAGTTACGCAGTTAAAGAGCTGTTTTGGGCTCCACGTGTTGATCCAGACCCAGTTAAATGTGCAGCATATTGGATGACCGACAGTAACCCCAGCGCTGGGAGCGGATGCGCTATAAAACCACTTCAAAATCCTCAAATGCTTCTTCACACGAGCAACACCGGCGTCAGACTCCAGAGGGAAGAACATACATCTGATTAATAGGGATTACAGCGAATGTCCATCAAAGATCTTCAGCTGTGTCTGGGTAAGATACATTTATACTTCGTTTTCTTTAACAACGTTATGTTTTTGTGGAGAATGAACGCAAATGCAACGTTTTAGGTGGCGTATTGAAAACATAACAACATTGTCACAAAATTTTAGTAGCCATTTATTAAGAGAGAGAAAGAGTAAAAGTTGTCAAAGGAAATGGTTTTGTAAAAGTTTTCGAAGGAAATGGTTGAATAAAAGTTCTGTCTACTGGCACAAGTATTTTTTCTCCATCGAAGTAATGCTTCAAATGAAATTGTGCGACCCGCACTTGATATATAACCGCATAACAATCTTCAGAAACAAAACCTGACGTTATTTTTAAAAATCAAAAATAACAGAAAATAGGAATTTTGTGGCAGTTCTTTAGCAGTGGACAGAAAGATCTGAAGTGTTACTTGAGAACAGCATAAGAACAGTGAACTAGAGAGACAAAGGTTCAGGGTTCTGGTACCTTCGGACAAACTGTTCTCGTTTTTGTCTTCAAAACTTAAAAACGAAGAAAACGTTCATTTTTCACATATTTGACTCTTCTCATGAACAGTGTTGGGCAGTAACTAGTATATAATAATAGTAATAATATTACTGTTGGCATAAAAAAACAGGTATATATATATATATATATATATATATATATATATATATATATAGTAATATTTGTAATAACTTCTGACTGTGATCCAGTTTGGTCAAATGATGAGGCAGAAATGTGTTGTTAGTAACATTTTAGATGAATTTTATGGGGAAGATACACAATTACAACTTATGTGGGGCGTGAAGGAAAAGTAATATAACCAATAGTGTTACAAATTACGGTTTCCAGAAAGTAATAAGTAATAATATTACTTTTGAAAGGAGTAATTAGTAATGAGTAAAATGAGTAACGAGCCCAACACTGCTCATGAACATAAAAAACTAATCTCATGTGAATTTTTTTCCTGTGTTTTCAATTTTGTTTTCATCACAGTTTGTTCTAATTCACCAAATGGAAACACAATACGTACAAAATGAATAAACATCTTGAATATTCGATCTGTGAGCTCGAATTAAACGCCCCTTTCCACTGATTGTTCAACCAAACATCAAACCGTGCTGTCATCAGTACTTTCACACATTCTCACAACAGAATAATAGTCATGCACTGTACTTATTCTTAAAGCGTTTTTTCCTCTACATTACACTACACAATCTTTCCTCTCTTTCTCAATCACATAACCAGACTAATGACTTGACACAAAACATACCAGCACAGAGCCTATACAGGGCTTTCTTCTGCGTAGACATAGGTTCACTAATTACGCGAGAGAAAATAAGCCAGAGAAATACACTATTATAGGTGTTTATTTCTGAAAGATGCATGTACCCCGCATCTGCTCCCACATTACCCATTAGTCTACTTATTTGGCTCACCGCCTGTTTAATTTAGCTGGCCAGTTCTCAAAATCAGTGTTGCAAAGCTGCATGACACACTGAACAGCGCAGAGCAAATGGATTTACATTGTAGTGAAGCCCAGACTAGTAATAGTCAATGCACCAGTCGTAAGTTTTGTCTAGGCAAAAAGCTGAGCTTAATATTGAGTATTAATTGATGTCACTCAAAACTGTGTTTTTTTTTCTCTGCCAGCTAAACTTCCAAAACAAAGTCACAGAACCACTGTGCGACTGACCCGCAGCATTGACGCACAGAGTGTTCACTGATTTATATAAACCATAAATAAAGATAATATATAAATAATACATAAATAATTCCTGAATGAAGCTGAGTATTTGAAAGAATTGGTTGAGTGAATGATTCAGTGGCTGTTCTGCCAGGTTCTATTAGTGCACTAATATGGTAATATTCGAGGGAACAGCCATTTGTAGTAGTGTCTGAAACCATGGCCCTGTCCCAAATGGCACCCTAAACACTCACAGTCTTCTTTTGAGCCTGCACTTTTGTGATGTAACGCTGCTTTGACTGTCAGGAAGAAGTCGGCTGGTCCAATGTGGCCACAGCGTAATAATAGTATTCCTTTTTCACAGATTATTAAATTAAATTTAATTAAGTTTAATTAAGGTTTATAGATAGTGTCCATGACAGAGATCAAGATAAATCTTTTCATCTTACTACTGGAGCTACCAGTTTGCTAGGTTTCAAATAATTATTAAACAGCAAGCACAAACTATGCAAAAACAGCAGCCCTTTCAGCACACTCAGTGTCCAAATTTGCGCACTTGTTTTCATTCTCTCCTTCTTGTGAACTATTTTAATGGACCAATGTAGGGAATAATGAATATGTACGCCATATATGGGGCCATTTCGGACACAGCCAAGGACCCATATAGACAGCCATTTGAGTTTTATTCCTGAATTAATCAGCATTTGAGCGAATCAGTAGAATAAATGACTCGTTCAATAACACACTGACTTGCCGCCACCTACTAGTGGTAATTCATAATCCAAGTATCGTTTCCAAGAATTCAAGTATTCCAAAGTAATCCAAGTATTCATTTTGTCATTCATTTCATTTTTCTCTACAAAATATTGTTTAAGACATTAACCTCATTACATTATACAATTGCTGTGTAAATGAATTACTGCCCTCTAAGCAGCATTTAACTGTATAAATACATCTAAAAGCAACTTCAGATGCAGTTAATTTACCACATACCTCTGCAGTGCAAAGATGTCTTTGGTTGATAATGATTTAATTGGTAACAGCATATAGTGTCATATAATTCCAATTTAACTGACTAAAATTAAGAATTTAACATTAAAGATGACATACATATTTAATAAGGTTAGAAAAAAAATCCTAGGTAAAAATACACAAGAAATTTGAGGGACAAATATTTCCCCTTATGGGAATGTTATTATCTGATAGTAATAGATGGCATTAAATATAAAAATACTCTTCATTTTGGTTTTTATTGTGTTTTCATTTAGTGAATTAGAGCAAAGAGTAATAAAAACAAAAATAAAAATATGAAAAAACATGAGATTAGTTTATTAATGTTCATGAGAAGGGTCCAATTTATGATAAACTAAATGGACAAAGTAAATGAGTGGAAATGGTGTTATAAAAAGAAAATGTTTCATACAGCTTTTACCATCTGCATCTGTAATGGTGGAAGACATCAAATATGTGCTAGAGCCTGAGAAAGAATAGGAATGACGTCTGAATTCTCAGAACACGCAGCCTCAAGCATTTCACTGGGATTTGAGCTGAACATTTTGGGAAACACCTGTAATTATAGTTGATGACAAGAATTATTTATATATAAAACACATAAATAGCTGTTTGTATTTAAGCACACAGTCATGTTCATTCCTGATCTGCGCATGATATAGAATGAACGAGTGACATGTACTGGGGTTTGTAAGGGCCACCATACAAGTTCCTGGCCGCTGTGATTAATTATGTTTTGCACTTTGCGAATCTCAGCCATAGCCTTGCGTTTTGCATCAGTAGTAAAATTGTGGGTAACAATTGGTGTACAGAGCTGTAAAATTAATGTGGATTGCAGGTCAGATAATTTTATCTCAAAGAAAATTTAATGGAATTGTCTAATTTGTCTTGTGAGAGTCATTTTTCTAAAGTAAAAGTGTCTCATATATCTCTTTGCTGTGTAGAATAAAGAAGTGAGATATTTAAGAGCTCTCATTTGTCATTCTTATTTCCTGTGGGTGATGGTTTACCCTATAAAGCCTACTGTATTTGATGTACAAATTTTTAAGGGCTCTAAATTATCAACATGTTCAACTCTTTGCTGAAGAACCTGTTGTACACAATGTAGTTTTTTCACAAGTAAAAGGTCTTTTAGTACGATTCTTAAAATATCCCCCTTCAGGTCATGCTACACGTGTCGTTTTGTTGTGAAATCTTCATTTGATTTTTTTTAAAGTAAATGTAAGAATAACTTATATTGTTCGTAATATTTCAAGATTACCAGACTGAAGCAACTTAGAATTACTTCATTATCCATATGTCGTCTTTTAGAAGAATCCTGTCAAAATGCGAGTATTAAATAGGATACATCAGCCTCTCAAACATCATTGTATTGCATTACATTATATGTTTTGCCCCCACAATAAAAACCACAGAGCATTGATAATAAAACTAAGCATTTATAATATCACCTTACTAAGACATATTATTGGGAGGTTTGGAGTGACAACTGATATTATTTGCACTTTATGCAAGTAGTCTCATTGAATTACATTTCAAACTATCAGAATTTCATCTTACTTTTTGGCCATAGTCAGCAACTGCGTCAAATAGCATATTTTTTCTCTGAATAAAACTGAGGTGTTTTTTTCTCTTTGAATATGAGCTACATATTCTCACTATAATATATGAGCCAAACAGCCTGATGTATCAAATATGATACTCAAATTCATTTATTTTTTTGGAATATTATTATATGTCAGGCTTTACAGGATTACGTTTTATTTCAGTCCTAGCTCATCTCACACAAACCTGATCATTTCTGTTTTGGGTTAGCTGATTAGATCACTGAAACAATACAGACTGTTAAAACAATGCAAGCGTTAGATGAAGATCACTCAAGAATGTCTGGACCCTTTTCGCATTTGAATAGCGTCATTCTCTCCCTGACCTGCAGCAAATCTGTGCATTTTAAATGAAGCTCTTTGATCAAACATGGCCATTAGGAGTGAAGCTACCTACTCCAGAGACCCTAATGGCCTGTGAAATTCCTTGCTTGATGATTCTCTGACACTACAAGGTCCACCGCTTCCAAGAATTATGGGAAAAAGAAAAGGTTGGCCTTCCCTAAAACGGGGCATGAGAGGAGAGATGAAAAGACAAGACGTGAGCGAGCAGCAGAGTCAGATAGGAGGGCTGCACTTTGTCCTGGACTTTTGAGCTGCTCTGTTGTTCGCTGCTAGATGCCTTTTTCATCTGCGTGCCTCCTCTGTGTCATTGCAGTTCAGTTGAGAGCTGAGCGTGAAGAGGGACCCGAGTGAAGATGTCTATCTCCACTCAGCTGGGTCTGCTGCTGTGGAAGAACTTCACCTATAGAAGAAGACAAACGGTAAGGACAACAGATTTATTGTGCATACATATTTCTGGTTTTCTTAATTGTTTTTCTACCTGCTATCACCAACAAAAACAGCATTTTTTTCAAACGCAAATATCATTTCATCCGTAACATGTTACACATTATGTTTAGTTCACTTACAAATGTAATGATTCATTTAAAATCATGCTGCTATTAGAGTCACTAGACTGATTCAGTCACTTTAGAATTAATTTAATCACATCTTTATTTATTGAAGGATATATAATCTGAAGATGTTTTCATCCCATAACAACCCAGATTTGGTTATTTTAACATCATTTCAATACAGAATGCTGCTATATAATGATTCTCAGGCCAAAGCAAATTCAAACCACATTTATGTGACACTCCTAAAAGTGATGAAGGTATAGAGAGACATAGAATTCAAATATAAATCTCCTCAAAATAGGGTATTTTACTCTTTAAACCATTACAAAACATACTGTGTACTTTTAGAAGAAAAGATTCTATATACCTTAAAGGCACTTCATATATAGAGCCATCATGGGATCATTTAATGGATTTTATTTTAATTCATTAATTTGGTTTTAATTCATTTTTTCATTTTAATTCAATTTTATTAAACAGCTTGTAAACATACTCTAGAATCTGTGGTAAAAATTGAAATAACCCTTTAAACTTGAAAGTGTTACGCACTTTCATGTTTCATGTTTATACCTTTTTGGCATAAAGTGTTTGTGAAAATTGAGTCAAGAACCCTAGGGTTCTATATATAACCCCATTGTGGGTGTACCATACCATGGTATTTTGATATATAACATAGTACTGAAATTTGTATTTTAACAAGGTACTTCCAAGAATATGGTAATTACAAAAAAAGTTATAATAAAAATATTTAAATGCAAGATACATGTCTTAAAACATGGTTGTCCATAGTATGTCCAAAAACCCATGATGGAACAAGATATGTTTTATATCTAAAGACTTGCATGAAAAATACAGTTGCTTCATTGACTTTTCTATAGTTTAATGGTTTGAAACAGTAGAATACTGATGCATTTACCTTATTTTTAAGTAACTAAGCATTACCCAAGAGAGTGGGGAGTGGGGAGAGAGGGTAAGAGTGGTCAGATGAGTTTCATTCCACATTGGGTCGATGTAGACATGCCATGTTCCTTGTGGATGTTTCCTCTCTGCTCTGGTGCTATATCTGGAGAGTCTGATCGATCCACTGTCATGTATCAATAATAAATGTTGTTAATAAAAACCTGACCTTGATGACATTACTCACCAGAAGCCCTTACTTTAGACACCGGAGACTGAGAGCTTTTTTCCTGAGAGCTCCTTAAGTCACGTTTGGTCTCTAGTGTCTGCACTTCATAGAAAACGCTGACTGTTTTGTCCTCATGTGTTTGACTTGTGCAGCTCCAGCTGCTGACGGAGATTGTGTGGCCTCTCTTTATTTTCTTCATCCTGATCGCTGTGAGGTTGAATTACCCGCCTTACGAACAACATGAATGTGAGTATACTACGCAGTCGTGTACTTTTTAACCTGTGAAAAGAGAGAAAAGCATTTTTAGAAGCGATACGGTTGTGTTGTGTACACACAATTCAGCATTTATCTTGTTTTGTAACATTAAATTCTGACTTGGCATTGGAAAACTAAATGGCTTCCACGTGTTGCACAGAAAACAGCTTTTGCAGTTCAACATGTGCATATTAATGGCATTGCATAACCTTAATATATGGTGCATGCAGGGGTGAAAATGCACGTTTTGTTTCATTGCATGATTCTTTATGGCGCATTATTATCAGATGTGTCAAGCTCGCAAAGTGTTTATGAGTTTTCACTGATAACTGAGTAATTTGTCTCCTGTCAGTCACAGATGATGTGTAGGAAGATAAGGTGATCCTATCAGGATCCTATCAGGGATTTAAATAGGGCCCTATAGGCAAAAGACTACCATTTCCACATTTTAAATAACATTTAAACAAGCACAACATGTTCTACATTTTTATTATTAGCTGTTATTTGATATAATGCAATGATATTGATTATTACATGTACTAGCTGGTTAGTTCAGTGTGTTATTATGTCTTGTTTAATAGCACCTTAATAGCACCTGAGCTTTTATTATGCCTGATTGAATTTCTAATCTCATTGGTAAAGTTTTATCTATGAGGAATATCACCATGCCCTGAGTAATGCTACTCATTCCAGGCGTAAACTAGTCATGAATTCAAAACACAATGCCTGACTATAGTGTCCTTTGCAAAGACATACTACATTAAATGTAGTATTGTAATGGATATGATTTTGTGAGATTGTGAGCTTTCTGTTCTTCATTGTGGAACTGTGAGCCTTGGTCATGAGATTGTTGACGTCCAAATGTGTCCGTGTGCTACCGCTTTGGTTTAGAAAGGAAACAGGAGGTACTGAGCATAATTTCACTTCTCCTAAAGTCTGGACTTGTGTAGTGATGGATGAAGAGATTTGTCATATGTGAGTACAGGCATGTTGCAACCTCGCTTGCTGAAGTGATTAAATGGACACAGAGAACAATGTCCATCATGTTGGTAATAATCAATTTTAGGACTTCAAAACCAGCAATATTATGTCCATTAAGCTGTAAACACATAAATTATGTGGATGAATGAATGCCAAAAAATATTATCAAAGAAGAAAAAAAAAGATATATTTTTTTTGTATTGTCATATTTTTATTCTGTAAAATACTGCAATGCATGAATATATTAATTTAAATTCAGCATAAATTAAATTTCATACAACAAATACTGCCACTCCAGGATAAATAAGAATGTAATATTTTCATTACTATAATATTAACTATAGTATATATATATATATATATATATATATATATATATATATATATATATATTATTTTTATTATTATTTTACTATTACTGTAATGAGAACTGGGGAAAATGTGCTTGATTATTGTGAAAAAAACAACTAATGTTCTTAAAAATAGACTTCATATCCTTAATTTCCCAAATATAACTTCTTCTTTTTTTAATTTTAGTTTAAGTATGATCCAGATATCTCTTCCATTGGTTTTCTTCAGTTTCACACAGTTATAAATTATTTTAAATAAAATAAATATATGGAATTGAACAAATGTCCCCTGAATTGATTACTTCATGCTTTAAGTATTATCTTATCTTTGCTGTGCTCAGCAGTGGAGCAGCTGGCAGTCTTAAGGTTGACTGATAGCAGACCTACATATTTGACTCATTATAGAAATAACAGTGAACGTCTGGTGTGCGGGTGGGGGTAGGGGTGGACATAGGTCACATATACCGCTTAGGTAATAACTCGATAAGGCCCCCTCGTTGACACTTCTTCCAGGGATGGAGAGTCAGATGTTAGCTGATGTTTTTAGGTCTGTGGGAAGATAAGGCTGTGCTGTACATGGGGATGGGCTGCAGCTCTAAGAGTTAGAAGTAATGAAAATCTCATCCAGCACATCATGTCCATGCCAATGGATGTCCAATCTGATAGCATGTCATTCACTATCTGGAAGCCTCCACCTTCCACCCCATTGAAGTATTCTATTTTACAACTTTTTCTGATATCAATCTATGTCAGTGTCTTGATTATGCTGGCTTTATTGTATACACTTTCTCTCTCCTGCTCTTCAAGAGCGCCTTAATGTGGAAACTCTTTTCAACCCTCTTCAATGAGGTAGTTAATTTTGTCTCCCTTTATTTGTTACAGGTCACTTTCCAAACAAAGCCATGCCCTCAGCAGGCACCCTGCCCTGGATCCAGGGCATCGTCTGCAATGCCAACAATCCGTGCTTCCGACACCCAACCCCTGGGGAATCTCCAGGAGTCGTTGGGAACTTCAATGATTCCATGTGAGTTGTTGCCTACAGCTGAAAATTTCAAAATAACAGAGTTGTCAGCTCTAATGTGGCCTATTATATGTAATATAAGACACTGAGTGCAATTTGGTACCAATTCTGCTTTTTTTTTTAGACTCTCACGCCTGTTTTCTGATGCCAAGAAGATCTTACTGTACAGTCAAAATGACAACAGCTTAGATGGATTCAAGGAGCTTATCAGTGCAGTAAAAGCCATGCAAAATAACACAGCTGGTGAGTACGGTACAGCGGCCTAGAATGAAAAGATTTTCTTAAAGAAACAGCTCACCTGAAAATTAAAATTCTGTCATCAGAATTTGGTAGATGCATTTATCCAAATCGACTTACGTTTTTTTCATCAATTCTTGCTTTCCCTTTGAATCGAACCCATAACTTGAGCATTGCTAGTGCCATGCTCTACTGACTGAGTTATATATAACTTATATATTAATTTATATTCAAACTTCGAAAATCAGTTAAGAGATCCACAAGAACCAATTCGGCATCATTAATGTCTTGAAACACTTTCATATATCAAGTTTGAGCAACCAAATTACCAAATGAGATGCAAGCACTACAGTTTGTGAAGATTTTTTCAGTAAAAATTACTTAAATTGTAGCTTGTTCCTTTTTGTGGTCCACCAGAGAAAGAAAGTCATGTTTTTGCAATGACATGAGTGAGATTTTTTTCTTTTTTAATTTTTGGCTGAACGCTATGTTTTTTCCCTAAAATGTCCATAGCAAATACTTCAAGCATAAAGAGACTTATTCAAATTATCAGTAAATCCTTGTAAATATATAAGTAAAAGGTTGATGCCTATCAGTCTTTGAGGATTTGTTGGAATAGTGCTATTTTTCCACTGGGAGAGAAGGAGGTGGGTGGCAGAATGAAGGATCAAGCCTTTCGTACAAGCCGTGGCAAGTTGGTTTGTGGGCTAGTGTGGGTGTAAATATGCACACACATCCCAAAATCCAGTCCTCTAGTGAATAGGCCTGCTCTATTCAGTTAGCGTGTGCTGGTTAAGCAGCGTGAACTGTCTCTTCCTGTTCACAGACTTCTCTTCTCACGCTAAGTGAGCTTTAATCACATTTCTCTTCCTAATGGAGGAAAGGTTGTACAGACGCCATCAGAGAACGTCTGGGGTAAAGATGTTTTCTGATGTAATTTGTAAAGCGCATTTAACATAAAGTTCAATACAATGATATTTTTAGATTTGTGACAGTTAGTGAAATTCGTAGATGACTTTTAATTGTTATCTTCAGAGCTATACAGACAAACAGAGAATGGATCTAAAACTGAGCTAAAATTTAACCATAATAAACCTTCCTGTTTTCCCAAAGTAGAATAGTCTTAAAAAAGAGCCATGTCAGCCCACCTGTTCAATTTAAAGTTTCATTATTGTCTCTCAGGCTGTCGTGCATGACAATAGGAATGCTTTGAACTCACCATCCAGTCATTGTGGGGCTTATCGTGGTATCCGCATGCTGCGATCTCATTCATTTCTGTCTTTATTCTTTTGATTCCCTCTTTTGATTACAACTAATTGCAACAGACATGAAAGAGTCGAGTTTGTTGGGTTTAGGTTATAGTTACCGCTTAAACCCATTCACACCTAGATCATTTGCTATGAAAGCTGTAACACTGGATTCACAAATAGCTTTAAATAGCTGCTTTACATTAGCTTTATAAAGAGTTACTATGTTCATTAAAAACATTCAGGGTTAAAAATGATTCTAATCGTTGTAATGGACAAATTAATAATGTAATGGTGTTCTTTTTGGCTAATTGAGGGTTTAGTTGAGCGTATGACTTGTATATTCACCTACCTGTTCTGATGGCACTTAAACGGTTTGCACACTAGCTGCAAAAAAAAAAAATAAATAAAAAAAAAAAACAGGTCAGTTTGAGGTCAGTTGGATTTTTTTGAATGTTATATTCATCAAATAATCCTGAAAAAAAAATCATGATAAAAAAAAACATTAAGCAGTACATCTGTTTTCAAAATTGATAATAATAATAAGAAATCTTTGTTGAGCAGCATATCAGCATATTAGAAGGATTTCTGAATCCATGGATCATGTGACACTGAAGACTGGAGTAATGGTGCTGAAAATTCAGCTTTGATATCACAGGAATAAATTACATTTTAAAATATATTGAAATGGTAAACAGTTATGTTAAATTTTAATAATAGTTCACAATTTTACAGTTTTTACCATATTTTTGATCAATTAAATGATTGGCCTTGGCGAGCATAAGAGACTTCTTTCAAAAACAGAAAACATAGGTCTTATCAACCCAAAATTTTGAACGGTAGTGTAAATTTCAGACATAACTTACAAAACCCCTGGATTACATGTACCAAGCATCCTGATTTCAACATGTAATTTAGCCTAATTTCACCTCGTTTAGACTCTTTAAGACCTTGTCTTTCTGAGCTTGCATATACCTGCCATGACTTTACAGAAGGTCCTTGTAGATTTTTTTTCAGACTCCTTTGCACTCCCCTATTTCTCCCCCTTTAGCCCTATTTTCAAAAGAATGATTAGTGGGGAAGCAAATGAAAAGTTCAGGAATCTGCCACCTCCTGGGGGTTTCGCCCCTCCCTAGCGATGGACACACTTCCAGCCTTTGTTTCCATGAACAGCACAGAAGGAAGACATGGAGACAGTTGGGCTGCTCAGGTTGAGGGTTATGGCAGGTAGTTGTTAGCTAGGCATGAATGGCTACCCTTTCGCAAATACATCAGTTTTGACTGACCTATGGATTGGAGGAGGGGGTGTCTAGAAAAACTGGGAGATTTGTTTGTGATCCCAAATTGTACAGACTTAAGTAATATATCCCTGTGAAGCTGAATTTTCAGCAGCCATTACTCCAGTGTTCAGTGTCACATGATCCTTCAGAAATTGATGAATCCTTTCTGAATACAAGTATTAATTTCTTTAAAATAACATATCTAAACTTTTGAATAGTGTAATGGCTAAAAATTTAGGCAACTAGACTCCCTGCGTGTTTTTTGTGGTATCACGCGATGAATCAGTCAACGTGTCTTGCCACGCCCAGGTGAACTGCACTAGCTGGCCTGCTCAGACATGCACTTGAACTTTGAATGAGGAATGAAATTTAAGGAGAACTCACGAGTGTGTAGTTAACACTCTCAAAGGCTCCACACCTGAATGAACAGCGCTAAATTTCAGCAAGTGAGCGCATGTACTGAGAACAAAAGTTTGAGGTTTTGTAAGAATGTGATGTAAATGTAAACTGATGGAAAGTGGGGTGCGATTCCAAAAACAATAATCCTAAAATGGGGGGAGGTGGATCTGGTGAAATTGAAAGTCCGGTCAAATTGCTGAAAACCTATAACTACATCCATTGTACGTTGGTTTTGTAAAGCATTCCTTAACATGCACACTCTAAAATGGTGTATTTGTCCTAAGGTTTCAAGCTGAAGGACTTCCTGCGTGAAAACGAGACTCTCTCAACGTTCCTCCAGCAAAATGCCTCGTTTTCCCAGAATTCTGTGAAGAATATTCTGGAAGCTGATGTGAATCTTGAAAAGGTGAGCATGATAAAGCATTATTTTGAAGAAAAAAACCTTAAATGGTGACCTTGACTATTGAAGTTCACCCATTTCAAGCTAAAAAAGACCCAAATCTCACATCTGCTGTACAGTATTTACAGTCCATACAGTACGTAGGGCATGGTCATTGTTTCTTGGTCGGTTTTGATAGTTTACCCCACGCATGCTGCTAAACTCCCCCTGGGAATCAGTTAAAGAGAGGAAAACAGCATGCATCTCAAATTTTGTTTGTAAATCAACAGCTGTTAGCCGTTTGAAATGCCCTCAGGGCATGTCACAATCTACAGTCCTCATAAATGATCATAGGCTGCATAGTTTTACCCTAATGTACCCTCAGAATGTGTATTTAAGGCATCAAGTCTAAGTACATTATAATGTCCCTCTCCAGTCTACAAACTAGGTTACAGTGGATCCGGAAAGTATTCACAGCACTTCATTTTTTCCACATTTTGTTATGTTACAGCCTTATTCCAAAATGGATTAAATTCATTATTTCCCTCAAAATTCTACAAACAATACCCCATAATGACAACGTGAAAGAAGTTTGTTTGCAATCTTCACTGTATAGGAACAGCTCTGTCCCGTCTATCTCCAAAACCCTTAACAGATCACATGAACACCTTCTTATCTGCCCTCACCCTTAGCAGTTATCAATGATGCTCCTCATGTTTTAGGTACTGATCAAAGGTTTCGGTGTCCATCTGAGAGATTTGTGTAGCTCTACCACACTTGAGGACTTTGTGACCATCCCAGACAAAGAGGTGGCGAGATTCACCCAGGACATCATCTGCACGTCTCCAAAAACCTGGCTAGACCAGGCCGAGAGACACTTCAAGTCCAACCTGGATTTCCTCAAACCTATTAGGGTAAGAAACATGTTACAATGAATTAAAATGAACAGATTTGATGCACGTGTTTAAAAATAAATCATGGTATTATCTTAAAATATTTAATGGAAGAAGAACCATGATATAACCATGGTATTCTCTGAAGTTCTTTATTACATTTATATGGAATATAAATAGGGAAATCAAACAGTACCATTGTATATTAAACGTATCATAATCTAATAAAAGTTTTATCTGTTAACCTTAGTTAATGAATTTAATTGTTTTATTAAATAACATTAACAAAGATAAATAAATGCTGTAAAAAAATATAATGCTTATAGTTAGTTAATGTTAGTAAATCCATTAACTAATGTTAACGAATGGGACGTTACTGTAGTTTTGCAGAATAATGGCCATGTCATAAATCCCACACAAAAATCAAAAGAAAAATATGATAAAAGTACAACAACAACAATAATAATAATATTATAATAATAAAATTTCATATTATTATTTGAGTAAATAATAATAAATTATAAAATAGCTTTAAAGTAATGACAATCATCGTTGAGAGTAATTAAAATCTTATTTTTAGTTATTAACAATATGTCACAGTGCAAAAATATAGGTCATAAAACAGACTACACTGTCTTTATCCAAAATATAATTTTCAAATTTTTACATTACCCATCTGACACCATCACTAATGTTAATGTAAAAGGGTGTCCATATTAGACATCATTTGTTTTGTGGAACAAACAAAGGACATCCAGAGGACATACGTTTTTTTTACTGATGACCGGTCTAGAGCACCGTAAGGGTCCAGATGACATTGCTTTAATGTCAGCAAAGGGTGTAAATTAAACTGTTGCTTGAAAGTCCCCCCACTGTGTGTCTGAGAGTGACAGAGGTCATTATCTTATCTTCCAAACCGGAGCAATAGTGTCCCCCCCTCCTCCACTGTTATTGACAGTGGTGTTAAAACAAAACCAGGTAAATTTATCATTGCCGTGCATTGTGCTAAGACACAAACAACTCAACAACCAGCTAAAAGAGAGAAAGGAAAAAGAAAGTGTTAGCTATATATGAAGAACGTGGGAGGATGCATGTCGTTGCTTGTTGCCATACACACCTAGCTTAATATATAGCCTGAAGACATGACTGGAAGTTACAACACGTAATGATAGCTTCAGTTCCTCTGTTCTGCTTCTTCCATTGAACATTTCAAAGAAATGTGACGATGTCGGGTTGACTCATAGATCACGCTGGTCAATGGAACATGATATCGACTCAACGTTGCCATTGTTGGGATGTGTAGTGCAGTGGATTGCGGGATAAATGGGTCATCTTAGTTTGATTTCACTGGCTGTTGGTATAGAGAATGTATGGAATGAATGTGATCTTGCGTAACATTTATGATCCTTCGATCATTTACAGTCATGCAAATTAGATGCCCCAAGAATGAGTCAGCATCATATTCCATAGAAATTTCATAAAGTACTTCAAGAGATTTGATTTAACACCCATATAAACTGAGTGACACTGAACTGAGGTAGTTTACAGTATTGTGTATGACCTTTTTCTTTAGGTTTATGTATATTATAATATTTTATTTGCATAGTTGTCTAATGTAATGCTGATGTAATGCTAATGTACACAGCGCAAGAACACAATGATAAATAATAAATAAATATAAACATATAACACAGTATTTTAAAAAAGTATATACAGCATATACTTATTTATATATATATATTTATATATATATATATATATATATATATATATACACACACACATACACACACAGGTGCTGGTCATATAATTAGAATATCATCAAAAAGTTGATTTATTTAACTTTAACACTAATTCCATTCAAAAAGTGAAACTTGTATATTATATTCATTTATTACACACAGACTGATAGTTGTCAATATAACTGACAACTAAGGAAAATCCCAAATTCAGGTTCTCATAAAATTAGAATATTACTTAAGACCAATACAAAGAAAGGATTTTTAGAAATCTTGGCCAACTGAAAAGTATGAACATGAAAAGTATGAGCATGTACAGCACTCAATACTTAGTTGGGGCTCCTTTTGCCTGAATTACTGCAGCAATGCAGCGTGGCGTGGAGTCGATCAGGCATTGCTCAGGTGTTATGAGAGCCCAGGTTGCTCTGATAGTGGCCTTCAGCTCATCTGCATTGTTGGGTCTGGCATATCGCATCTTCCTCTTCACAATACACCATAGATTTTCTATGGGGTTAAGGTCAGGCGAGTTTGCTGGCCAATTAAGAACAGGGATACCATGGTCCTTAAACCAGGTACTGGTTGCTTTGGCACTGTGTGCAGGTGTCAAGTCCTGTTGGAAAATGAAATATGCATCTCCATAAAGTTGGTCAGCAGCAGGAAGCATGAAGTGCTCTAAAACATCCTGGTATACGGCTGCGTTGACATTTAAAGGCCTTTGCAGGTGTTTTGAGTTAATTAGCTGATTAGAATGTGGCACTAGGTGTCTTCAATATTGAACCTTTTCACAAATTTCTAATTTTCTGAGATAATCAATTTGGGATTTTCCTTAGTTGTCAGTTATAATCATCAAAATGAAAAGAAATAAGCATTTGAAATATATCAGTCTGTGTGTAATGAATTAATATAATATACAAATTTCATTTTTTGAATGGAATTAATGATATTCTAATATTAATGATATTCTAATAATATGACCAGCACCTGTATATGTGTGTGTGTTTGTTTGTTTTACCTTTGACTATGTAAATATGACTGTCATATTTTTGACTATGTATATGACTTATATACTTATTCCATTTTATTTATTTTAACTTTATATCATGTAAGTGTAAAATGTACATTTTTATACATGTATATAATGTAATATTTATATATTGTATATTAAAAAACGTCTTGTTTTACATTAGACTATATATATATATATACATATATATATATATATATATATATAGTCTAATGTAAAACAACAATAAATATTTAATAATATATATATATTTAATAACATTATTACAATAATAATTTTTTCTCTGCATTTTACAGTCAGAAATAAGGACTAATGCCACTGATGTCCATCAAGTTGCCAAAGCCACAGACAAACTTCTGGAGAGCCTTGGATCACTGGCTGTGGAGGTAGACCTCATATTATCTATTAAGCATTAAAGCCTTTATAAAGCCTATGAGCCTATTATCATATTATCACTACAGACAAGGTAAAAACCAACTGCGCACGAGTGTTGTTTATCATAATTAAAACAAACCTAACCCAGTAAGGCTCTAAACCATCCCAAGAGAGAGAAAGTGACATTTAATGGCGAGGACAACTGCTGGGCCTGTGACGCAGGAGTGAAGGTGTCACATTGGGCCTGCATGTGTCGATGAGTTCGGTAGTGTCTCGTTTGCCAGCTGTAGCGGTGCACAGTGGGAGGAAGAGAAAGTTGTTTCAGCTCCTAGCTGGACAGATAAACAACCAAGCACAGCTGAACAAGCATCCAGAGAGAGAGAGAGAGAGAGAGAGAGAGAGAGAGAGAGCGAGAGCGGGAGAGAGAGACTCACACAGTCTACTCAGCAGTCAGTATCTAAAGACTGCAATAAAGACGTTTGCTTTACACAGAGAGATGGGCGTTCATGACCTGTTTGCCCACACAAAAGCCTCTCTGTTTTCTGCTCTACTGAAAGGCAAACCTTTGGCTGCAAGGCTTACTGAATGGAGCATTAAACTCAAGCCCATTGTAATCTAGCCCCCTTAATGTTTGAAACGGATGGTGAATTCCAGTAACCTTTTACTGTGTTGATATGATACTGGATGAATGCTGATTTGGCATAGCTCACTCGTTGTTAAGATTAAAGTGCAAAAAAATTCCATAAGACATATGAAGACAGATGAAAAAAATAAAGTTTTATACATTATAATTACATAGTTTCTAATTATATATTGATTTAAATTATCATTTTGCAGTGTAACTTGTGTGCAGTTGTCTCTGAACAGCTTTGTTTTAGATGAGACATGAGGGGACATTATTCCTTCTTGATTTCTTCCCCCCTGGTGAGAGTGTTTTGCCTTAGCGATAGGACATCTGTTGCACTCCATTCTCTTTTCACTTTTACACCAAATTATCAGCAAATGACTTTTATGCTTGCTGAGGCAGATCCGTGAGGCTCACGCGGTTTCGTCTAGCAAAGCTGTATGATATGCACCACACCTGGTTTAAAAAGAATGTCCAGGAGAAACAATTCTCGTGTTTGAAACTATTCTACTGCTTACTGCATATTATGCAATAGTAAGTGTTATGTACTTATAGCCAGGTTTTAAATAAAAATCACTAAGGAGATTTCTTTAACATCTCAGTTGCTTCTCTTAGGTAGCAATGAGATTAAATAGGGACACACTGGAGACTTTTTCCTAAGTGCTATAATATGAATAAAAGTTTCCTCTTGGGTTTGATTTAACATAAAATGTCGTGACCAGGACAGAATAACATTTCTTTTCTTGTCAGCCACCCTCCAAAATTGAACCTCCCAGCTTAGAAATGCATTTATGTCTGACTTCTATGTTTGACAAACCTTTGTGTGTTAAAAAAGCAGAACCAGCTTTTCATGGGAGGGTTTATTTGTCTAATGCTAGTTGTGTTCAATTTGACAGGCCCTTGGGGCATTTGTTCTCTGGATTGAGGATTGTTAGTTAAAACATCCAAACATAAGTTAGACAATGACAGTAGCTGTCAAGGATTCGGCAAAAACAGCCTGCACTGGAGTAAATAATGAAAAACTAACATTATCCCTTGTAATGCTTGTCAAATTTCTCTCATATGTACTGTTAAAGGGATAGTTCTCCCAAAATTAAAATTCTTTTATTCTTTACTCACACTCATGTTGTTCCAAATCCGTAGGACTTACTTCCAGGAAACACAAAAGGAGTCACTCTTTTAGGTTCTTTTCAGTTACAATGACTAGAAACTAGAGCTTTCATGCTCCAAAAAGGACACAAAAGCATGTATCATGATAGCAGTTCAAACAACTTGTGTGCTATGTTCCAAGGATTTCTTGGATTTTTGACTGAATCACTCTTTTAAATTAGATCTTTTCAGTTAATTATTTGATTTAAATCACAGAAACACATACACACACACACACACACAAATGTTTGTTTTGCTATCAAAGTGAGGACATTCCAGAGGTGTAAACCTACCCATCACAGAAAACATTCTGCATTTTTACATTTTTAATAAAACATTGTTTAGTATGTTTTTAAAGCTATTTGAAAAGTGAGGACATGAAATGTCCTCATATTTCACGTTGAAGTTGTAATACCAGTGTCATACCCATGTCATTATACACGTTTGTGTCCTGATATGTCACAAAAACGCGCACACACTCACACACACACACTCAAAAAAAAAAAAACTCTGAATGATTAAGTCATGAATCGCATTGAATCAATTCTCAAGTGTCATTTGCAATCATTAACATACCAACTGCTTCAATTGCTATCATATGGCTTCAGATGACTTGGATATCATTTTGAATGAACTACTTTTATAGTGCTTTTGTTGCTTGAAACTGCATGAGATGGAGTGACTAGTCATTCTTCAACATGACTCCATTTGTTCTTGAATAAAACAGAATGGGTTAGGATCAATATGCGGTTGAGTAAATGATGACAGATTTTTTGGGTCAACTAATTTTTTAAAGACACAAACTTAATAAAGAAAACGACACACCTGTGTAACAAACTATTTATACTATTTAACTATTTAACATTCTTGTGTGATTACATATTAATCAGGCTTCTTGACTCTGGTTAAAATGGTAACCTCTGTCATTCTGTCAGTTGGCCAGTATGAGGAGTTGGAGTGATCTGCGAAATGAGATCCTGTTTCTGAGCGAAAACGCCACCGGCTCACCGAGTTTGATGTACCAGGCTGTGTCCCGCATTGTGTGTGGTCACCCAGAAGGCGGTGGCCTCAAGATCAAATCCCTCAACTGGTACGAGGACAGCAATTTCCAGGCGCTGTTCGGCAGCCACAATGACAGCGATGACGAATCCATTTCAGCCTACGACAATACCACTAGTACGTGAAACCTACAACTGTGTTTCCTTCTTAGTATTATTGATATAAATTCATAGTATTTATTAATACTTTTAATTAGCTTTTATTTTTATATCTTCAGGTTTCATTATAATTGTAGTTTTAGTAATTTTGTTATGTCATTTTAATTTGCTTTTTTTATTTCAGTTTAGCTTTAGATTTTAGTTCAAACTATTTTTAGGCTACATTTCAAATTTTTGTTTAGGTTTCTTAAGTTTGTGATTTTTATACAATATTGTGTATTGCGTTTCTAGCTCCATACTGTAACAACTTGATGAGAAACATGGAAGCCAGTCCCATCTCTCGGATGATCTGGAGAGCATTGAAACCTCTTCTGATGGGGAAGATCCTCTACACGCCACATAACCCTGCAACACAGAAGATCATTCATGAGGTAACCAAGAAAAAAACATATGTGCATGATGCATGCAATGAATCGACAATGCAGTTGGAGTAAATTCGTTGTTCTTTCCTAGGTCAATAAGACTTTTCAGGAGCTTGGAATTCTACGAGATTTAGGAGGAATGTGGGAAGAAGCCAGACCAAAATTTTGGAACTTCATGGAGAACAGTGAAGAAATGGATCTGATGCGGGTATGTTATGCTTTACTGTCATTACTGCCCCTATGTGGCTGGTGGTTGTAATGCAGAACTGGAACTAGTCAATTTCACTGATATTAAAGCTATTTTCAACTTCAGTCTTTTTGTTCTTCCAAACACAGACGCTTCTTCGAAACAATGCCACTGCTAGTTTCTTTAGTGCCCAGTTAACTGGGACTCAGTGGAACGTGGAGGATGTTATCAGCTTCTTGTCTAAGCACTCCGAGGACACACGTCCCCATGGAACAGCATTTACGTGGCGGGATGTCTTCAATGAGACAGACCAGGCCATTATGAGCATATCCCGTTTCATGGAGGTCAGGACAGCTCTTTCATACTACCTTTTCCTTTCTTTTCTCCTCCCACACACATCCTTTCTATCTCATAATCCATCTGTCTCCCACATACATTCTTTCATATAAAACACATCAACAACCAAACATCAATTACATAGTACATGCATGCCACAACCAGCTGGTTTTCACATTTTTTGGGGGAGAAAGGCACTTGTGAAACGTGCTCGGATGACCTTTTGCATGAATTGTGTGGGATTTGGGGTTTTAATGTCTATTGCAGCAATATGCTGTCTGTTAGTTTGACAAAAGGAGATCTGAAAGTTAAAAAGGAAGTGAAAATCAACTTTTATGGGTCAAAAGTTCCCTTTTACAGTAATATCAGAACAAAATAAAGATTATTACAGATCAAATAGATTATTTTAGATCAGTTATAAAATTTATTGATTAAACCGCATTAAACCTGTAGCATGTTTACAGTCTAATATGGTCAAATAAAATCAATTGACTCTCACTAGACAGATAAAGTCACATTGTGACTGAATGATGGTGTTTTTACAGTGTGTAAACCTGGATAAACTTGAACCTGTGAGCACAGAGGAGAAACTGGTGAACGAGTCCATGAGTCTTCTGGATGACAGAAAGTTCTGGGCAGGAATTGTGTTCCTGGATGTACAGTCCAACAGCTCGGAACTTCCACCACACGTCAATTACAAGATCCGCATGGACATCGACAATGTGGAGCGCACAAACAAGATTAAAGATGGGTAAGTTTGCTTTTCTCAATTGCCCAGTAATGGAAATTCCTATTTTATTGAGTATGCTTGCTATGAAATCAGATGCTTATTGTGTTTTTTGTTGGCAGCTATTGGGATCCTGGTCCCAGGGCTGATCCCTTTGAGGATTTGCGGTATATTTGGGGAGGATTTACTTACCTTCAGGATGTAGTTGAACACAGCATCATCAGAGCAGTTACTGGGACCAAAGAGAAGACTGGTGTTTATATCCAACAGATGCCTTATCCATGTTATGTAGATGATATGTAAGTATCATATGTAAGATGATAAGTATTCCACTGTACTGCACATAAACCTAGACTTGCACTAAACCTAGAATTACTGACAAATTATCAAGGATCATCATCATCATACTTCCCCTGCAGAAAAAATAGCACGCTTATCCAGACAGCTTTATGATGGTCTTTCAATGTTATGTAACAAAAGGAACAATGATTGAAAATTCTTCTCTTTTCTCATAGTTTCCTTCGCATTATGAGCCGTTCCATGCCTCTCTTCATGACTCTTGCCTGGATGTATTCAGTGGCCATCATCATCAAAGGTGTTGTCTACGAGAAGGAGGCCCGACTCAAGGAGACCATGAGGATTATGGGACTGGACAATGGAATCCTGTGGTTCAGCTGGTTCATTAGCAGCCTCATTCCTCTTCTCGTCAGTGCAGGCCTGCTGGTTCTTCTACTCAAGGTACTTAAAAGACATTAGCAGATCTTATTTACTTTCTGAGGAGCACACTTTCTCCCACCAAAAAATATCAATTTGATTATCAAAGATTATTTCGATTAGGTAACACTTTATTTTGATCGTACACTGTGAGGCAAATTCAAACTCAGAGGAAACGTGGCCCTTAGATTTCTGAGCCAAGTTGATTTTGAATACAACACCCCCAAAAAATGTAATGCCCTCTAAGGTTACACTTTATTTCGATGGTCCACTAGTAACATTGCAACCGCATGCCAACTAACTCATTAAAGTATTAGTAGACTGTGTACTTAAAGTGTTAAATCACCCAAAAATGAAAATTCTCTCATCAGTTACTCACCCTCATGTCGTTCCAAACCTGTAAGACTTTTGTTCATCTTTGGAACACAAATTATCTTTTTAATGAAATCTGAGAGCTTTCTGTCCCTCCATTGACAGCATACTCAACTGACGCTTTAAGCCCTTGACGTGTACAATCGCACCGATGTGATCAGTCTTGGCCGTATGAAATAAAAGCATCAGCCATACAGCACTATTGTGGCTGCGGTATGTCATGTTACAAACAGTGACGCGTCACCATGGAAACAATAAAGTGACACGTTCTAAATAACGTTGCCTTGAAAAACTCAAGCCGGGGGCTCAGCCAGAATATTTTAAACTTACGAGTGAAAGGATTAAAGCCCCAGAAAGGTAGTAAAGACATCATAAAAGTAATCCATGTGACTCCAGTGGTTTGAGCTCAATTTTATGAAAATCAACTTGGCTTAAAAATCTAAGGGTCACGTTTGAATTTGCCTCACACTTCTGTCTTAGGATCTTATATATTAAGAGTGCTCAAACTAGACAATTTTACTATTAAATTTTATTTCTATCATCCATTTGTATTATTTGATCTGATTTTTTTGTATTTTTTTAATAATATTAATAATAATTAGCATTCTTTAGGAAATTTTCTCTTACATAGCTAATGAAAAATGTTCAAACCATTCAGTCCAGATATCCAGAGATACTAAACCTGATTTCTTTTAACTTTCCAGATGGGAAATCTCCTGCCCTATAGTGACCCCGGCGTAGTCTTTCTCTTCCTCGGGTCATTTGCTGTGGTAACCATCATGCAGTGTTTCCTGATCAGTACAGCGTTTGCACGTGCCAACCTGGCAGCAGCCTGCGGGGGCATTATCTACTTTACCCTCTACCTGCCTTATGTGCTGTGCGTGGCTTGGCAAGACTACGTGGGCTTCACCGCCAAAGTCATCGCTGTGAGTTTTACTGCCACCTATGGAAAATAGCAAAACTTCACAATTATGTGTGTGTGTGTGTGTGTGGCATCATCGGCTCGGCCAAGTGCATTATGTTATCGCTCAGTATATTGCATAAGGAAACACATTTATACTGCTTCCCTTATCAAAAATGACTTAGATGTGCAGTGAAAATATCTTAACTGTAAAATTGCACTTTAAACCCATTGTAGGCTTTGGGTTGTTATCTGGCTAACTCTAGATTACAAGAAACCTTCACTGGGGTGTTCCTGTTTAAACTAGTTAAATAGCAAGATCTGGGCCACTAATTCAAGAGTTTCAAGTTTGATTACACATCATTTAAATAATTCCTGCTCAACGCATACACAAAATAAAGGGGGTGAAACCTAGTTGAGTTGTTTTAGTAGTGTGTTGAAACTTGTCGTTATGGTAAGGGGCGTGGCATTTCTGAAACATGCTCAAAGGGCCTGTTTACACCTGGTATTTAGGATCCATTTTAGTAAATCGGATCACAAGTGGATGACGCTAAATACAGACGTAAACAGAGTCTAAAACTTTTTGAGCTTGTCCATTTTCGACCACTTCCAGTGGTAGTTCGAATGTGTTTATAGCCACAAAAGGACGCTTTCTTTCCACCTACTGACCTAATGCGTAAACATTATGGGAAGTGCGCTAGCCAGGTGGGATTTAAACTTTGTCGGCTGAAGACCAAGTTATCTCACCATTTCTGATTTCTAACATGCCCATAGACCCTCCCCTCGAAGAAATCAGGACAGAACGGGTTGAAAGTGAACAAAAGAGATGCGTTAAAATACCAGGTGTAAACGGGGTATGGGTCTGCCTCGTCTGCTTGTGATCCGATCGACCAAAACGCATCTGTATACCAGGTGTAAACAGGGCCAAAGTGGTAAACAAATTCAACACTGGTCCAGCTGACCAATCCTTCAGAAGAAGGGTCTTTATAGAGACAGGAGCTAAAGAGAGCATTACTGACAGACTGGGAAGAGAGGTGCTCCGTAAAATTTACGGAAAAAAAATTGTGTAATCATATTAATAATTTTAAATTATATTAATAATATTAATAAATATTTTTTTGACATTCAAACATGAAAACCTAGTTTAGTAGACCCCAAAAATAAAATCAAGACTTTGAAAGTGGACATACTATGGTCTCTTTAAACTTTGATTTCATTCGAACTAACACAATATTTTTTTAAAAGGTCGTGTAAACAATTTAATTCAACTGAAAAAATACCAGTTTTTTATACCGGACTAACAGACCCAGGTTATGCAATTTTAATATAGAGTGTGGAAAACGGTACTGTAAAACTAAATTAGTTATTTTGATGCTCGAAACCTTGATTAATATTTTAAGTTGACTTCAGGTAGGGAAAAAGCAGAACACAACTCACATCTAATTCGGTTGTCTCCACAGAGCTTACTGTCTCCAGTGGCATTTGGGTTTGGCTGCGAGTATTTTGCACTGTTTGAGGAGCAGGGTATAGGCATCCAATGGAATAACCTCTTCTCCAGTCCCGTGGAAGAGGACAACTACAACCTCACCACCTGCCTCATCCTCATGTACTTTGATGCCTTCCTGTATGGGGTCATGACCTGGTACATTGAGACCGTGTTCCCAGGGCAGTATGGCATTCCCAGGCCGTGGTACTTCCCCTTCACTAAATCTTACTGGTTTGGAGAGAACAGCACAAGCAATACTGCAATACATGGAAAGAAGGGCAATGCTGGGGGTAAGAAACCCTTTTGATTACAAAGGTTTTTTAGTATTCCCACCAAAATGATAAACTAATAAGAAGTTTCATGTTATCAATGATAACTGATAAATATATTATAAAAAACAATTTTGTCTAAAAAAGTTAAAACATACTAGACATAAAGTTCATAATTTTAAATGCTACAAGTGAAGTTAGGCATCACGTCATCATAATATACAGTATGAAAAATGGATATTAATTTTGAGATTTGCTACAGATTAAATTTAATAGTGCTAACTTGTTAAGTGTTAAGTGAGTGTTAGATGATGGCAAAGGTCATCTAAATGTAAAATGGGGGAAATAAATATGCACCATTAAATATGCAAATATCAGCTCAGCTATCAACAAAACCAGTGAATTTATAAAATTGACTATTTTGCTAAGACTCTATTATGCATAACTTTTATTTTTTATATCAGGCATGTAAAGCAGCTGTGAATTTGCTCAATTGACATATTCTTCACTAAAAAGAGTAACAAAATGGACTAATTGTGTTTTGTGTTGTTTTTAAAGCTGTTTGTATTGAAGAGGAACCCACTCACCTTGAATTGGGAGTTTACATTGAGAATCTTGTGAAGGTCTACCGTCACGGCAAAAAGCTAGCGGTCGATGGGTTGACACTTGGCTTCTATGAGGGGCAAATAACCTCTTTTCTAGGTCACAATGGAGCTGGAAAAACCACCACCATGTAAGTTCACATTTTGAAATTAGTATAAAATATTGTTATTATTTATTATTGTATACAAGGATCTTACTATTAAAAGTTAACAGATTACAGTTCGAAATCAGTCAGATTAATTTTTAAAAGAAATTAATACTTTTAAGTAAGTAAAGCCTTTTATTCAGCAAGGATGTATTAAATTGATCAAAAGTGACAGTAAAGATATTTATAATGTCACAATTTTTTTATTTCAAATAAATGCCGTTCTTTTGAACTTTCTATTCTTGAAAGAATCCTGAAAGAAAGTATCACGGTTTCCACAAAAATATTAAGCTGCAGCACAAACTGTTTTCAATATTGAAAATAATAAGAAATGTTTCTTAAGCACCAAATCAGGAATAAATTATATATTATAACAGAATTATATATTATATATTTATATTATATCAAACTCTCCAATTTGCCTTCAATGTTTTAGGTCTATCTTAACTGGCCTTTTCCCTCCCACCTCTGGCACTGCGTATATCATGGGCAAAGACATTCGCTCAGAGCTGAGTTCTATCAGGCAGAGCCTCGGAGTGTGTCCACAACACAATGTCCTCTTCAGCATGTAAGTGTCATTATCAGACCTACAAGAAACAATTAAGTAAAATAATTCAGAAAAAAGTCCCATATTAATTAATTTCAAGGTTGGATAGATCAGTTCTGTGGATAATAATCCACTTTTGCTTGGTCTTGGGTATTTCAGGTTGACAGTAGAAGAGCACATCTGGTTCTATGCCCGTCTGAAGGGTCTGTCCGAGGAGGAAGTGAAGGCTGAGATGGAGCAGATCTTGACTGATACTGGCCTTCCACACAAACGCAAATCCAGGACCAGCCAGTTGTCAGGTGTGTGACATTGTGATCTTTAGATATGTTGATTTGTTGGTTGTTTGATTTGTTGCACACTTACATTTTTGTGTTCCTCAGGTGGTATGCAGAGGAAACTCTCAGTAGCCCTTGCTTTTGTTGGAGGGTCAAAGGTTGTCATTCTGGATGAGCCTACCGCTGGTGTGGATCCATACGCTCGCAGAGGCATCTGGGACCTTCTTCTGAAGTATCGTGCTGGTAACCACCCTTTGCATTTGGACATGAGCCCATTTTGTATTTATATAAAAAGAAAATACAACCAGAACTTATTTATTAATCATAGAAAACTATGGGTATTTTTTTTAGGTCGGACTATCCTTCTTTCCACCCATCATATGGATGAAGCAGACATTCTGGGTGATCGTATTGCCATCATCTCCCATGGAAAGCTTTGTTGTGTGGGCTCCTCGCTGTTTCTGAAGACTCAACTGGGAACTGGATACTATCTTACCTTGGTGAAGAAAAATAATGAACCTTCTCTCAGTTCTTGCAGGAACTCGAGCAGCACAGTGTCTTTCATTAAGAAAGTAAGAACACTTCAGATTGCAAAAACAAAAAATCGGCAAAATCAACACACTAATTTGTTGGTAAGCTAATATGCTAAACACTGATGTTTCATTGGTTTTCAAGGATGACAATGCATCTGAGAGCAGTTCAGATGCTGGTCTTGGTAGCGACCAAGAGAGCGAAGCTGCCACAGCGATTGGTAAGACAGCACCTGACCTCAAACTTTTCATTTAATCATATACTAACTGAATCTTCACTAAAGTTTTCACTGTGTTCAATATGTTCTGCAGGAACTACTTGGCCTGAATCTCCCGTTGTTCCTGTTGATGTGGCCCTCATCTCTAGTCTAATCATGAAGCATGTTCACGCTGCCCGCATGGTTGAAGACCTCGGCCATGAGATCACATATGTGTTGCCGTATGAGTCAGCCAAAGATGGTGCTTTCGTTGAGCTCTTCCATGACCTGGATGATCGGCTTGCTGAACTTGGCATTTCCAGTTATGGTGTCTCAGATACTACACTTGAAGAGGTACAGTGTAGCTTGTCTTGGGTTTTATCTGTCAAAAAAAAATCTTTAGGATGTTAGCTGTGATTTTGCTTATTCTTAATTTCTTTTCTTTATAGATTTTCCTTAAAGTGGCAGAGGACAGTGGAGTTGACACAGAAATCCTCTCAGGTAAATTTGTAGCTCAATATTACCTCTCTAGTAAACTGAATAAGCAATAGAAAGAAAAAAATGTTGCCAAGATCTCATCTTGTGCTCATAATTTTGTTAGATGGAACTGTGCCAGTGCGTAGACATAGACGACATGCATTTGGCGGTGACCACCAGAGCTGCCTCAAACCCCTGACTGATGACGATGACTTTGACTGCAACGAATCTTATGTTGATCCAGGTAAAACCTTAAAGCCCTAAAATGTGTATACTGTATCATTAGATTAGAGAGCGACAAATGTCTTGTCTTCTTAATATTCTTGCTTTTAAATGTGCTCTTGCTAACTCCTGTTGATATGTCTAATCACCAGAATCCAAAGAGACAGACTATTTGAGCGTGTCTGATGGAAAAGGATCATATCAGGTGAAGGGCTGGAGTTTAAAGAGGCAGCAGTTTGTGGCGTTAATATGGAAGAGATTTCTTTATGCTCGCCGCTCAAGGAAAGGCTTCTTTGCACAGGTAGGAATGGGAAATATGATCAATAGTAAAACTAAACCTGGGCATTTCCTAAAAACATCATAAGCTTAAGTACTGTAAATCATAGAAAATTTTGGTGTCAGTGGTTTCTATGATTCCCAAAAACATTGTAAGCCTAAGTAGACCGTAAAGACAGTTGCGGCTAATAATTTCTATGATTCCCAAAAACCTAAATAGATTACATTTACATTTACATTTAGTCATTTAGCAGACGCTTTTATCCAAAGCGATTTACAAGTGAGGAAAACAAACAAGCGATTCTTCATGAATTGGCAAATAACACAGGACGTGCTCACAATACAAGTTTCATACATTGCTCAGTACCATAAGCTAGAGTAGATTATTAGTGTCAATGGTTTCTGCAATTCCCCAAAAAACATAGCAAGTCTAAGTAGATCATAATTGCTGATAATATTTTGTATGATTCCCAAAAACATAGTAAGCCTACCTAGATTGTAGAGACTATTTGTGTCAATGGTTTCTATGATTCCCATAAAACATTGTGAGCATAAAGAGATCATACTGCCTATTGGTGTCAATGGTTTCTACAATCTACTTAGGCTTTTTCAAAATGCAGCCCATGTCAGTAAACTTCAGTTTTGATCAACTCATTTTGATTCTCTTTGCAGATTGTTCTTCCTGCTGTGTTTGTGTGCATCGCTCTGGTATTTAGTCTTATTGTGCCACCATTTGGGAAATATCCTAGCCTGGCTCTTAACCCCTGGATGTATGAAGAACAATTCACGTTCATCAGGTACGTAAGGATGGAAGGACAACCTGTGTTACAATTTGAAATGTTTGCAGGGAACTGTTTAGATTAAATATAGCCATTCTTTATTATAGTGATGATGCGCCATATGATATAAGCACACAAAAATTACTCAACGCCTTGTTAGATGATCCCGGCTTTGGAACGCGATGCATGGAAGGAGAACCAGTTCCGTAAGTAACTTAGAGTATATGAAACAGCCAAAGATTTTTTGCAACTGTTTATATTTTCTGTAATTTCCGCTTGAGGAAGACTAAGCCTGTCTTCTCCCATGGTTTTAGTGAGGCTCCCTGTACAATGGGCGATGAGGAATGGTCTATACCGGAAATGGCAGAAAGCTTTATGGAAATTTTCACAATGACAAACTGGACCATGGACAACCCATCGCCTGCTTGTGAGTGCAGTTGTAATGGCAAGAAGAAGATGCTCCCAGAATGCCCTGCCGGTGCTGGTGGACTGCCACCTCCTCAGATTAAGATCAGTGAAACTGAGACCCTCCAGAACCTGACAGGACGAAATATCTCAGACTATCTAGTGAAGACCTATGCACAGATCATTGGCAAAAGGTATGATCTGATTTTGTATTTACATGAACTGAAATAGTTCAATACTGTCATTCAATGCATAAACAAATGGTTTTTTTCAAAGCTTAAAGAACAAGATCTGGGTGAATGAATTCAGATATGGAGGATTTTCATTGGGTGCTAGAAGCACTCAGGTACTTCCTCCTGCTGAGGAGATCGATGATGCCATCTCTAGAGTCAGGGAGATCTTCCAACTGGGGAAGGTAAATCAAAAAGCTGATTTTATAGTATGAATTAATCAGCTCTCAGGAATAGTGTGTAACGTATTGTAATGTTGACATGCATTTCCTGTAAAGCTGCTTTGAAATGATATGTTTTGTGAAAAGCGCTATACAAATAAGCGTGAATTGAATTGAACTGAATATTTTTTCTTATCCTACTCTTTTAGGACTCAGGATCAGCACCTGACCGTTTCTTGAAAAGCCTGTCTGCCTTCATCAATGGGCTGGACACTAAGAACAATGTCAAGGTGAGTGCTATTTTAAACCCATTATAGACCAATTATTTTATATTTATAGTCTACTTGGAGTGATCTTTATTGTTGTTTCATCAATATTTTCAGATATGGTTCAATAACAAGGGCTGGCACAGTATTGGAGCCTTTCTCAATGTAATGAACAATGGTATTTTGCGTGCCAATTTACCACCTGGCAAAGACCCCCGTCAGTTTGGCATCACTGCATTCAACCATCCGCTCAATCTGACCAAAGAACAGCTTTCTCAAGTAGCCCTGTAAGCATTAGAACATTGATTAAATTAAAATATTTCTTATGAACAATCATGATTTTCTAATCTCTCAACTCTGATTGATGGCATTTCAGGATGACTACCTCAGTGGACGTGCTGGTTTCCATCTGTGTGATCTTCGCCATGTCCTTCGTTCCTGCCAGTTTTGTTGTCTTTCTCATTCAGGAACGAGTGAATAAGGCCAAGCATATGCAGTTTATCAGCGGAGTTCAGCCATACCTCTACTGGCTGGCCAACTTTCTCTGGGATATGGTGATTGTCTGGTTTTGTTTTCATATCCCTTAATGCACTCACCAAGTTGGCTGCTGATCCAAAATCTCTAATCATATTTTTGTCTGTTTTCTTGTAGTGTAATTATGTTGTTCCTGCTACTCTGGTGATCCTTATCTTTGTGTGCTTCCAACAAAAAGCCTACGTCTCTGCCACCAACCTGCCTGCTCTTGCTCTTTTGCTGCTTCTATATGGGTAAGACAGAAAAAGACATTTCTGTGCAGCTAGTTTAACAATCATTTAGTCAGTGGGATGATAATTCAAGCTCAATACGCCGATAACTTGTGTAGGTAAACTGACAGTTTCCCATTAATAGAAACAGAACAACACAATAGAAAATAGAAAAAAAAATGTGAAAAAGAATCAAAATAAGAAAAAAATATAATGTTGCCTACCTTTGCAAAATATGTAATATGTATGTAGATAGACTGATCCCTAGACATGGCTAGAGGCCTCAGTATGCTTCCACTTCCTCCTCTGTCTATATATTCTGTTCTGTAGATATGGACAGACCACTCAGCAGCCTTTGGGGCCCCATATGGGATTATGTATTATAGTTTCCAAAGTCAAAAGAGCCCTCAATCTTGGAATCTTGCCCTAGTGAAAGGAGCACACCCACAAGTCTCTATGATAGTGTGGTGTCTAGTGTGGGGCCTGACATGGGGTCTCAATATACTGCCAATGTGCACCAAACATTTTCCCTAATAATGAATAATTATTCTTGTCTCTCCTCAGGTGGTCCATCACTCCTCTTATGTACCCGGCTTCTTTCCTCTTCAAAATCCCCAGCACTGCTTATGTGGTTCTCACTAGCGTCAACATCCTCATTGGGATCAATGGCAGTGTGTCCACTTTTGTCATGGAGTTATTTGGAAATGATGTAAGAAATTACTTTTTTGGGTTCATCCTAATGCAGTCCTGCTATTTGTATTTTGAGGGGTAGTTCACAAGCACTCATCATGATTTCTGATGCCTCTCATCTTCTGCTGTAGGAGATTGGTGGCATTAATGACATCCTGAAGAACGTTTTGCTTATCTTCCCACACTTCTGCCTGGGTCGAGGTCTTATTGACATGGTGAAGAATCAGGCCATGGCTGACGCTCTAGAGAGATTTGGTAAGATTAGCTTGCTCCACTTAAAATTTTTGGACACAGGTTACAAGAATTGGACAAAGTTTGTAGTCTGACCTCATAAACTTGACATATGTATGTTTATGTATTAAAGTAATTAGTAAGTTATTTCTGATACACTGTTGATATTTCTTGGAAATTACTTACTGCACCTTTAACTGTTACTACTGCAAGGGTAATTGTTATAGATATTGAATGATCTCTCTCCTTACATTAGGTGAGAACCGTTTCCGTTCTCCACTGGAGTGGGACATGGTGGGCAAGAATCTTTTTGCTATGGCTGTGGAAGGAGCGGTATTCTTCATCATCACAGTCCTTATCCAGTACCGTTTCTTCTTTGAACCCAAGTAAGCATCATCACAACATGAAAGATACAAATTGCATTTATGTGAATTGCTAATGAAATTATGGATGAACACAGTTGATCATTTTAGAAGATCTAAAGTGATGGTTTGGCCATTTTCTGTAGGTCTTTAAGAACCAAGTTGAGTCCAATTGGAGAGGAAGATGAAGATGTGGCCAGAGAGAGGCAGAGGATCATGAGTGGAGCTCGACAAGGAGACATTCTTGAACTCCGACAACTCACTAAGGTAAGCAGAAACCGTCAACTGATGATCACAGACATAAATTTTAGTATTTAAAATTTTGTTTAATGAATGGTGCCCTCATCAATCTGCCATCCTTTCTTTTCCAGGTGTACAAGCGGAAACAGAAGCCCGCTGTTGATCGCCTGTGTGTGGGAATTCCTCCAGGAGAGGTAATTCATGAAAGATGCCTCAAGATCAGCCTCATCCGAACGAGCCACTCTTTTTCACAGCAACTGTACAACCACAAACTGACATCTGTTTTGCTCTTCTTTCAGTGTTTTGGTCTGCTTGGTGTCAATGGAGCTGGAAAGACCAGTACTTTTAAAATGCTGACCGGAGACTCTGTGGTCAGCAAAGGAGAAGCATTCTTAGCTGGGAAAAGGTACAGACATTCAAATATATGCAGTTATGAGAACAGATGCTACTTCCTCATTACAACTTATTTTATATATTATATACAAATATAAGTCATAAGTTAATCTTAAAGTTCTGGGGTTTCTTGTTTTTGATGACACTGCTTTCTCCCATCTCAGTATACTCAGAGAAATAGATGAAGTACATCAGAACATGGGCTACTGCCCTCAGTTTGATGCCATCAATGATCTGCTGACAGGACGGGAACACCTGGAATTCTATGCCATCTTGCGTGGTGTACCTGAGAAGGAAGTCTGTGAGGTGAGCAGAGCTTATAAACCAACGCATATTTAATCCAGTATTTCCTATTTCTGATATAATTTCATGGAATATGACCTTTAGGGTGAATCGCACATGTCCGGGCCATATGACATATGAAAAATATATAAATAATACTGAAATGACATTAAATACTCTATTACAGTAATAACATTATTGTCTTCACGGAGAGTAAAGTGAATTACAATACAATTATTTATATTTATTTGCATAAATAAAATGAAGCCTATTTGGACTATTCATTTGCATGACAATTAAGCACATTTCCCCATAATTCTCATTCATTTAATAAAAGAATATTTAAATAGCATAAAAAGTATATATACTGTCGTCAATTTATGCTAATTTAAAAAATTCAACACACAAAAACATGAAAAAGAGGGAAAAATATAGCAATGATAAATCATCATTTAGAATAAAACTGAGTTACCAAACAATGTCAGTCAAATCAAGTCATCTTTATTTATATAGCGCTTTTTACATTGCTAATTCTGTCAAAGCAGCTTTACAGCAATAACTGGCAAATAATTTTAGCTGCACAGCAGCTCCCAAAGAAAATGGTGTCATTGTCCCGCTTAAATCAGTATTGATTCATTCAGAAAAAAGTAAAAATCAATAGTTATTAATTTAGTTAATTTATCTATATATCAGCACTGGAGAAAACACTGATGTAATCGTCCAGCTCAGCTCAGTTTGCATACAATGGTGTCAGTGCAGGCAGATCAAAAACATTGTTGAATATCAAGTCAAGTGTCCCCAACCAAGCAAGCCAAAGGCAACAGCGGCAAGGAACCCAAACTCCAACAGGTGACATCAGGTGACCAACAGGTGACAAAAATGGAGAAAAAAAACCTTGGGAGAAACCAGGCTCAGTCGAGGGGCCAGTTCTCAGTGCTTGATTATGATTCAGGCAGAGTTACAGGTCATAAGTCCGATTTGGGATCGCAACAGTCTAGTTGAAGATCGTATTCATCACGCTGGTATGGGACGGTTTGTTCGGGATCTGTGCCACTGGCTGTCGTGTCGATAAGGCCTTCACAAGGGATGATCTAGTTGACTCAATCTCTGCCGACACTTCAGGGCTGCGTTGTGGTCGTGTATAGGCGCAGGTCCTCCATCTGATCTGGATATGGCCCGGCTCCGGCTGATTACGGTAAACCTCGGGATAAGCAGAGACTAATATTAGCATAGATGCCATTCTTCTTCTGATGTAACGAGTGCATCTGGTGTTATAGGAAGTGTTCCCGGTTCCGGCTGACCTAATCTATGCAACCTAACAGTCTTTTAACGGATTTTTAAAACATAAATTGATAATGTGTTATGTGTTTTCCAATGATACAATTTATGGTAATGACTATGTAAAACCTAGACATGTTTTGAACCCTAATAGGAACTTTTAAAATTGTTATTGGTTTTATTAATGTGTTGTACCTTTGGCAGGTGGCAGAGTGGGGAATCCGTAAGCTGGGTCTCGTAAAGTACGTGGACAAAAAGGCAGGAAGCTACAGCGGTGGCAACATGCGCAAACTCTCCACCGCCATATCACTCATTGGAGCCCCACCAGTGGTCTTCCTGGTATGTGTATTTCCTCAAACACACACACACACACACACACACACACACACACACTAAAAGACACAACTGGCTCTAAGTCTTATGCCTCCTTGGGTGAATGTCTGCAAACTGATCAACAAAAACAATGTAAGTCTGGATCATATGACCACTGTTTGATTATTCTCTCAGCTGGTTTTCCTGCTCTGGTTGTATAAGAAGTACATGATTATAACACCCCTAGAGCTAAATTACCCTGAACTCTTCAGCCTTTGCCTTCTGAGAGGCTTCATAGTGGGTTGATTACACAAAGATCACATAAGAATGCTTAAGAGACAACAAGCACGTTTAGGATCACCTGAGTGTGCAAAACACATCAAGTCATCTTTATTTTTATAGCATTTTATACAATACAGAATACAATACAAAACAAAATCATTAATGGAAACTTCAAATTCTGTTGTAAAGCAACTCAGAATAGACAATCATGTCATTATTCAGTTGTGTACAGTACATCAATTATGAAACATGTTCAATTCAGCTATAAGTGTCTCTACAGAAGACAACAGTGTTATTCACTTTGAGTCAGTTCTATGTTGGTTCAGTTCAATAACTGTCGATGTTGCAAAATTTCAATCAATCATGATATTAGTTCAGTTCAGCTATAATTAGCTCTCCTGAAGACAATACTGTCATCATCCAGCTCAATTCAGTTCATGTTTTGTTCTCATGTATATTATACAGAATATTATCACGTGAGAAAGAGTATTCTTCCCGCTGATGTAGCTGTTCAGTGTGTGTTTCTTGTTGAACCTATGGCCAAATCTGAGTGTGGCTTTGCTTTTGCTTACAGGACGAGCCCACCACTGGAATGGACCCCAAAGCACGACGAGCACTGTGGAACTGCATTCACAGCGTCATCAAAGAGGGACGCTCTGTCGTGCTTACCTCGCACAGGTAAATTTATCAGTCTTTTTCTAATACTAACAGAGTTTATGCACTTAAACTGAACACTAACAGTGGACTAATATAGAAGTATTATTAAAGGAATAGTTCACCAAAAAATTAACTTTCTGTCATCAGTTCACTCACCCTCATGTTGTCCCAAACCTATAAGACTTTCGTTCATATTCGCAACATAAATTAAGGTATTTTTAAAGAAATCTGAGACATTTCTGTCTCTATTGAAAGTCTGTTCACCCAGAACTCTGGCATATAAACATTGATCAGCCAACATACACAGAACATGAAGAAAACAGACACAGCAGACTCGATCTCTTTATGAACGTTTTGAGTTTTGCGTGAATAGACTTTCAATGGAAGGACAGAAATGTCACAGATTTCATTAAAAATATCTTCATTTGTGTTTCGAAGATGAACGAACGTCTTGTAGATTTGGGTGAGTAATTGATTACAGAATTTTCATTTTTGGGTGATCTATCCCTTTAACTAGTATGCAATTTGAAAACTGTTTACACTGCAACCATAAGTAATGTGATAAACCCAGAAAGCTCCTGTTCTAAACAAGAATGCTAAGTGATCCGTTGCTAGACAGCAGCACTGATAGCATTGATGATAAAATCAATACTTGTTTGTTTTCCACTAAAATGTGTTCATTTTTATGTCTACTTACTTACTTTAGTTTTAGCTTTATGCTTAGGTTAGACTTCCATCTATCACTAGGAGGCAGTATTTCATCTATTTTCTTTCACAGTAACATTTGTCCCGTTTACTTTTAGCATGGAAGAATGTGAAGCGCTGTGCACCAGGATGGCCATCATGGTGAACGGCAGGTTCCGCTGTCTGGGTAGTGTCCAGCACCTGAAAAACAGGTAAGATCACCAATAATATAGAGTGCAAAGGTCAGGTTCCAGAAGTTAAAATACTTCTTGATAACTTAAAAACCGTCAAAGACAAACCTACTGTGAGTTATGAGGTAGTTTATCAATGCTTTGTTAAAGCTGTCAGTCCACACTATTGCAACTTATTTGTTAAATAATTGTGTTTAACAGTGGAAGAGAAAAACTACATTACCCATGATTCTGTAAATAAATCTCCAGACCAAAAGAAAGCTACTTAATATATACAAATAGCTAGGTAGTTTATATTTAAAGTGTTTTATATATATATATATATATATATACACACACACACACACACATTGCTTAACAAATTTATTAGACCACCTGTCATAATTAAGAGAAAACAAATATTTTAAGAATTTGTCAAAAACTTGTTTAAAACTAAAAAAAATTATTGTCATTTATTAGGAAAGTCTTTATTCACATATAATAACCCAAAAATATATATTTATTTTTATTTTGTATGGCTTCTTTTGGCCTAACAGCAGGCATTCTTGTTGGCATTGTTTTATGTACTTTTCCATCGTCTCAAACTATTCTCCAAATAGTTTCTAGTTGTTCCCAATCTATCTTTGAATTTATTAAATCACAACAATAATTATATTTTAGCATTACAAACACTACTGGGACTAAAGATCTTACACATTCTGGTGTGGATTAAACATTATAGAGACAAGAAAAATATTTTTTGTAATCACCAATACTGTTAGTTTACGGAGGCTGTAGCACAAACCATACGTTGGGTGATGGTCTAATAAATTTGTTAAAACAATACATATATATATATATATATATTTATATATATGTGTGTGTATATATATATATATATATATATATATATGTGTGTGTGTGCTTATTTTGCTATAAATATAAAATGTTATTTCCATATACACTATCAGCGTCTTCAAAACACTAGTTTTATATTTATCTGTCGTTTTTAATTATATTTAGTCAGTCGCAATCTTTTCTCTCGTTAAAGCCGTCGACTACATAGCCTTGTATCTTTGTCTTTTTGTACAATTTTCAAATACTTTATTGCTTCAAATCAAAGTTTATGTTATGATTCACTTCATTGCAATATAAAAATGTAAAAATCCTTGTGGGCAAAAGTGGGCAAGCACTGTTGCACTCTATTATGGTTGACATGATTGTAATCTAATTAAGCTATTTAAAGGTACAGTGGCTTATTTCTGCACACTAGCAGTGTCAAGCAGAACATTTCTAGATTTAATGTATACATGACATCAATTGCTCATCTTCCTCCAGATTTGGCGATGGATACACCATTATTCTGCGGGTTGCAGGGCCAGATCCTGACCTGCAGCCGGTGATGAAGTTCATCGAGAGCGAGCTGCCGGGCAGCACCCTGAAAGAGAAACACAGAAACATGCTACAATACCAGCTTCCCTCCTCCCTTACCTCCCTCGCTCACATCTTTAGCATCCTCGCTAAGAACAAAGAGTTTCTCAGGATAGAGGACTACTCCGTGTCCCAGACCACTCTGGACCAGGTGAGAGAGCATTTCCAACAAACAAATATCACAGGCACATTCGGATCGGGGTTCGTTATGCATGTACTGCAGTGTAGTTAAAGACGAAGTTAAAAACAGTAAACGCATGGTATTCAAAACACATTTAACTTCAAGAGGGAAAGAGAATATTTAGCTGTAAATAATGTAGGAGAGTTGGGTTGTGAAAGGTGTGTTATGATATTATTGGTGCTTTGTATGCTGATATGAAATTATTTTTCAGCAGTTAAGAATTAATACATTTTGATTAACAATGTGGAAAAAGATTTTCTTTACAGCAACATGCACAAACACTTTGTGCACAATATCAGTAAGAACATTTATTTATAAACTAAATCCTTTTTATTTCAGGTTTCTTTTTTATATTGTTAAAGAGGCAATATTATGCCTTTCTACCAAAGTCTTTAGTTTTTGGGGTCTTCTAGAATAGGTTTTCGTGCTTGAACATTAAAAAAAAAAACAAAAAAAACATTATTTTTCACAAATTTTATATTGCCGTACCTCTTTCCCTGTCTCCCAGTAAAGCTCTGTTTAGTTCTGGTCTCTATGAAGCCCCTCCTTCTGAAAAGTGCAATGTGCTCTGACTGGTTGGCTGGATCAGTGTTGTGATTCCGATTGGTCAACCGTTTCGTGCGCGTTTCTGAAATGTCACGCCCCTTACCATAACCACGAGTTTCTACACACAACTAAAGCAATTCAGCCAGGCCTCAACCCTTTATTTTTGCAAATGCCTTGGGCTGTAATTCTATGAGGAATATTGTGACGTATTCGTTCAAACAAGAATATAAAGAAAAACTCCCTTTGGAGTGACTTTGTGCTTTGTAACTCTGCAGACCTTTTTCATTACACACAAAAGAAAGTTGAAAATATAAAAAAGCATAATAGGTCCTCTTTACATGTCATGAACTAGCATAGTATATTTTTCTCATGCTGTGATTACAGAGTACTCTTCTTCTCAATCTACAGGTATTTGTTAACTTTGCCAAGGACCAAAGTGACGACCACTCAGACAGCTCCCTTCGTCGTAAAGAGACAGCGGTGAACATGGCCCTCCTGAGCCCTTTGTCCACTAAAGAGAACATGGAGAAGCCAATAGAAAGCTTTGTGTGAACTAGAGTCTCTCTTTACACTACATGCTAACTAGAGCCAGTGGATTCCACTTGTTTCACAATGTTTTTGTGGCCTTTGAGCTGCAGTCTGCTGTTCTGACCTCCGCCTGAAGATAAACGTCTTCACCGGTCAGCTGAGAGGCAGATACGGCAATGCAAGTCAATGCAAAAGAAATTGAAAAGACTTCTCGTGTTCCTAACATGGTTGAATTTGAACCGTGTTAGTCACAGTCTTAAACTTGAAGCCATCATTTCTGGTGTAGACTGCATGGACTATATTTTGCGCAGTCGTTGACGGAGATTCATTTTCATTGTGTGAGATAACTGGGCAATGAAAAAATGCCAATGATTAATAATTCAGGGTCAGTGTCTTTGTATTTTATATTCTTAAGATTAGAAGACTGGGAATCACATGCTGAAGAATCATAATTGTTTATGTGGCCAAGGGCTGAGCTGCAAAACTGCAAATTGTACTATGTAAAATCATTTTGTTTTTAATGTCTTTATTTATAAACCAGCAATTGTTTTAGATGTTTTAAAAAGGAGCATTATTTTATAGGATGTTCTATCCTAGAGTGCCTCGTGTTATCTTTATACATGCCGATGCGAGTTAAGAATTTTTGTGCATGGAGAAAACAAGGTGATTGATTTTGTAGTTTTTTTTGTTTTTTTTTTAATTAAAGTTTATACAAGTAAGCTTTACAGTTACACTGTGTAACAAATACCTCGGAGTCATATAAACAACTTAGAAGGAAATAAATTTAAACATACCAATAATGTGCCTTCTTAAGTAAAAGGGCATTAGCGTTGTCCTTCACTGGACTAAATACAGAAATCCACAAACACAATTTCCAGCTGTATTTACATAGCCGTTCAGTACAATAAGAGTGATCTATCCATACGTTCAGTTTGGATTGTTAAATCAGTATTTTGGATCTCACCTGGGATTGGTGACAGCGATGTTCGCCTTTCATCCAAGCACTTTACTTGCTATGTTAATTAAAAGAAAAATAATAATTTAAATGTCAATGTGTTAATCTTTTTGCACTGGATTTTCCACAGACAATGTTTTTGCTATTTTTCCATTTGCTGTTTTGGGTTCAATCAAAATAATAGAACAGCAACAAAAAAACCCTAAAAAGGACAAAAAGTCTTAGTACCACAGTGATGCTCCTCATTTAATACCTGTTTACATTTCAAATTTATGGCTGTGGAATGTCTGTTACTCGCCTTGTACATTTACTGTATTTACACAATAAAACATGACAATCTACAACCCTAATATTTGTTTGATCTGTAGCATCATATTGAGGAATTCAATGTATGGATTATTTTCAGTGTCAGTCTGTTTCATATTTAACGAAAGAAGCACCATAAATGTTATCACTATATCTAATCCATACAAAATGCAATATAACATTTCTCAATTTAGAATGGTTTTTATTGCCATGGAATTTATTGTAGAAAAGAAATAACATATTTTGCATAACACTAATGATTCATATCTGTAAGTCTTTAGTCTTATGTGATGCAAAGCATTTTTATGAGCCATAATCATTATTTGATCATCTGCAAAAACTTCAAGGAACTTGCTATTAAATCCATTTATCAGTGCACTTATTTCATTTACTGCACAAATAAAATCTCACTCCACATTTCCCTGATTTTGTTCAAGTCAAACCATGAGGCCATGTTATTTGATTGGTGAGAAAGAACAGGGGAACATGAGTTTGTTCTTCTGTGACACCAGGTATGCTGCACTCTCCCTTACTGGAGAAAAGATATACAAAAGTAAAAAATATCAGGTTAAATGTCATTTAAAAAAATTAAATAAATATATATATATATATATATATATATATATATATATATATATATATACACACACACACACACAGGTGCTAGTCATTTAATTAGAATATCATCAAAAAGTTTTTTTCACTAATTCCATTCAAAAAGTGAAACTGTATATTATATTCATTCATTACTCACAGACTGATATATTTCAAATATTTATTTTAATTTTGATGATTATAACTGACAACTAACGAAAATCACAAATTCAGTAGAAAAATAAAATATTGTGAAATATTATATATATTTATATATTTATATATATATATATATAAATATATATATATATATATATATATATATATATATATATATATATATACATACATACTTAGGACCATGTGATATTTCAGTTTTTCGTTTTTAATAAATCTGCAAAAATGTCAACAATTCTGTGTTTTTCTGTCAATGTGGGGTGCTGTGTGTACATTAATGAGGAAAAAAATTAACTTAAATGATTTTAGCAAATGGCTGCAATATAACAAAGAGTGAAAAATTTAAGGGGCTCTGAATACTTTCCGTACCCACTGTATATATGTATGTCTGCTGTAATGTTACATTTAAGATTTACCTGCCGCCACCACTCTGGCATCTCCATGAGATTTATGGCGTATGGCTGCCCGCTGGTCTGCACTCTCATACCACCATAAAACATGCACTGTGCATTGGAAAGAAATGTCAGTATATACAAAAAAGCAGCTTGAAAACTATATGCGCCAGATTCACTAAACCACAATTCCCATAAAAGCGCTGATGGAAGTGGAAAGTTCTGCAGGGGATTTACTGAAAGTGAATGCACACATTAAAGAACACAGACGCCATCAAATCATTTCCATAATGACCAACACAGTCCATCAAGAGCAGAGCAAATTCGCATAGGGTCGCAAACAAGCAGAGCATCATTTTGGCTTAATGGGTTAGTTCACCTAAAAGTGGAAATTCTGTCATTAATTATTCACCCTTGTTGTTCCACACCTGTAAGACCTTCGGTTATCTTCAAAACACAAATTAAGATATTTTTGATGAAATCCGAGAAGTACATGACTCCTCCATAGACAGCAATTTAAGCACTTTCAAGGTCCAGAAAGGTACTAAAGACATCGTTAAAACAGCCAATGTGACCTTAATTTTATGAAGACGAACGAAGGTCTTACAGGTGTGGAACGACATGAGGGAGGAGTAATTAATGACAGAATTTTCATTTTTGAGTGAACTAACCCATTAAGAAATGTTTTCGGGGCGCTAAATAATGGCACAAATACCAGTAAATTGACATGTAAATAGTCATTACTCCAGTCTTCAGTGTAACATCAGAAATCATTCTGATATGTTTATTTTTTTCTTTGATGAACAGAATGTTAAAAAGAACAGCATTTATTTGAAATAGAAATCATTATAAATTGAAATAGAAATCATTTACAACATTATAAATGTATTTACGGTCACATTTGATCAATGTAATGCATCCTTGCTGAATGGAAGTATTAATTTCTTTCAGAAAAACAGGCACTGACAACAAACTATTGAACGCTAGTGTATATTAAATTACAGGTTGTAACCGAAAAATTCATCATAATGATATGACTTTGTAATTGTTTTAAAATGTAATTGCTTTCTTACTTACACTCACCTTGATTAAGTGGTCCAAATTCAGAGTGAAAAACCCCAACTGAGTGAGCGTATCCTGATCCTGTGTGGGTGCCCACTGCTGCCTGAAACGCCGCTCCCCACACCGCCGGACCGCCTGGCTTCAATTGAAAGGTGGCCAGCTCGAAAACTCCTTCAGAATATAACACATTTTAACAAAAGCCATTAAGATCAGTATGCCTGGAGTATTTGAAATCTGTATCTTCTTTTGTGAACAATTTAGATGGGTGAATACTCAAGAAACCCCTTTGAAAACAGTTATTATGATTGCAACTCCAATCAAATCAATTAGTTGTTAAAATGTTTTTTATAATGTTTTTGGTTATGTCTTATATCATTATAGTGTCAAGTGAGCAGGCATAGGTGACTCTTTGAAAATCGATGCATGACATGTTAATTCACACCTCCATCTTTGGGTGGCTTCTGAATGTTGCTCCAGGGTACGAGGTATGTCACCTCATTATCCTGAGAGCTCAGCATGGGCATCGCTTTAGAGATGTACTGCTCAATCCAGCTGGGGTCCTGAGCCAGGGCTGCCCGCACAGATGCACGCTGTTCATAGCTGTCTAAACAATATTATAGCAAAGACAGAAAAGGAGTTGTATGTGCAGCACTATGTCGTCAAGATACTTTTTGAATAAAATACATCAGTACAGTAAACAAAAAAAAAATCTTACTAATAATGTCTAAAACATGGGTTTTTAGACTAAGAATGTCTAAAACCCTAACGCGCCAAAACAGGATGTCCGGGCTACTATGGGACACCTGGCAATCCTTAGAAGTAAAGAGTTAGTTTCCTTTGGTTAGTAATACCAATGTTTTGTTACATTTTTCTTATTTTTGAGTCTTATAAAATTTTTAAAGTGCAAATAAGACATTTAAGAATTCAGTAGTCATTCTCACCATACTTCCAGATGTGGAAAACCTGATTGAGACCCCCATATTCCACACTCCAGTATCCGATGAGCTCTGAGTGGGCTGTACGCAGGTGGATCTTCTCATTGGTCAGTTTGAGGAAGGCAGCGTTGAGATGCGGATAGATGTAATATGTGCGGAACTCATAGAAGGTTCCGTGCTGCTGTTGCGGTCCGGTGGAGATCAATGCCCTGGGCTGCTTGTCAAAGGTAAAACAAACTGCTAGTGACACCATGTGGTCATTATATGAACGGTTCCGCTTATAACTTGGTATACACTTGTCTGAATCTACAGGTGCTGGTCATATAATTAGAATATCATCAAAAAGTTGATTCATTTCACTAATTCCATTCAAAAAGTGAAACTTGTATACTATATTCATTCATTACACACAGACTGATATATTTCAAATGTTTATTTCTTTTCATTTTGATGATTATAACTGACCACTAAGGAAAATCCCAAATTCAGTATCTCAGAAAATTAGAATATTACTTAAGACCAATAGAAAGAAAGGATTTTTTGAAATCTTGGCCAACTGAAAAGTATGAACATGAAAAGTACGAGCATGTACAGCACTCAATACTTAGTTGGGGCTCCTTTTGCCTGAATTACTGCAGCAATGCGACGTGGCATGGAGTCGATCAGTCTGTGGCACTGCTCAGGTGTTATGAGAGCCCAGGTTGCTCTGATAGTGGCCTTCAGCTCGTCTGCATTGTTGGGTCTGGCATATCGCATCTTCCTCTTCACAATACCCCATAGATTTTCTATGGGGTTAAGGTCAGGTGAGTTTGCTGGCCAATTAAGAACAGGGATACCATGGTCCTTAAACCAGGTACTGGTTGCTTTGGCACTGTGTGCAGGTGTCAAGTCCTGTTGGAAAATGAAATCTGCATCTCCATAAAGTTGGTCAGCAGCAGGAAGTATGAAGTGCTCTAAAACATCCTGGTATACGGCTGCGTTGACCTTGGACCTCAGAAAACACAGTGAACCAACACCAGCAGATGACATGGCACCTCAAACCATCACTGGCTGTGGAAACTTTACACTGGACCTCAAGCAACATGGATTGTGTGCCTCTCCTCTCTTCCTCCAGACTCTGGGACCCTGATTTCCAAAGGAAATGCAAAATTGACTTTCATCAGAGAACATAACTTTGGACCGCTCAGCAGCAGTCCAGTCCTCTTTGTCTTTAGCCCAGGCGAGACGCTTCTGACGCTGTCTGTTGTTCAAGAGTGGCTTGACACAAGGAATGCAACAGCTGAAACCCATGTCTTGCATTCCTCTGTGCGTAGTGGTTCTTGAAGCACTGACTCCAGCTGCAGTCCACTCTTTGTGAATCTCCCCCACATTTTTGAATGGGTTTTGTTTCACAATCCTCTCCAGGGTGCGGTTATCCCTATAGCTTCTACACTTTTTTTCTACCACATCTTTTCCTTCCCTTCGCCTCTCTATTAATGTGCTTGGACACAGAGCTCTGTGAACAACCAGCCTCTTTTGCAATGACCTTTTATGTCTTGCCCTCCTTGTGCAAGGTGTCAATGGTCGTCTTTTGGACAACTGTCAAGTCAGCAGTCTTCCCCATGATTGTGTAGCCTACAGAACTAGACTGAGAGAACATTTAAAGGCCTTTGCAGGTGTTTTGAGTTAATTAGCTGATTAGAGTGTGGCACCAGGTGTCTTCAATATTGAACCTTTTCACAATATTCTAATTTTCTCAGATACTGAATTTGGGATTTTCCTTAGTTGTCAGTTAAAATCATCAAAATTAAAAGAAATAAACATTTGAAATATATCAGTCTGTGTGTAATGAATGAATATAATACACACGTTTCACTTTTTGAATGGAATTAGTGAAATAAATCAACTTTTTGATGATATTCTAATTATATGACCAGCACCTGTATATGATTTCATAAAAGAGATTTTTGCTTTTGAGAAATGGCAGCTTCAGTCTTCTGCTTCTGTTTTTCAATTGCACAGCCCCCCATATACAAAATCATTAGCACATTTTAAAAACCTTGAAACTGCCATCTGATGTCAAAGATAAACTGTACAAATGTTTATGTTCAAGTTCAGACCAGCTGATTCCAGCGTAAGTACAAAGATCAAACCCTATACTTCTAATGTCTATACGTACCAAATACTGTATATTTAATTATTAATTATATATTTAACAATAACAAAAACAACTCTATACTTAATGGCATGTAAAAAGTGAATAGATAGACAGACTGTGTATAAATATAGAAGGGTCAAAAAGTAATTTAAACATGGAATATGTATATTCCTAAAATTTTTAAGAAAATTTTGCTCTTTTTCAAAGTCAGTAAATCAAATAAGCAAAATAATGTGAATTTCTTTGCCCAAAACGTCAGATTTTCTTCATTTTTACAAGATGCTCTTTGGAGTTTTTGCAGCTGAAGTGCTACTGTCATTAACCCTGAAAGCATGATATCCAAAAAGACAGTCAGAAAAATCTAATCTTTTGAAATGGGACAGTCATATTTGATACATCAGACTTTTATGTCTCATATTATAGTATTATATAGGAGAATAGGAGCTCATATACTCGAGCAGGGGAAAAAAACACCTTGATTATATTCAGAGGCTCAAACTGAACAAAAATATGCAATTTGATGCAGTTGCTGATATTAATATGTCCAAAAAGTAAGAAGAAATTCTGATAGCTTGTAATGTAAATTAATGAGATCTTAAACTAATTACATTAAATGCATTAACATGCATATATATATATACACATACATATATACATACACTCACCTAAAGGATTATTAGGAACACCATACTAATACTGTGTTTGACCCCCTTTCGCCTTCAGAACTGCCTTAATTCTACGTGGCATTGATTCAACAAGGTGATGAAAGCATTCTTTAGAAATGTTGGCCCATATTGATAGGACAGCATCTTGCAGTTGATGGAGATTTGTGGGATGGACATCCAGGGCACGAAGCTCCCGTTTTACCACATCCAAGAGATGCTCTATTGGGTTGAGATCTGGTGACTGTGGGGGCCATTTTAGTACAGTGAACTCATTGTCATGTTCAAGAAACCAATTTGAAATGATTCGAGCTTTGTGACATGGTGCATTATCCTGCTGGAAGTAGCCATCAGAGGATGGGTACATGGTGGTCATAAAGGGATGGAACAAGGTCAGAAACAATGCTCAGGTAGGCCGTGGCATTTAAACGATGCCCAATTGACACTAAGGGGCCTAAAGTGTGCCAAGAAAACATCTCCCACACCATTACACCACCACCACCAGCCTGCACAGTGGTAACAAGGCATGATGGATCCATGTTCTCATTCTGTTTTACGCCAAATTCTGACTCTACCATCTGAATGTCTCAACAGAAATCGAGACTCATCATCAGACCAGACCATTTTCAACAGTCCAATTTTGGTGAGCTTGTGCAAATTCATCAGCTTGAATCAGTCAGCCCATTCTCCTCTGACCTCTAGCATCAACAAGGTATTTTCGCCCACAGGACTGCCGCATACTGGATGTTTTTCCCTTTTCACACCATTATTTGTAAACCCTAGAAATGGTTGTGCGTGAAAATCCCAGTAACTGAGCAGATTGTGAAATACTCAGTCTGGCACCAACAACCATGCCACGCTCAAAATTGCTTAAATCACCTTTCTTTCCCATTCTGACATTCAGTTTGGAGTTCAGGAGATTGGCTTGACCAGGACCACACCCCTAAATGCATTGAAGCAACTGCCATGTGATTGGTTGATTAGATAATTGCATTAATGAGAAATTGAACAGGTGTTCCTAATAATCCTTTAGGTAAGTGTACATACACACACACATATATACATATGTCTATATGTATATATATGTATGTCTTAAAAAGATGATATTTAAATGCTTAGTTTTATTATCAATGCTCTGTAGTTTTTATTGTGGGGGTCAAAATAATGATGATTAGGAGATGTACCTATATAAAAAAATGTTGCTTTTTTGTTTTTTATATTCACATTTTAACATGATTTCTCTGGTTATACTAGAAAGCTATACTTTTACTTTTACATTTAGTTTATAAAAATCAGTATTTCACAGCAAAAAGACACGTGTACACTAGGCCTTTTACCTACAACAGAAGGCATTGAATATAGTTTTTGAGCAAAATTTTGATCAGGCTGAGAATTTGTGGCCAAAGAAATTTGCTTGTCAAATGTAATACAATAGGCTTTAAAATATAGAGATAAACATTTCAACTTTTCATTGAAATTATAGTGCTTATATGCAATTTGTAATTAATGTTTATACTATCAATGCATTTTTTTTCATCTTTATTCTCAGACTTTTGGACCCCACTGCATAATCAATATGTGCATGAGCAATAGGGCCTCCATCATTAATGAAACACATGAATAGTTTCTATTTTATTGCTGAGCCGGACGATTACATAACTGTTTTCTCCAGTGCTGATATACATAAATTAACTAGATTAATAACTATTGATCTTTGCAACGGATTGATCAATAATATATAGAATAAGCTGGACAATGACACCACTTTCTTTGGGAGCTGCTGTGCAGCCAAAATTATTTGCCAATTATAACTGTAAATCTGCTTTGCCACAATTTGCATTATGAAAAGCGCTATACAAGTAAAGGTGACTTGACTTGACTATTTTGGATTATTGAACTCTTTCGCAGTGATTTCATGCTTTTGTAATTCCTGACACTGCCAAGTCCGGAACAATGTAACAGTGGAGTTACATGATCATTTGATTGACAATGGGGGGCGTCCTCTGACGCACCTTCAAAAACAAAACAGGCGTTTGTCTTTTAACTCCATTCAAAAGTCACAAAGATGCAATATCAATTAGACTTGTAAACCTACATTGATGAATGTTTAAATAAAACGTGTGAATGATAATTAAACTCACCGAGAGTCGGTTTTTCACAGACAGAAAGTGTTCTGCGTGACGTAACGCTTTCCAGAAAACATTGCGTGATTGTATCATAATTTTTCTCGGTGAGAATCTGGAATTGTACCTGCAGCGTGACTGACGTGACAGATCAAACGTGCAGCCCTGAACGAAGTTCACTCAGAGCCAGTACGGAAGCCGAAATGTATCGTTCGAGTTCTCTGCACTTCTTGCACGAAAGTACAATGTGTTCATTAGCGAATTGTTATTTAATTATTAGCGAATACAACTTTACTTTTATAAAAAATAAAATATTCTATAGGTTTGATATAGGTGTTCAACCTTGGTAAACATTTAAATTGCTAGATATGAAGGTCTCCCATGTCTTGTACAATTGTACACCTAAAGTATACTACTTTAAGATTTTGTTGTTAAAAAAAATCAAGTAGACTATAATACATTTAAACTTTTATTGTGTCTCTTTAATTACTTTAATATTATTTTTTATTACTATTTGCCAAAATTTGACCCACAACCAGTTTTTCACCTGACTTCTGTAACACATGTATGAAAAGTGTTAAAATAAGGAAAGTTGCACTTTTTCGTATTAATTATTTAATTTCAGAGATTTTCAAAAGAAAATTCTCTGTATGTTTTGATAGTGTACCCTAACATTATTATTATTTTTTTTTTTGAAGTTCAAAAGTCTCTTCAATCCCATGTTCCCTGCTGCATTATGTAGTTAATTATTACATTTCATAATTATTGTTAACTGCAGTCCATGTTTAGTGGAATTCCATTTATCTGGGGCCAATAAACAGGGACACACCTCCCAGCCAGACCTGTTTTGAGGGATATTATACAGGCCAATGCATTTTGGATTGTGCTCAGCAATTTTTGGACAGACTGGAATGTTTATCCCTTAATAAAGAGAGAGACAATAGAGAGGCTCTGTTCTCACTGTTGTTGACGCGGGATGGTGGGTAGGTGGGGCGGATAGCCGTCAAAATATCAGCACCTCTCCTCCTCCTCCTCACTTTCAAACTATATGTTGCTGGTCATCAACAATACAACACTCACAAACGAGCTGGAAGTCATCAGTCAGTAATTAAAAGCTCTCACCTTGAATTTACAAATCCAGAGTTTTGTTAAGAAATCCAGGCTTCCTTCCTTTGAGCATCATGACTGGAACAGCAGTGGTTCTGATAAGCCTGGTCCTCATCCTCTCTGTGGGTAAGTCTCCTCCACTGTTATTATTTTAATCATTGAGGTGTGCCATTTACAATTAACAACATCAATGAGATTAATCCAACAGTACCAATTTTTCAGGCGCAGAAGATAAATCAAGACTCTACCGTAGAGTAAGTCCATTTATGCATGAGCAAACGGAGCTATCTGAAAATGAACTGTGATGCATAACTTTAAATTGCATGTGTGTGTTTAATCTAACAGCCTGCATGTGGAGGTCTGAGTGTCAATCAAGCATGTCCTCTCAACTACTCTCCTGTGTGCGGCAATGATGGCATCACATACGTCAATGAATGCACCCTGTGCGTGCAGAGAATGTGAGTCCATTCATTTGCTTCTGTTAGTGTGGGATAACAGCATTACAGTATGATTTTTGCCTGTAATTACTCATAATGTTAAAGACTGTTAGTAAGCAAATGTTGTGGTATGGATGACGGGATGTTGGATAACGGAAAGGGTGTTTGTTTTTTAGGCACACAAATGCAGACATTTTGATTGTGAAAGACGGCCGCTGCTGAGGTGGAGGACCTTATGATATCATCACTTCGCTTTTCATATCTATGTTTGTTTAAGAGTGTTGTTTGCTATGCTCATTCTGACCAGTTTTGCACTTATCAGTATACCTATACAGTAGATGTGTGAAAACCTACTGCATGTTAAAATGAAAAATACTAGTACTAAAATGAACAATATGTGTCAGTTTATCACATTTGAGTGACTTTGAGTGACCAGTGCAGAGTGTTTGATTTTTTTATTTACTCAGTTTGTGTTACATCAATTCTGTTCTGTCTTTCTTCCCCAGCAAAAAGGGAACGTTCTCAGAACTTCTGGCAAGGTTTTCTCAACGTTATGAACAAATGTTTTATAGAACGTTAATGTTAAAATCTGGTCTGAAATAACATTATCCAAACATGTTATTTGTACATCATTTATGGAACATTTTTCTGAAAAGTTTTAGTTGGACATTATAGTCCAATGTTTTTTAAACATTGCTACTTGATACTTTTTCAGAAAGTATTCAAAAGTAATGTTCTCATAATACTTGCAAAATTATTAAATAGATAAAACATTTCTGTAATGTTTTCACTAACGTTCAAGAAACATTGAATATCTGGAAGTTTTGAAAGTTTTGAGAACATTTAGAAATGTTTTCATAACTTAATGAGAACATAAGTAACACATATTTTGTTAGCTGGGTTAATATATAGGTTAGGTATTTCAGCTCTTCCATTAAGTTTCTTTCTTTTTAGGAGCTGCTCAGAGTGCAATGTTTCAAGAGTGAAGTTTTGAGTTACATCTTTATTTTTCTAAATATTTTTTAAAAATGATCTAACAAAATGGAAATGTGACATGATGACTGTGGGAAGACCATTTATACTTTGATTTTACATTTTTTGCTAATAAAATAAACATACTAAGCCAAACAATTGTAAGATTGACCAGCTTCATTTATGTCTTACTTTTCTTTGCTGCATATTTATGATTATACTGAAAAAGAAACAAAAAGGTTTTGCACACTGAAAACGAGATGTGCTGCACAATGTGCGTGACCTTTTAACTGTCATTCAACTGCCAATGAAACATCTCATTTAATAAAAAATAGCATGTAAAGCTAGTAATGATAATTTTGTATCAGATGTATGTCTTTACATTTTTAACTCTAAGCAGCTGATGTTTTGTAGACTCTGCGCCTCATTTTGTAGGCTGCGACCTCCGCATGTCGCATTTGAAGGCTGCATACGTCATCAAGAATAATAAACAGTCTTTATCGACTGTTATTCCTTGTGAGATGTAAAATACTGTAATTTCTGTTTTAATTTGTAATCTAACGGTTTCTTTTCTAAAATGAGACTGCCTCGATGACGTATGCAGCCTTCAAACGAGACCTCCGAAGGACGCAACTTTTGTGGCGGAACACAATTTTCAGGACTGTATTTTGAGGGACTGTTTAAAGTGACGTACCAATACAATGATCGCTCACTCACATGTGGGTTTTGACACAATATATTACCGGTTAAGAAATAAATATTGTGTAAACAATATAATTTTAAATATTTCATAATATAACGCGTTTTTAAGATTTAAGATTAGTAGCGATAGCCACTCGTTGTTCGTCCTGAGACATAAACAATAAAAAAGCGCTTTCTGAAAGTCAGCTAACCAGTTACGCCCCACAGATTTTCAGAACGAACAAAATTATTCAAGTTAAACTAATTCAACAACTCGTAACTCTGATATCCTTATGCTGAAACTGTTGTCGTTGAACTTTAGAGGGCTTATAGAGCACAAGACACTCTTAAGTCATAAATTCAGCACATCATCTGTCATGGCCAAAAGCAAATTTGAATACGTGAGAAACTTTGAGCTTGACGACACATGTTTGAGAAACTGCTACATTGTGGTTCGGCTAGATGGACGCAACTTCCACAAGTAAGTGATTCTGTAATGCTTGAAATAGGTACAGTTACAACATACTGTTGCAGTACATGTTTTAACACTGTCTTGTGTAAGTAGTTTAGTGAAGGGTAAAACATGGTAAACGTGATTTCACCAAGTACAACATGTTCCTGGATCAACATTCTAATCTTCCAATCAAATTTGAGGGACAAGTTTACAGTTATTGTCAAACCAACGTACAACCAGGGTTAGGTGGCTCTACAGCAGTGTTATTCTCCTATCATTTCCATTTGATTTCAGGGATACCTTGTGGGTAGGGATAGGGTTAGGACAAAGTTTTCTGACAGAAATGTTGTTCCAGGGTCAGCAAAAAATTTTGATCCAGGAATATGACTGATTTACTTGGGCAAAATCAAGGTGAGCAGTAGAACATGCGATATGACTGAAGTAATTTTTTACACGATCCCCTTGATTGCAGGTTTTCTGATCAGCATAACTTCATTAAACCCAATGACGACAGAGCTCTGGGTTTGATGAGCCGCAGTGCCCGCTCGGTCATGGAGGAGCTGGAAGACATCACTATAGCCTATGGACAGAGTGACGAGTTCAGCTTTGTGTTCAAAAGATCAACCACCTGGTTCAAAAGAAGGGCCAGGTATAATTCTATGCTGACTCAGTGCTATAGAACTTGCAAACTGTGCAATGCATTTCAAAGCCATCTTGATGTCAAACACCACAATAGCTGTCAAGGATTATGCTGTCTAGGACAGAGTTTTTCAATCTTTTAGATGTCACGGACCCCCATTTATGTTCATTCTCATGTGAAGGACCTAAAATTTTAAAGGCAGCTTTACATTTTTATGTATAAAGACTCAATTTATACTGTGAAAAGCAAATATGATAAATGTGTGAAATATTTAGTTTGTTTTTTACTCACTATAGTACTGCACTGTATATTATTTTTTGTTTATTTATTTATTTTAATATTTTTATTTATTTGATTCCTTTATTAATATCAATTTTTAATCTAATATTTATTTATTTTATTACTTTATATGAAATTTGCATCTATTTTTTTTTACTTTTTATTTTAATCTATTTTTATTTTAATCTTATTTATTTATTTTTTACACTGTTTTATTTTAAACACATTTTCTCCATTAACTCCTAACACTTCTTTGTGGCACCCTTGGGGGTCCCCTGGACCCCGCAACTCACTCAATGAATGTTTTTTTTTTCTCTCTACAGTAAACTGATGACCCATGTGGCTTCCCAGTTTTCGTCTAGCTTTGTTTTCTATTGGAAGGAGTATTTTGTGGAGCAGCCGCTGCTGTACCCACCCAGCTTTGATGGCAGGGTTGTCCTGTATCCTTGCAACCGTAACCTTAGAGACTATCTAAGCTGGAGACAGGCAGATTGTAAGTTAATATGTTTTGGGTAATACTTTATTTTGATGGTCCCCTTTAGGCATTCTGTAGATTATAAGTAACATTGCACCTACTTGTCAACTAACGCTCATTAGTGTATTAATAGAATATTCGTAGACTGTCTGCTTAATATTTGATAACTTTTTTGTGACTCAACACTGCACCAGACAATAAATAAAAATTTTATTTCATGACAACCTTGTAAGAAAATGATAATAATAACATTGTTTCAGTTGCTTGTGATGGGGCATTAAATATACACATGTGCTATCTGCTATTGTCATAATATTGTTATTTTGTTCTTTGACGAAGCATAAAATATCGATTTTAGAAAATTTAGCTATACAGAAATCTTTTTTTTTTTGTATTTTCTCAGGTCACATTAACAATTTGTACAACACTACGTTTTGGACGCTGGTGCAGAAAGGAGGACTGACCACAACACAGGCTGAAGAGAGACTCAATGTATTCTCAAATATTTATGTTCTGAATTTTTTTCCATATTAGTATTCATATAGATTTGAAGGCTGCTTGTCACTAATGTAAAAGAAAGGTACTAGTCACAATCTCTCTTAGGAATATTGTCCAGTAAGCACTTTTACCAACATAATCTTGCAATATTTAATACTAATAAAGTACATTAGTGCTGTCATATCAATTAATTGCATCTCACATAAAAAATCTGTAAATATATAATGTGTATATGTATGCATGTATGTATGTATATATATATATATATATATATACATACAGTATATACATTATATCCATATACAAACTTTTATGTTAGATGTGATTAATTGCAATAAATCGATTTGACAGTATTATAATACATGCAAAGCAGACATTAATTTCCCCCCCAAATAAGTTTAATTAAACATTGCTAATTCTAGTACAATTATTTTGTCTATTTACATTCAATAGCTATTGTTTAATTTACATCAGAACCTACAAAGATGCATAATTTTCCCCACACACAGGGAACACTAGCAGCGGATAAGAACGAGATCTTGTTTTCTGAGTTCAGTATCAATTACAATGATGAATCCCCACTGCACAAAAAAGGCACAACTTTAATATGGGAAAAGGTAAGAGGCAGCTGGTAAAACAGCTTTTTTTATTCTAATCTCTTTAATGAAATTCCTAACTCTGTATTCTTTCTCAAATCTGTCCTTCAGGTGACTGAAACGGCAACTAAACAGATCAAGCGGCCAGATGAAGGAGAGACAGAAGTTACTGTATCACGGACCAGAAAGAAGGTTACAAGTCATTTCTGTGATATCATTGGAGATCAGTTCTGGAAAGAAAATTCAGACATTCTGGAAAGTGACCAGTGTTGATCACACGGTTAAAAAACTCTACCAGACCAAAAGTGCAAGCTCATTTTTCCTTTTGATATTTAATTAAAAAAAACTTTCAATATTTTATATGTATTGTCTTTTTTGGAGAAAAAGGTGACTGAAAAGCGATGTTGGCATTGTCATTTTTCCTCCGTAAGATTGCTAGTGGAGACAAGCGATCTTATTCTCTCCTGCAAGGATCAGTATCTGTTTTGGATGGAGCAAAAATAAAAGGCCAACTCACTTGATCAAACAGCAATAATACATGGTGATGTTGGGCAATATATGGAAGTTGTATCATTAGATAATTGTATTAGGCCTATATTAAATAGTCTACACATATTATCTTTTGCGTGTCTTCCCTTACTAAATCCAGTTTGATCCGAGTGTATTAATATGGGAATAACTGTTTCAGGTCGCATGGTTAAGTCTGTATTTGATGAGAAATTTGATGGTTGATAACTTGAGCACTGTAATTGGTCTTTATTAGGCTTGGTTTTAATATTAGAGTGATTAATGCTGTGTTCATATGATTCGCATATTGTACCCGTTGGTCTATGTAAAATATCAGTAATCATTCAAATGTATAGAGGAGATAATATATCCCAAAAATGCTTATAGAATTCGGCAGGATAACCATCTGGTCCTAGGGATTTATTATATTATTAGGTAAATGATTTAGTGCTGTCTTGAGTTCTTGTAATGCTAGTGGTTGTTCCAAGTTATGTTTTTAAGTATTTGATATATGCAGGAGTGAAATATTCTTCTGGAAGGTTTCAGCTTCTTCTACTGTTGAGATGTTTGTTGGTGAATATACTTGAAAATAGAAAGATCTCATTAATTAAAGATGGATCTTGTGTCAGTGCCTGTATAGTAGCAATCGGCCTACCAGATTTTTCCACAAAACAAAATCGGCCTACTGTGTATTCAACTGATTAGATAGCAATTTCCCGAAATCATAATACTGTTGTCACAGCTGTAAATGAGAGTATTGTGTTTTCTTATTAGTAATAGGCCTATTGTTAAATTCTTACTTAGTCTTTATAAGATCTTTCAGTGTTTTATCAAGACTTTTCAGCTAGTAATATTTCTAATCTTTTCACTTCTTCTTGAAGCTCTTGCTCTTCTTTAACTTATTTCTTCCTTTTTTTGAGGAGCAAATACTATTATTTTCGCCCTCATTACCACCTTAGCCGTTTCCAATTGTACAGAAGGAGAAATGTCAGCGATATCATTGGTCTAAAAAAAAAAAAAGCTTCCTTTCTCGTTTGATATATTCATTAAAAGAGTCATCTTTTAATACGGAGGGATCTCCACTTGCTCCTCTCAGTTATAAATGATTCAGCCACATAAGTAATAATTGGGACATGATCTAAAATTTGAAGACTGTCAATAGAGGGGTTCAGTAGGCTATCTTTTATGTAATACAAATATTTGAATTAATTAAACCTAGATTTTAAAAAATAATAAATAAAATAAAGAGAAACTAATCATTATGCCACAAATGCTGGCGAATAAGCTGTACTGAGACTATTCCTTTAACAACTACGAACATCAAAGTTTTGACACATCTGACACCCCAGAGGATTTTGTGTGTGCAAGTCTGTCTATCAACACTCCCGTTTTTTCCGGGAGTCTCTCATCTCACACCCCCTCCCGTTTTGTTCTTTCTCCCGGGAAAATCCCGTTGAAAACCGGCTCTGGTGTGGTCCAAACCTTGGTATATTAATATTCGTCCAGTTGCCAGATCTTGTATGAAACGCAACCTACTCACACAGTCGACACATCATACAAATTTCAACACGTTTGTGACCTCAACCTGGCAACCTACTAACTAGTTGCGCTGTGGACATCTGCGCAGGTAGTAGACGCGGGAAATTGAATCAAGCACCACAAGTAGAAACTGGAGAAGACTCAGGTGGTGCTCCGTAGAAAAAAAAAGATACATGTAAATTTAGCAACAGCTTAGCGGAAGAATTTAATTTCATGTAGCGAAGCCATATCGACAATGCCCACGCCTTTGGTAAATTGTCAAATTGATGTTAAAATCGGACACGGTGAGGTAAATGACGTAACTCAGTACATAAAATCACAATCTCACAGTCGCGCGGCCATTTCGACCTTCATCATTAAGGTGTTTCTGTATAGCCTGTACAGTAAAATTTGTAATATTAATAAAAATAAACAAAAACAACCATGAATAAGACACGTTCATATTATAATCATAATAACGTGACTTATTAATATTTTCTTATCTTAATTAATTGTTATTGACTACCAAAATCCTGGAGACCCACCCACGTGACAATTATTGCTCACGCAGCATGAAGGCTGAGCGTGAATCCACAGGGAGACGCATCCTCTCTCTGCTAGTTGTTTTAAAGCCAAGGTGCATATTATTACACGCGACGTGTGTAGTGTGTAATATGGTATCCCTGACCTCGTTCTCGTGCTTAAATTATAACAGTGAATGTAATCCATCACTGTAACAACTGTAAATGCCTTTTGAGGACATGACATTCTTTTCAGTATTATTGCTCACTCAGTATGCAAGATTCTGTGTTCATGCTGTATTGGTGTTTAACATCATGTTGAATGTAACAACTGTATGGCATTGACTTGAGTGAGGACTTCTAGTTCCGGCATTTTATTATTATTTATTATTTTTAAACAAATTTCAAACTAATTAATCGTCATGCTATTTATGGACATAGATAGATAGATAGATAGATAGATAGATAGATAGATAGATAGATAGATAGATAGATAGATAGATAGATAGATATTTTTATGAATGGTGGAGGCAGAAGGGAGGTGCTTGGCTCTTCTCACCGCCTCTGTCGGTCTCCACACAGTCACACACTCACACTGACCGCTGCTGTTCATCATGAATGCTATTTATAATCGATAATAATTCCTCGTGCACGGTTCGTTTGTTTCGTGCATTTTTTCTTCATATTTACAGCCTAATATGACGCTTCAGGGCGTGCATTATAATCGCGGCATGGTCGCGGGCGTAGTGCAGTTTTTGTTTTTATTGTTATGCTGTTGTTTACATTTCTCTTTAAGATGCACTGCACATGGCGACGACATACATACTGGTGAGTGTTACCGTATTCTAGTCACAATAATATAATACTAATGCTCGTTAATGTGTTACGTTAAGTTTAAGCAGTGGAATAGTATAGTATTGACATATATAGTATAGTTATAGATGCTGCGCGCTGGAACCCGATGTCTGGAAATGGTGTCAGATTGATCATTTATTGATCACGTGATTGATTGATTTATTGTACTATTAGATGAACGTTGGCATGGAGACTCATCTCGCATCCATGACAACCAGGAGCACTTTATCACTTATCCACAGTGGATCAGCCCAGCCAGAAACAAAAGATCTTATGACGGCACTAAGGTAATGTCGATTGCAAATGTAGTTTTGAGAAGGAAAATCCTTTGCTGGTAGTACTGCATCAGTGTAGGTTAATTGTGCTTATATTGTCAAAATTTCATCAAATGGCTTCTTCATACAGTGGAGAACAAACGACTAAGATCATTTTGCTTTTCTAATCCATTACAGTAGCTATATAATATTTCAGCATAACAAATTCGGTGAAAAGTTGCACTGAAAAAATGTTTTTAAAAGTCTTTGCTATCGCTCAGCACTAGAGCAGCATGAACTCCATAAGGCTGTTGTAAAATCTGGTGATCATGTTATCAAGAGAATGAAACTCTTGCTCTTATATGGAACTTTTACCATAATTTTAGTTTAAAGTTGTTTTTCTTTTTTTCCAGTTCCAGCTCATTTCTATGTTTAAATAATGAAATCATATTTTCATATTTTTGGACCCCACTGTATATATTATAGGCTTATTATAAACCACTTTCCTCATTCAGAATCTTTTTTTTTTTTTTTACATTATTGTATCACCATATTTGCATAATGGAATTTATTGGGTAATTCTAGATAACCTGATTGATTTACCTTCCCAGCATCCATCTGAGGCAGAGGTCAAGATAACTGCAGGAGGGGAAGATCTGATTCTACAACTCCAGAGAAATGAGTGAGTTTGTGTGTAATCTTATAAATAACCATCTCCATTCAGTTATTCTCTAGTCACATATACTTACCAACTGGAGGTGTCGTCATGGATTTGCCGTGAAATACTTTTTATAGCGCTGCGCCAAAAATACACATCTATAGCATGTGGTTTCCCTTTTCATTTTGGCACAAGCAGATGTGCATGTGTTGATGGAGAGCGTTTGCAAATGTCATATGGGAATGACATTTGATACTCCAGCTCTAGGACACAGGAAGCTAAGCATGTCACGTGGTTTAGTGTCTCCCCCAGGAGTGCATTGCCATTAGGGGATAAGTTCATTAGTGCACACGATAACAGGTTGACAACCGAATAAATCAGGTTGATTATTTCTGAGCTGTATAATTGACATTAAAAGGCTAGTGACAGGACTTCAAAGACCTCGTGCTTTCCTGTTCCCCGGCAAAGATTGTGTTGGATGCCTCAGGAAAAGCCAGGTGGCAACCAGCAGAATCCTGTCCTGGGGCCGGTTAAGTTAAACTCAGAAGGATACACTCTTAAAAATAAGGTTGCAAAAATGGGTTTTCGCAGTAATGACATAAAAAAAAAAAACCCATTGAAGAAACTGTCGGTGAACTGGTGTTAAAAGAACCATTGCTTTCTTAGAGTGAAGAACTTTTTAATAATCTAAAAAAACCTATTGCTCTTGGATAATTGAGGGTAAACATATTATGCGACCATTACCTTATATCCTAATAGGTACGCTCTGCCTTAAAGGATTAGTTCACCCAAAAAGCTCTCAGATTTCATCAAAAAGATCTTCATTTGTGTTCTGAAGACGAATGAAAGTCTTATGGGTATGGAACAACATATGGGTATGGAACAACATGAGGGTGAGTAATTAATGACAGAGTTTTCATTTTTGGGTGAATTAACCCTTTAAGAACAAATAGTGCAACTGAATAAAGTACAGAGTTAGTTACAAACTAGTTACTACTCGTCTAGTATGGACTTTACATTCCAGTTCAAGAACTTATGAATGGCTTGTGAAACCTACCCTGGTCTAAGTGGTGTGACAATAGTTAAGGTCCTATCTGGAAATCAGAGCAGATAGGCTACCAACTGAAGATCCACCTAGAGCACGATTCCATGCCATCTGAATGAGATAACTCTAGGGAACGGCACACCGCTGGCTATTTTTCACAGATGCAATGTTGTGGTCTTTAGTGTGATGAAAACAATCAGCACCGTTTCACAAGCATTGCGTCAGTTTGTTCTTGGAAAGGGTTTATAATTCGCGAGAATCACTTCCACAAACAATATTGAGCAACATCCTAATTTGGAGACACTTTGTAAGGGGATTTCAATTTGATGTAATGTCAAACTAACAGAAGTAATGTTGACTGACTAATATGACTATTATTTTATCAGTTCTGTTGTGTGGGAGGTATGGGAAATATAGAATAAACTGGAATTTAAGCATTTTCATTGCAAGCATATGTCAAGAAACTGTTAGCAGCCACCACTTTTAAAAATAAAGGTTCTTTATTGGCATTGTGCTATAAAGAACCTTTATATCCATGGAATCTTTAGAATGCAAAAAAAAGTTTTTTTAAAACACACACACATATATATATATATATATATATATATAGTGGAAAAAGGTTCTTTAGATAATAGAAAATGTTCTTAATACTAATGTTCCACTAAGAAGGATGGATTTTCTATGGCATCGCTGCAAGAACCCCCTTTTGGAAGCTTTATTTTAATAGTATTTTCAGTATTTGAGTCGCACTGAAATGAGATTTCTCTTCTTGTGGTGTCTTGGCAGCACTATTTTTGTATGCCTGGGTTTGAGTATGATTTTCTTTCATGTGGACTGTTTGTCGATTAAGGCTGTTGCAAAATTAATGCAGGATCAGCTATACCTCTCTCATCCCTGCATTCATGTCTGAGCAATGTATATGAATACAAACTGGTTTAATTGTCTCCTGTGGACATTTTCAGTATTTGTGCAACAAGATAAAAGCAAGGGAAATGGCTTTAAAGATATCCATCTCCTTACAAAGGCTCTGGTTAATACTAATTGAGGTCAAGTTTAGTCATTAATTATTTGTCTGTCTTTAGTGTATTTATTATGAGATATTTCTAATGAATGCCTGTGGACTACACATAGTCTGTCTCCCTCTCGTTACCCTTTTAACCTCTGTCTACACTCTGTGGATCACTCAGTAGGAAAAACAGTCCATGCTAATTAGGTTTCTTGACAGATGATTTTGACTACAGGAAAACTTTGCCAGAAATTTCTGCTTCTCTCACATTAAACTGACACTCTACACACTATTTATAATGTTGAAGTGATATATGTTAACAATTAAAGTTTGCTTTATTGACTTTTTTTGTATGTTTATATGCACCTTATATTACTCATATCTGAATTCTACAAACAACACATTAAATACAGAAGAAGTGCAAATACAGCATTTTTAACTTGCGTATCTAGAGACCAGAATGTCATAAAATATAATACACTAGAAACCCAAACAGCCAGTGTTATTTTTGTACTATTTATTTACTATTATAGTATTTATTAATATTTTGAATTAGCTTTTATTTTTATATTTTCACTTTTTTAATTTTAGTTTAAATAGTATTTGTGTTATGTGCTTTTGTCATTTTTATTAGTTTTGTGTTTTTATATAAATTTCTATTTAGCTTATTTCTTTTATTTTTATTATTATTTTATTTGAATTCAGTTTACTGCCAAGGCAACATTTTTCCTTTTTATTATTTTTTCATATAAAGTTTTATATTGTTTTTCATCTCATATTAATATTTTATTTTAATAGTTGTAGGTTTATTTAACAACAACGCTGCTAATAATCATCTAGAACACCCTAGAAATCATATTTTCACTCATTTGTAAAGCACATTTAGCTACAATCTTGTTTGAAACCTTAATGTAGGTAATAACTTATAATTACTATTAAATTACTACTGATATATAATGTTCTCTTAATAAGTTTCTTATTTTATTAAGGATTTTGTAGCCATTTCAGGGGAATGGCTGGCTGTCACTGATGTAAATGATAAAGATTTTCTGGATCTCTGGTATGAAGCTGAATATCTGTGCTTTCTGCCTTTTTTGTAGTTGTACTTTTCCTTTGACCCATTTAAAAGTGAGCGATCATGCATAGAATTTCAAAAAGCAGCTGTGAATCTCTAGGCATCTGTAGTCAGTGGCCATCATCCAGGATAGATCCATCACAGTCTGAAGGAGAAAGCTTGTGTTTGTGTGTGTGTGTGTGTGTGTGTATTGGCGTAAACTCCAGGCTTTTATCCTAATGAATGTTTGCCCTCATGGACTCAGAGGAATGGATTGGGTTTAGATCCAGACAGGGCACTGCTGATTCAGGTCTTCTGAGGGTGTTGAGACTGGGGTTGCAAGACTTGAGGGTCAGGGGACTGTTTGGGGAGATAGTATTTAGGACTTGAGTTTTCTGAAGTATAGCAGGGAACCCCACAGCCCAACTGACTCTATTGAGTCCTCATTTTCTTTTGCACACGTACACATTAGCATAAATCTTGACAGACTCAAGACTATGTCTGTTGACCTGTCGGTGCAGTTTCTTTCACCCTATCCCTCCTGTATTTCATTCCATTTTCTCTCTCCGGAGGGCTGACAGATATCAGAGGAAACATTAGTCTGTGGTCTGACGCCGTGTCCTCCCTAGTAGTTTCAGTCAGAATTGTTGGCTTGTGTAATCAGAATGATACACAATCAGGGGATTATAGGTCACTAGTGGTGATTTATATGAAGTCAACATGAAATGTCATTCACAACAATTTTCTTTCTGAAATGGAGTCGAATTTAATGTGTGCTTTCTGCATTCTGTTGCTTTTGTTTATTTCCTTACATGCATTGGCTTGTTTGAATTTCAAATGACCTCTCTGGGGGGCTGACTGGCTGTCAGATAGAGGGCAGACCACTCACTCAGACAGGCTTTTAGGCTCTGTAACGCTCTGGAACAGAGCAATAAAAGCCACTCGATCAAGGGAATGGCTGAGGCAATGCCCCCAATTACATCATCGTCCTCTCCAGCATGTCTCCTCTTCTCTTTTTGCCCTTTCCAATCATTCTCGGTCTGTTCGTGATGTCCCTATTTCATCTTTCTCTCTCCCTCCTCCCTCGCCCTCCTTCTAGAGTGATGTCATTTGATATGAGGAGAAAATGTGGCCCACTGACCCTTGAGACGCAGCTCATCTGTGCTGAAATGAGCTCTTTGTTTCTGCTGCTGCTCTCAAACACACAGCTCTTCATCACTGCATCTGTCGGACCTCATGCCAAACCTTTTAGTGCTGTGTGGGTAGAAAATAATTTCTACCCATTTTGCATCTTTGTGCAGTAATATTATAATGTTTACTTAATAAAAATTAGTAAATGTTTCATAGCAAAAAAGACAATATGCTAAACAATCCCTTTTTCATTGGGAGCAAGAATATATTTTTGTAATAAATAAATAAATCATTTTGGCTAAGAAATATTAATGAGCAGTCACAACCATTGGAAAGTTAGGAGAAACATTATTCATGGGCTCTCTGTATAGTTAGTCTAGCTAGTTTGGACCACATTCAAAATCTCTGCTTGGTCTTTTTTTTTTACCAGCTTTTGTTTTATAGGTGTCTTTCTGTAAGTGTTTATAATCGTGTAGCTTAAACAACTGTCAAGGCGCAACTTAAAATTTCTGTTAATCGCCCACCTAGTATGGGCAACATCCTTTTTTTCTGTCAGTAAAATAATACTTATTTCTGTCTCACTCACTCAATTTTTCCAGAGCCTAAGGGACTATAGCATCATGCACAGCCAGAGTCAGTTTATTGTTAATTTATAGTCTTCTCGTTGGCCCAGTGGCTGTTTATGGCTGGGTTTAATTTAGCAACATATTCTGGGTCATTGGGTGGTAGTGTGGCAGATTAAGTGTAGGCCTTGTTTTAGTTCCCACTGAGCTGATTGGATCAACAGGCGTGCATTGTTTGAGAGGGTGTCAGAAACACTCAAGAACCCCCTGGCCTACTGCCTCCAATTCTGTCCTGAGTGCTTTCCCACCCTCTTGAACTGTATCTGGAAGTGAAATGACCTTGCTGGTGTTTGCGGTGACTTGAAAAGTTCTGACATGGCAAACTATACACCATCATTTGTCTGTCAAAAACAAAAGTGTACCTCCAGTAGATGCGTCTCAAATAGTCTCTGTTTAAAAGGATGGCAACGCACACTTTTCTTTTCAAAATGCTCGCTAAATGTCACCCTCTCAAGTTCCTATACTTACTTAGATGCAGATGCTAAAACATTTAATTACAGGATGTAAAATGCATGTAATATGCATGTTCATAAAGCACAGCTGTGTTTAAGGTGTCTGGTTCTTGTAGAATTGGTGTAACATCTATCAGCTTTGTTTTTTCAAGCCTAAAGAGCTCACACTTTTAAATATCTTAAGTAAAAAAAATTATACAGAGTAAAGGGGTGGCCACACTACACTTTTCGTTCCATTGACTTGCTTTAAAAAGCACGTGAATGTGGGAGACCGTAAGTGCAAGCTCACACGAAGAAGTTTCAGATTTCGCTGCATTACAAAATTCAGTTTTGGTGAAGATGTGTGACCAATGCAAGATCGCTATGCTACAGCGCGACCTCTTATCTGAATTAATAGAACATTTGATTTATTTTTATTTTTTTATATGTTGAATTAAGTTAAGTCGTGACTTATTGTCAAGTATGTTTTTTAAATAGATACCGCAGAGTGTGAGGTCATACCACGACCGCTACAGTGTCCATAGAAATTTTGCATGCTCCAAGACTAGCGTGACCACAGTAGGGTTGGGTACCATTCACTTTTTAACGGTGACTGAATTGATGACCTTGACAACAATAGGTGTGTATAAGAAAAATGCTAATTTTTAAACTATCAACCATCACTTCCGGCCAATGATCAGACTCAGGATAATCAGAGCATTGAGAATCATGACGTAAGCATTTTCTAATTAAATTAGTAGTAGTACATTTACATTTACATTTAGTCATTTAGCAGATGCTTTTATCCAAAGTGACTTACAAGTGAGGAAAACAAACAAGCGATTCTTCATGAATTGGCAAATAACACAGGAAGTGCTCACAATACAAGTTTCATAGTAGTAGCTTCTATCCAGAATTGTCTTCATATTAACATGCTTCTGAGGTGAATTAAACTGTTAAAAATGTATGTTGATGCTACTAAACATGCTTATATGAACTTAAAGGACCCTGTGTGATAGTATTTATACATGTAGCCTGTATTTATTTTAAACGCCCTACGTATATCAGAATGCCCGTATGGCTAGTATGTCTCTGAGGAGCTCTTTGCACTTCGCACTAGCGTCCATGACACTTTTTCTCCCTGGCAGAGAGCCAGGGTCCTGCAGGGCCACTGCAGACTTGTTCAGCCTGGTGGGTGTTCCTGTGTGAGGGTGATGGAGGTTGCACCCCAGTAGGTCTGGACTGTGTCCAGAGCAAGTGTTGTTGGGCCCACTAATTTAAACAAAGAGAGACAGATTGTTTAGATTTATGTTGGTGTGTGTGTGTAAAAGAGAAGAAGACGCGGAATGACACCACATTGTGTGGTTAGATTTAGACAGAGCAAGTCAAATTGTCACATCAAAAATATTTTTAGTGTTTCAGTTCCCATTTTGTTCACAATGCATTTATTTATTTTTTTAATATAAAGGACAAAACAAGGTGTTACAAACACACCAATGGAACATACACTGAAAGGAATTAGAAAATTCTCATTTAAAAGTAATGACTTCGAACTGCATTGTGTGTGTAATGGTTGCAGGCATGGAGAGTTGAAGCGTGGATCTATTTGCAAAGCAGTAGGCCTATATTTATTAAATGAAAACAAAAAAAATAAACCTTTCGGAGAAGAGTAAGCAAAACCAACACACATATATATATATATATATATATATATATATGTGATATATATATGATGAAAAAGACAAACAATTTAACCAAATTGGGGAACCCGTTTTTCCCCTGCTTTTCCATGGTTTGTCAATGTAAACACACTCTAGACGGATGTCTTTAACTGTTGTGCTCACATCTCGTAGCCAAAATTTTTTTTCAGTGGTCGCCAGGTAACACCCAGTGATTTCTTTGGGATTGCAAAAAAAAACAAACAAACAAAAAAAAACAAATCCTGCTTAAAATCTAGAGAAAATCCTTTAATATGCAACTAACTGTCTGTGATCGTGTAGCCTGTGTGGAAAAGCCTACCTTAAAGGGTTAGAGAGACTTGATCGAGATTTCTGTGATTAACAATTTTAAGTTAGGCTTAAATTCACATATAAACCTTGATCAGCGAACATAAATAGATGCTTAACCGAACCTGAATGACGCACGAGAACAAACCTCTTCTGGAAGCTCAAACGTGTTGCAAAACCAGTGTGGACTAAACAGCTCGATTCATATGGATTAGTTTTCCGATCTCTTTATGAACTTTTTGAAGCTTTTTGATGTTGCAAAGGCAGTCCATGGAGGGACATTTAATGTCATTTAATGTTCCAAAGATGAACGAAAGTTTTATGGGTTTGGAATCACATGAGGGTGAGTAATAATTCATTTTAGGGTGAACTAATTTTTTAAAACAAATGTTGAATGGAATACACATAAAACAAACTTCATCAATAAACCCTGGTTAAAAACTGTATCATCGTTCCTAATGTAATTTTATGAATTTTTACGTTCCATAAGTAAACAGGATCCATTAACACCATGAATGAAACCAATAGAGCTCCTTGAGAAGCCTGTAATCGATCAAATGGCAAAAAGGCCCAATTGTCAGTAAACACTGCAAAATAACAGTTCATTTATATTTTCTTTGCAGTACAAATGCAGATGGCTGCTCATTTATTTATGTTTTCACCTATATTTGACTAATGTTCCGTGAGCGAGCGTGTATAATCATGTAATATATTTGTTCATTTTGTTGCGCTAAACCATAAGGTTTTTTTTTTCATTCCATTGCGCTTTTTTCCCCATTGTTCTTCTATGTAAACATGCATTGATGGATGTGTTTGAGCTTGCACCTTGCTCTGATGTGTTTATTTGTTTATACTGCTTTGCCAAGGTAGCAATTGCAGTGTTGGGCTTATTTTTTTCCATATTAAGAGGTGAAGTGACAACTTAGTTCAGCTGGAGAGTGTGCATGGCCTTTGTGCCAGGGTGAGGTATTTGAACTGAGAAAAGTCAGCTGTTAATGTGGTCAAAATGTTTGCACAACAGGGGTGGCTGGAGGGGGGGCTACGCCCTTGCAGTATTTTTACTCTTCTGAGAAGGAAAGTATTTATATTTTGCTTTGCTAAACCTACAGAACAGAATCAAAAATATTAAAATATTCAATCCTCATTAACCTCATGCAATTGAACAAAATAGTAATGTGTTTGTAATGTGTGCATTTTTTATAAATATGTATGTGTTGTGGACAGTAATCTTTAATGATATTAATGATACTGTGGTTGGTGACTCTTTACAATGAGGTTTCATTTGTTAACATTAGTTAACTACAGTTGACATGAACTAACAATTTATTAAACTTAATTAATGTTAATTTTAACAATTATTATTACATTATTACAAACAAAAGTCAGATCTGTTAACATTATTTAATGGACCTAAGCCAACATAAACTAACAATGAACAGCTGTATTTTTATTAATAAGATTAATAAATATTGTAACAAATGAATTTCTCATTATTAGTAAATTTTTAGTAAATGCATTAACTAACAATAATTAATGGGACAATTGTAAAGTGTATCCACTTCATGTTGTCCAATGTCCAGTATCCAAGAACACATTGGTTGCTGGTGTCAGTGAAGGGCTAGTTATGCCTTTTTAATTGGGATGTGGGGGTACATAACACAAGAAAATCATCCTAATCTCTTCACATTGTATGACACAGTACTATGTCTTTGTAGTTTATAGCTAATCCTTTTGAGTGTGATGGAGTCATTGTGAAAAATTGTTTGTCAGACTTTGGAAATTAAATATTAAAGGACAAAACAAGGTGTTACAAACACACCAATGGAACATACACTGAAAGGAATTAGAAAATTCTCATTTAAAAGTAATGACTTCGAACTGCATTGTGTGTGTAATGGTTGCAGGCATGGAGAGTTGAAGCGTGGATCTATTTGCAAAGCAGTAGGCCTATATTTATTAAATGAAAACAAAAAAAATAAACCTTTCGGAGAAGAGTAAGCAAAACCAACACACATATATATATATATATATATATGTGATATATATATGATGAAAAAGACAAACAATTTAACCAAATTGGGGAACCCGTTTTTCCCCTGCTTTTCCATGGTTTGTCAATGTAAACACACTCTAGACGGATGTCTTTAACTTTTGTGCTCACATCTCGTAGCCAAAAATTTTTTTTCAGTGGTCGCCAGGTAACACCCAGTGATTTATTTGGGATTGCAAAAAAAAACAAACAAACAAAAAAAAACAAATCCTGCTTAAAATCTAGAGAAAATCCTTTAATATGCAACTAACTGTCTGTGATCGTGTAGCCTGTGTGGAAAAGCCTACCTTAAAGGGTTAGAGAGACTAGATCGAGATTTATGTGATTAACAATTTTAATTTAGGCTTAAATTCACATATAAACCTTGATCAGCGAACATAAATAGATGCTTAACCGAACCTGAATGACGCACGAGAACAAACCTCTTCTGGAAGCTCAAACGTGTTGCAAAACCAGTGTGGACTAAACAGCTCGATTCATATGGATTAGTTTTCCGATCTCTTTATGAACTTTTTGAAGCTTTTTGATGTTGCAAAGGCAGTCCATGGAGGGACATTTAATGTCATTTAATGTTCCAAAGATGAACGAAAGTTTTATGGGTTTGGAATCACATGAGTATGAGTAATAATTCATTTTAGGGTGAACTAATTTTTTAAAACAAATGTTGAATGGAATACACATAAAACAAACTTCATCAATAAACCCTGGTTAAAAACTGTATCATCGTTCCTAATGTAATTTTATGAATTTTTGCGTTCCATAAGTAAACAGGATCCATTAACACCATGAATGAAACCAATAGAGCTCCTTGAGAAGCCTGTAATCGATCAAATGGCAAAAAGGCCCAATTGTCAGTAAACACTGCAAAATAACAGTTCATTTATATTTTCTTTGCAGTACAAATGCAGATGGCTGCTCATTTATTTATGTTTTCACCTATATTTGACTAATGTTCCGTGAGCGAGCGTGTATAATCATGTAATATATTTGTTCATTTTGTTGCGCTAAACCATAAGGTTTTTTTTTTCATTCCATTGCGCTTTTTTCCCCATTGTTCTTCTATGTAAACATGCATTGATGGATGTGTTTGAGCTTGCACCTTGCTCTGATGTGTTTATTTGTTTATACTGCTTTGCCAAGGTAGCAATTGCAGTGTTGGGCTTATTTTTTTCCATATTAAGAGGTGAAGTGACAACTTAGTTCAGCTGGAGTGTGTGCATGGCCTTTGTGCCAGGGTGAGGTATTTGAACTGAGAAAAGTCAGCTGTTAATGTGGTCAAAATGTTTGCACAACAGGGGTGGCTGGAGGGGGGGCTACGCCCTTGCAGTATTTTTACTCTTCTGAGAAGGAAAGTATTTATATTTTGCTTTGCTAAACCTACAGAACAGAATCAAAAATATTAAAATATTCAATCCTCATTAACCTCATGCAATTGAACAAAATAGTAATGTGTTTGTAATGTGTGCATTTTTTATAAATATGTATGTGTTGTGGACAGTAATCTTTAATGATATTAATGATACTGTGGTTGGTGACTCTTTACAATGAGGTTTCATTTGTTAACATTAGTTAACTACAGTTGACATGAACTAACAATTTATTAAACTTAATTAATGTTAATTTTAACAATTATTATTACATTATTACAAACAAAAGTCAGATCTGTTAACATTATTTAATGGACCTAAGCCAACATAAACTAACAATGAACAGCTGTATTTTTATTAATAAGATTAATAAATATTGTAACAAATGAATTTCTCATTATTAGTAAATTTTTAGTAAATGCATTAACTAACAATAATTAATGGGACAATTGTAAAGTGTATCCACTTCATGTTATCCAATGTCCAGTATCCAAGAACACATTGGTTGCTGGTGTCAGTGAAGGGCTAGTTATGCCTTTTTAATTGGGATGTGGGGGTACATAACACAAGAAAATCATCCTAATCTCTTCACATTGTATGACACAGTACTATGTCTTTGTAGTTTATAGCTAATCCTTTTGAGTGTGATGGAGTCATTGTGAAAAATTGTTTGTCAGACTTTGGAAATTAAATATTTAGGACCAGTTTAGCACTTAGTGGTCTGATTTCAAGCTTTGAGCAGAAGGAGTATATGCACAATAAACAGATTGTTCTCATACTGTAGTGTTCACTTACTGTGGATCTCTGAATCTCAAAGCATTCAGCCACTTTAGATGAATATTTAATGAGCTCAATGTCATTAAAGGAAAGAGACTTAACACTGTCAGCCATTTTCTGTGTTGAAATCCTTTGAAGTACTCAATATAACCAGTAAGGCCTCTTGGTTTCTTCTCTCCAAATAACCAGCATCTGATAAATATCAAATCCTGATTCATGTGTGACACCAGAGAAGAAATGGAAACCAGTTTGAAATGTTTATGTTATTCCTTAATGGAAGTTATGGAAGCTGTCTGGTTAAAAACCAGCTGTGCACAGATTAAATATATAGCTGAATTATTTTCTTTTTTTTCTCTCTAAGGGAGCTGTTCTCGTCTGAATATCAGGAGATATGGTACGATCCAAATGGAAACCGTCAGTTTTCCAGGCCTTCCAACACGGTGAGTGCAAGAGCCATTACAGAATCATTCAATTCTTAATAGCACGTGAATAGTTCATATTGTCATGGTAATCTTATGATAAGCTATGTTGTCAGATACTACGGACTTATGACCTGTAACTCTGCCTGAGTATCGGGCAAGTGTTCACTGTTGGCCAGAGGAGAACTGGCCCCCCAACTAAGCCTGGTTTCTCCCAAGGTTTTTTTTCTTCATTTTGTTGGAGTTTGGTTCCTTGACGCTGTTGACTTTGGCTTGCTTAAGTTGGGGACACTTGCTTGATATTCAGCATTGTTTTTCGTATGCCAGCATTGGCGCCGTTGTATGCGAACTGAGCTGAGCCGGTTGATCACGTCACTGTTTTCTCCAGTGCTGATATACATAAATTAACTAGTATAATAACTATTGATCTTTGCAACGGTATGAATCAATAATATATAGAATAAGCTGGACAATGACACCATTTTCTTTGGGAGCTGGTGTTATTATTTGCCAATTATTACTGTAAAGTTGCTTTGCCACAATTTGTATTGTAAAAAGCGCTATATAAGTAAATGTGACTTGACTTGACTGCATATTTACTATATATATATATATATATATACTGCCATAAGCTGCTGTCCATTAAGAGAGCGAACCGTGAGAGGAGAGAGAATAAATGGGCAGACCATAGTTATGAACCCATTCAACGTCAACAAAATTCCCCTCCGATCCCGAATCAATGAGCACGGAGCATTTAATGACTGAGCCATTCAGTAACACTGAAGTAGCAATGAGAGTATGAGAGCCTCTGATGGAGAAATTGAAGTACCGCCCACCAGAACTCTCCTGTCAACTAGTGGACATTGGCTTTTACCAGACAGATGGCCGCGATGTGACCATAACCGCCACAATATAGACAAAGACCCTTTAAAAGTCTGCATTGCTTCTCTTGCTTCTCGACGTATTCTCCCCACCTGCATAGGTTCAGGATCTGACGATTCAGAAACTCGAAAAGCAGAGGGAGAAACAGATGATTCAGCTAAAAAATTATTTAAATAATTTGAAATCCCCATAGCACAAAGAGCGTGAGACTACTGAGCATGAGACAGTACCCCAGTCGTGGGCGCGTCCAGCCAGAAGAGAAATGACATAAGCCACTCTTGATCTACGTGATGCGTAAGTCTGGGGTTGAAGTGAAAAAAATTATTTCACACTGAATAAGAAATGAACAACAATTACTTGGTTAACCAGCATAAATAGGTGGATTATTAATACGTGGCTCGTGACCAGTGGCCTGTTGAGGAGTAGCATTGAGATCGACGTGCTGGAGATAGCGTAACTTATCCGAGAGCTCAGTGACCCCTGCAACCAAGGCATCCACGGTATAACGAGTATGAGAAGGTTCCTCAGCCTGATGATTCAGCATCGCTCCCTGATGTTCTACAGCTGCTCGGAGCTGAGCTTCTTCTGCTCCATGGGTCCATAGTGGCCAGTGTGTTATGTCAGGGCTCACTGAAATGATGTACACAAATGCAGTTATAAATGCAAAAGTTTTATTCAGTGATAATGGTATTAGATAGCAAACTGCCAAATTCCAGATCCCCAATCCAAATGCTCAAAGGAAGAGATCAGAGTCCAAGCAGATCAAATATCAGGCGGGCAGTAGTCAGAAACAGGCAATGGTCATTAAAGTTGATAGCCCAGGCAAACCCAGAAAGATCCTCAAACATAGATAATAATCCAGAGCAAAAGTCCACAAATCCCAATGAACAGACCACTGGTCAAGGCACATAAGCAGTCCAGACATCAAAGGGAATAAATGAGCAGAAAAGAAAAAAACAGAAAAAACAAAACCAATAACTGATGAACCAAAACAAGAAACACGTGAAAAGCGTAAACGGCAAAACACACTGGCAAAGATAAAGCGAAAACTTGAGATTTAAATAAGGACAGACAGCTGTGAATGCTGAGCACAACTGCACTGATTCGCAGCTGGCACGCGCGAATGAAAACAAAAACAAAAGCTCATGCAGGAGAAAGAGACAGATCAAACCTGAGCCCTGATATATATTGTAACACAGTTCTTAAGTACGGGAAGAAGGAGACAGGAACCGGCGAACTTTCAACCAAAACTTTAATCAAATAAATAAACAAACAATCAAACAAAAGTAAAATGGCGGCAGTTCCTCACGGCGACTGCCGCCCACACAAACAAAATAAAACACAACATAAAATCCAGGCCTGCTCCTCTCTCGTCCTTCACTGTCGTCGCTCCTCTTTTATGCTTCCGGAGCTCCTCCGTGAGAGATACGAGACCGGTGCGCCAAGCAGCTGAAGCTCATTATCACTCGCGTCACCGGCCTCGCGCCGTTCCCTCACGGCTCTCGCCCGCCCTGCTCGTCACACATATATATATATATATATATATAACCATATATATAGACCTGGTTTGAGACAACTATGGCATAGGGCCTCCTTTTGCAGCTAGTACAATTCGTCTTGGGAATGACAGACACAAGTCCTTCAGTGGCCAGAGAGGTTTTGAGCTATTGCTCTCCCAGAACAGTGCCCAGGTCACTATGGGATGCTGGTGGAAGAAATTTTTTCAGACTTGCGCCTCCAAAACTCTTCAAAGTGGCTCGATCATATTCAGGTCTGGTAACTTTAGGCCATGGAAGATGATCAACTTTACTTTCATGTTCATTAAACCAATGATACACTGGACCACCTTTAGGGAACAATGTTTGAACCATTAGGTCCACATGGTGCACGGTAGTCTTTTGCAGTAACTCGCTTGTCAAACATAGTAGGGAATGCCATGATACTGCAGCCCAAACCATCACTCATTCACCCCTGTACTTCACTCTGTGCAGCAATAGTCCAGGTGTTAAGCTTCGTTGGGGCTTCTCCACACTGTAACTCTCTCGGATGTGGAAAAGACTGTGAAAGTGGACTCATCAGAGAACAATCATGTTTCTCATTGTCCACATCCCAAGATTTCCTCTGCTGGCACCATTGAAATCGACATTTGGCATTGGCACAAGTGACCAAAGTTTTGGCAATAGCAGCTTGATCATAAATATTGACTCTGTGGAGTTCCCATGAACAGTTTTGGTGGAAACAGGAAAGTTGAGTTGCGCATTTAATTCTGCAGTGCTATGCGCAGCTGTGGTTTTATGTTTTTTGGATGCAATCCAGGTTAGTACCTGGACATCCCTTTCTGACAGCTTCCACTTGTTAATCCTATTGGATGTGGTTCATCCTCCGTGGAGGTATGCCGACATTACCCTGGATACCATAGCTCTCAATACACCATAAAGACTTGCTGTTCTGGTCATAGATGAGCCAGCAAGACGTGCCCCAACAATTTGTCCTCTGTTGAACTCTGATATGTGTCTCATTATGTTGTGTGAATTGCAATATTTTATGTGCAGATGTGCTATTGATCTGTAAATGATATCAACCTTCACAATGATATCAATCTTCACAAACTGCTCTTACTAATGGAAATTAAAATGAGAGAATATTGGCCTACAGGCCACGCATATATATTCGTGAAACCTATAATATAGTACTTATATTATAATGTACTTCAAAATCACCTTTCCTCTAATGTTATACTTGTGTTATTCCATCTTGGTTCAAGGATCACTGTTATTATCATGGGTCAGTCAAAGGGATGCAGGGGTCGAGTGTTGTCATCAGCACCTGTGCTGGATTCAGGTAAGAACCACAGCAGATCTGCATGTATATTGTGCAAAGAAAATATATTATTTAATAATCTTTAATTTAGAAGCTTGTAATTTAAGAAAAATAATAATTATACACATTTTTATTGGAAGAGCCTCATGTAAATGCACAGTACTTATTTTATTATCATTTTATAGTGACAGGGATGCAATCATTGGCATATGAGGGGAGTTTGAAAGGTTTTTTTGTTTTTTAATATTTGCAATTCCTTTTTGGTACCACTAGTGGTTTAGAAATGACACTCTCCACCATAAACCAAGGTAAAACTCATGGCCTCTTGTAAGCTATAGCTTCATTTCTTTTTATTTATCCATGATCATTTCCTGATAAAAAACAGTTTCCTAAAAAATACATTTTATTTTATTCTTTAGATTATTTTGGAGGGGGGGGGGGGAATGGGGGTAGTTTTGGCTTAATGGTCAGCGAGTCGGTCTTGTAACCCGAAGGTTGTGGGTTTGATTCTCAATACCGAGGAGAAATGACTGAGGTGCCCACTAATAAGGCACCTAACCCCCAATCGCTCGCCAGGCACCAAAGAAAAATTGGCTGCCTACTGGTCTTCACATATCTCTTTTTTTAATTTATTCTTTTGTTTTGTGACTTTCACAAAACCATTTTTAGTTCCAAGCTGTCAGACTCTTAGAAATTTCAGCATTTGTGATATGACTTTGCATCATGAGAACTTGTCTTCATTGCGCAAAAATTTCAGTTTATTAGCCCAGGAAGTGAGTTCAGCGAGTTCATTGTAGCAGCATGGCCAGGTCTCTGGGTTTCTGAGTGGGCCGAGGGTAGATGTATATTGTCCTGTTGAGCTTCAGCTCTGAGACTTAGTTTCCTGTCTGAACAGACACACGTTGACTGATATCCAAAAAGATCCATGAGTATAAGCTAGAACAGCTTGAGTAAGTTGGGTTTAATTGAAGAAGGGGAAAACCTTTTATAGTGTATATACACAAGTCCTTCCAGATGATTTCACAGCTGCAGTGTATGATTCCACTAAATAAACACCATGAAAACATTTTGTCTACAGTTTTATGCATCATATGTCTTTAGTTGCCATTCAAGAACTCTTGTTAATGTCATTGAGCATTCTTCAACTTTGCAGGATGCCTGTTCCTACAGAAAGTTGCAACTTTCACTATTTATAGACAGTTAACATTCACATAAAATTGCAAAGTAACTGTAAGTTTGACTTAATTTTTAGTTTGGCTTCTTTTTTGCCTTGCATATTGCTGCGCATTTCTGCAGTGGAAGCATTTTCATTGATAGTTGTAGCCCTGTACATCTGTGGAGCGTTGTGTGTGTAACTAGGTTTGTGTTTGGGGAATACTTGGATATCCAGGAAATCTGTTTTTGCTTAAATAACCCAGTTCAGCATAAACAGAAGTTGGCTATCAATTCAGTTTTATTTCCTTCTTTATTCACCCTCCCATCCGGGGTAAAGATCATTTTGTGCAATGAAGCTGCTTTGTTTCCCGTGCAAAACCCAGCTGAGAGGTTTCCATTCTGTCGGCCTGTTTAATGACTCTGATTTTCCACATTATCACTGAATCTCAAAGTTTAAACATCCTTACGATTGACATGTTGTCTTCTTAATCCCCAGGGGCATGATAACAGTCAATAACAGCGTGAGCTACATTGTTGAACCGCTAGCTAACCAAACACACTCTCAGGGTCATGCCATATACAACGCCCAGAGCCTGAAACTGCCAGTGAGCACCTGCAAACACCACCATGGAGACGGGAACCACACGGAAAGCCTTCAAGAGTTGATTGATGTCATGGCAAAGCCTCAGCAGACCAAAAGGGTGAGATCATGGGATTGCTGTGCCAGAAACCTTGACCAACTAGATATCCTCTCGGATCAATTTTGAAGAGGCTTATTGTCTAACATTTGGTTGCTTCTCCATCTAAAAAGTTCCAACTGTACTTGCTGTGAAAATGGTACATTTTGGTTCCCATGGTGCTTTTTAAATCTTTAGAGGCACATTTCCTCTAAAAATGTAACATAAATTGAACCTAGCAGAAAAAGTAGCTAGTTTTAGAAACAATAAATATCTGTGTACCCTTAGAATGGTGTATTTGGCGTGTACCACCTCAGAGGTCTTGTCCTTCTGAACCCAACAATTTCTTTATTCTCATCCAAATATATATTTTCATGTAAATTTTTATATAGGCCTATATTTCAAAATATACAAAAATGGATTTTAAGATATATGCGTAAATATATATCAGAGATATTTTATCTACTTATATTTTCCCATATATTATTTGGCAGCTTGTGTACATTTTCAATGTAAATATATTTTCTTGCAAAACGGGCATTTGTCCCTTTTGCAATATGTTTGACATTTGAAGGTTTAAATGAAGTATTTTGTAGCATATATAATTAGCATGTATTTGATATATAATTTAGCCAGATGATATTTTTTTCTGTATTTGTTTAATGTTTATAGCTAGTGTTAACCGCTTTAACTGTGTTTACTGCGTCTATAAAAATAAATGTAAAATAAAACAGCCCATAGTAAAATATAGTTTAACCTCCTAAAGTTGACAGTGAACATTTCCTGAAGGTTAAGCACTGATCATTTTCACTAATAATTTGTTGAGGGAGGCTCTTTTTTTATACCCTACTCATGGAAAGTACCCGATAATAAAATTATTATTTAGATAAATGTGAAGAGCTGACAAAAGTGGTACTAAACTAAGGACACTTTGTTCATTGCAATGACATACATGAATGGAGTGTCTGTCCCTAACTGAAGACACAGGATGTCCCCCAGTCTCAATTAGTTGTGTCTCACAGCATTTAAATTCATAAACTCAGGTTTTGAGGCAGTGACTCAGCAGCACTTCTTCAGTAATATATCAAATTAGCCTATGTTCAGTCATATCTTATCTATCTCTTCCTGCAGGAAAGAAGGGATGTCAGCAGTAGCATGAAATATGTGGAACTCATGGTGGTGGCTGACCATGCAGAGGTAAAATCATTAACTTGAGGCTTTTTCTGAAAAGCAATATCTCTTGGGGAGCTTTGGGAGACAAGAGAGACTCAGGAAATAGTTTTAAACTGCTGAAGTTGGTGTTTTACACCATGTTTTTTTTTTTTTTGACAGACATTTAACAAATGTACTTACTGTTTAAAAGTTTGAAGTCAGTAAGATGTTTTTATCACCTTTTTAAGTAATTAATACTTTTATTAACATTTATAATGTTGCAAAAGAATTCCAATAGATATCTGAGATTTAAAATAAAAATGCAGTTCTTTTTGAGTTTGTTCACTAAAGAATCCTGGGAAAAAATGGATCATAGTTTCAACAACAACAAAAAAGAAATCAACATAATAATAATAATAATAATAATAATACATTTTATAATAAGAAATTTTTATGAGCAGCAAATCAACATATATGAATGATTTCTGAAGGATCACTGACAATTCAGCTTTGCAATAAATTGATCATATTCAAATAAAAATGTATTGCACAAAGTGTTTTTGCTTTGAAAACGCATGATGCTGGCAGTGGATGGTAGAAAAACCATGCGGTCTCAAAACGCATCTTTTAAAAGTTATTAATATTAAAAGTTATACATATTTTAACTTGAGCGCAGCGTTGCAAAAGATGTCTTGCGAGTACAATGGTCAAACATGTCCAACTACCACGTGTTTACATAGAAAAATAATGGAAATATAGCGCAGTGGAATGGAAAAAATGCATTCCGTGTGAACAGCCCCTTACATTAAAACATCGTACTCACCCCAAACTTTTGAATAAAAATTTCTTTAAATAATAAATGCAACTGAATTTGTATATTTTTGGAAGGAAATGTGCTTTCCCATGCAAAAGTATGCAAAAAGGAGTTTTCTCTGTGGTTGCTAGGGTGTTGCTAAACATTTGCCAAGGTATGAGTGGTTGTTAGCATGTTGCTATGTGGTCGCTAGGGTGGTCTGGGTTGCTAGGTGATTACTTACAATCAAATAATGCACTATTTTTGAAAAATATCTCTTTAGCAAAAACTGCTAATAATACTCTCAGTATTTATTTCTGTGATTACAGGATTAAGACAGCCTTTCTTTGATTTTCATCAGCATCTTTTTGTAGGACGTTCTTATTATCACAGAGATCATTACAATTTTGTCATGCATTGGATAAAAGTGTCTGGTAAATGACAATGACAATTACCTGACAGTTCTGGAGCTTCAGATTAGACTTGTCTGTTGACTCACTCCTGCCTCTGCAGCTAAGGCTCACATCCTGTCATGGCTCAGAATAAGTTTCCTGCTCTGATAGAGTGATATCTAATCACCAACTAAATGACACAAAGATCACTTCAGCCATCTATAGTAAGTCAAAGATGCATCCTAATCATGTCTCTTTTTCAGTTTGTGAATCATGGTCAGGACCTTGAAAGGACCAAAATGAAACTTCTTGAAGCAGCTAACTTTGTGGATAAGGTGAGAATGTTGTGAATTGTACTATTAAACACATATTTTTATCACATATCTAGACTAACATATTATGTGACTTGATGTTGCCAGTATTACAAAATACTGAACATCCGTGTGGCTCTCATCTGGTTGGAGATCTGGAACGACCAAGACAAGATCAGTGTGACTGACAACCCCTACAGCACCCTGAATGCGTTTCTGGCCTGGAGGAGGAAACAGCTGAAACAGCAGCCCAATGACAACGCTCAGCTAGTAACGTCAGTCTCACTGTAGCTCCTCCCACCAAATTAACATATGAGCAGATAACAATGACCGTTGATAAGGATCCTGTTTTAAAAGGATCATTTTTAAAATTCTATTAGCATTTACTCACCCACTTGATGTTCCAAAACTGAGGAATGAATTTCTGCAAAATTTTGTGTTCAAAAATGTCCATTTGTCTATTGTCAAGTGTAGAAGTGCATGAAGGTTTCTGTTGATCAACCCGGTGAATTCATGTGACCAAATTGAACCTGATACGAAATCTGTGTGTGGAAATCTTTTGCCCTTACAAGAATAGGAATCATGTAGATTCCTATTGAAACGACTGGATTTTGTATGGAAAAAATTGCTGAAACACCCCAGCTAACAGGGAAAATTCTGAGGACTTATGCTATTTTTCTGGCAAGGTTCTCTTAAAGAGATTCTTCCAGTAATGTTAATAGAATGTTCATTCAAAGTCATCTGGTATTTTATAGTCTCAAATCGTTAGCCCAAAAACATTATTTATACATTGTTAATGGAACGTTTTTTTTTTTTTTTTAAATGTTACTGCTGGTTTCAGAATGTTCAGAGAACATTCAAAAGTAACGTTTTCATAGTGTTTGTGAAATGATAAAATACAATGTTCCCTTAATTTTAACATAACAAAAAAAAGTTTTTTAAACATTTAAAAAAAACTGGGCATTTTGAATGTTCAGAGAACATTCAGAAATAACTTTTTCATAACTTATTGGGAATAATATTTTCTAAGAAAACATTCTTAGAACATATTGTTAGCTGGGATAGTGAATGTGACCACACGGGTACTTCTGAACCCAAAAGGTAAAGTTTAGAATGAAACATGCAGCCAAAGCATACAAAAAGGACATGAAAGTGTAATAAAACTAGTCTATGTAACCCATGCTCTATAATTCAAATCTTCTGAAGTGATATGGTAGAGATATTTAATAGTGCTTCATCCCCTTTTGTGTTCCTTGTAAAAAAGAAAGTTATATGGATTTGGAAGGATGTGTAAGGGAGTAAATGACACAATGTTAATTTTTGGGTGAAATATACCTTTAAATATGCCTAAATCTGTTCAGCTAGCCATTTGGTGGCATTGGTTTGATTTGGTTGTGCCATAGTTTTATTGTTTATTTAAACAGATGTTTTTGTTGTGTTTGTAGGGGCGTGTCGTTTCATGGCACCATCATAGGTCTTGCACCTCTTAAAGCCATGTGTTCTGAATACCAGTCTGGTGGAGTCAATTCGGTAAATTTACCTGTGTACCTGTAATTTACGGTGTTATTCCATTGTGGTTTTATAGCCAAGCATGTCTCTTATTGGACTCACTTTTAGTTTTTTCTGCCTTTCTTTTTTAGGACCACTCTAAAAGTCCTTTGGGGATTGCTGCCACCATGGCTCATGAGATGGGGCATAACTTTGGGATGAGCCACGACAGTCAGGGTTGCTGTCATACTGAGGCCAAGAATGGAGGCTGCATCATGGCTGCTGCCACAGGGTGAGCACCAAAGAAAAAATGCTGTATAATTCCAAACCTGAATGAAACCCGACAGAATTCTCATTTAAAATCGGCATGAAATAAAAGTCAAACATGTTCTTTAGGGCTCCATTCCCTACCGTCTTCAACCCCTGCAATCAGAAGGAGCTAAACCGCTACCTGAGCTCTGGTGGGGGGAAGTGTTTGTTCAACCCTCCCAACACCAGGCTCATGTATGGGGGCCAGCGTTGTGGAAACGGATACCTGGAGGAAGGAGAAGAGTGTGATTGTGGAGAAGTGGAGGTCAGGAGAGAGTTTCATTGCTTCCTCTGTCTCATTTTCTCCCACACTGTTGTTCCGGATCATCTTTCATGCTCACATTTTCCGTTTCTGTTTCCTTTACTACAAAGGAGTGCTCAAGTCCCTGCTGTAATGCCAACAACTGCACGCTGAAGATCGGAGCTGAGTGTGCACATGGAGTTTGCTGTCATGAGTGCAAGGTAAATCCCTGCCAAGCTCATTGCACGCTTTTTCTGTCTTGACTCCCTTTCCTGGGGTGTGGCATCAGAAAAACTGTTTAATTTAATTTTTAAGTGGTGAATTTTAATGAGTGAATGAATGAATGAATAAATAAATGGGTTTTAAAAGGATATTTTGTGTGAGGTTTTGAAAGTGATGGCCTTGTGTTAGTTCACCCAAAAATGAAAATTATTTAATTATTACCCTCATATTGTTCCAAACCCTTAAGACTTTCGTTCATCTTCAGAACACAAATGAAGATATTTTTAATGAAATCTGAGAGATTTCTGTCCCTCCATTCACAGTCCACGCAACTACCACTTTGGCGCTTCAAAAAGTTCAACTAATCCATATGAATTGAGTGGTTTAATCCAAATTTTCTGAAGAGACTCGACAGCTTTATGTACGTTTCTATTTATATGGATTAGTTTTATGATCTCTTTATGAACTTTTTGAAGCATCAAAGTGGTAGTTGTGTGGACTTTCAATAGAGGGACAGAAATGGCTCAGATTTCAGATTTTCATTAAAAATATCTTCATTTATGTTCCCAAAAAATAACAAATGTCTTATACCTGACGTTTAAGCGGCATGGTGTGACGTAACAAAAGACAATAGAACCCATTATATCAGTGACGTTGTCTACACTTGATGCGGCTTGACAAATCCCGACGGTAAACTGATGCCTTGTTCTATTTATACTCCAAGCATGCGCAATACTTTTAATAGGAAGGACAAATGGATTTGCAACAGTCGCTTTATCGCATCCAGTGTAGACAGCTTCTAGCTGTTGCGGTACGATGCAATGTTTAAAACGACATGAGGGTGAGTGAATGATGACAGAATTTTTATTTTTGGGTGAGTTAACCCTTTAAGTGGTAAGTTAAAATAAATTATTTTTAAGTGTAATTTAATAAATTAATAAAAAAATTAAAGTTAAAATTTAAATGAAAAAAGTAGTGTTTTAAGTATTTTTTAAACTTTAATAATATATCTTGACAACTAATACACCAAAGCTTTTATACTAGTAAGTTGATTTCTGCTGACTCTTTTGATTTCAGTGATAGACATGCATTTTAGGATATTTTTTTCTCACAAATGTCCACAGTCGAAAGTCTCTGGCTCTAGATAAAATGAACTAATTTAATCATTGATGATCTTTACAATGGAACTGAATCAATACTGAACTGACGTAAGTTGAACAATGACTCTATTTTCTTTTAGAGCTGCTGTACTGTCAAAATGAACTCTGTTTGCAACATTGAATCATTTTCCTGTTATCACTGTAAAACTGCTTTGAAACAATCTGTATTGTATAAAGCACTATATAAATAAAGGTGACTTGACTTGATTCTGAGCTGATTAAATTAATACAAGTTTGTTCTATCGCACTCTTGACCAGCTGAAGAGTCCAGGAGTGATGTGCCGTCCGACTTCAGGCTCCTGTGACCTGCCTGAGTACTGTGATGGGAAATCAGAGTCCTGCCCAGCCAACTTTTACCTGATGGATGGCAGCAGTTGTGCTGGTGGCAGTGCCTACTGTTACACAGGGATGTGTCTGACGCTGGAGCAGCAGTGCCGCTCTCTCTGGGGCAAAGGTCTGTGTCTGCTAAAGTCTGCTAAAAGTAACACAATTTAAAAGTAATACTGTAAAACAAAGCACATTCACATAAGTCACTGTTTTCACAAAAAATATTAAAGGGTTCACCCAAAAATGAAAATTCTGTCATTAATTACTCACCCTCGTGTCGTTCCACACCTGTAAGACCTTCGTTCATCTTTGGAACACAAATTAAAATCTTTTTGATGAAATCTGAGAGCTGTTTGACTTCTCCATAGACAGCAATTTAAACACCACTTTCAAGGTCCAGAAAGGTACTAATGACATTGTTAAAATAGTCCACGTGACTGCAGTGTATCAACCTTAATTTTATGAAGCGACGAGAATACTTTTTGTGCGCAAAAACAAAACAAAAAATATGACTTTATTCAATATCTTCTCTTCTATCATTCTCATATGCTGTTTACATTCAGTGCTTCCAGGTTCTATGTCAGAATGCTGGCACAAAAAGTATTCTCACTTTATAAAATTAATGTTGAACCACTGCAGTCATGTGGATTATTTTTACAATGTCTTTAATACCTTTCTAGCACAACTTTATTCAACTGTGATAATAATTAAAATGATTCTTGAGCAGCAAATCAGCATATTAGAATGATTTCTGAAGGATCATGTGACACTGAAGACTGGAGAAATGATGCTGAAAATTCAACTTTGCATCACATGCATAAATTATTAAAATATATAAACATAGAAAACAGTTTTTTTAAATTGTAATATTACTATTTTTACTGTATTTTTGAGTGATGTCAACTAAGTATGTTCTCATGGCTTCATATTTTTTCAAGTGGAAATCCACTCAGCAATGTACTGTAGTATACCATAGAACAGATTCTTTGCTTGGCTGTGATCGTAATCTCCGAATGTGATGCCATCTGCTGCTCTCTGTCGCTATCAGAGAAATCCTTTTCCAGTCCAGCTGAGTAATACAGATTTTAACATTCACATAACCAGTAACTTGTGACATGTTTCTATTCTGTTCTGTTCTGTTTCTGCGGGACATTTTCTGTCTCTATATCTTAGATGCCCATCTTGCTCCTGATATTTGCTTTACTAAAGTAAATGAAGCAGGTGATTCCTATGGAAACTGTGGCAAAGACCTCATGGGTGCATACAGGAAATGCACTGAAAGGTGAGATTCATTTACTCAAAAAAAAAGAAAAAGTTATACTACCTGTATATTTTTTAATATTTTTGAAAGAAGTCTCTTATTCTTACAAAGAATAAAGCATTGTGCGTTAATTCAAGCAGGCCTCGTAGTCAAGCGCCGCTCTCAGATGACATCACCCCACCCATATCAGCTGATCTGATTCCTATGCATCACTTAAACGCAGCTTCAGTCTGCCTACTTCAGTTCCTTCTTAAACTTGTGTTTAACTTAATCAATGTCATTCTGTTGTCACTGATGCATGCTATGTTCTCAATGTGGGAATTTGAGCTGCTCCCAGTTTAAAGGGTTAGTTCACCAAAAATGATATTTCAAACCCATAAGACCTTCGTTCATCTTCGTAAAACAAATTAAGATATTTTTGATGAAATGTGAGGGTTTCTGAACCACACATAGGCAGCAACGCCATTGAACCTTTTGAGGTGCAGAAAGGCATTAAAGACATTGTTAAAAATAGTCAACATGACTACAATCATGTTGTACTACCTTGATGTTATGAAGTGAAGAACTTTTTGTACGCTAAAACAAAACAAATATAACAAGTTTATTCAGGAATTTCATCTCTTTCAGTCTCCTATGCCATTTACGTTGTATAGACAGTGCAGACTTCCGTGTACTATGTCAGAACACAGACTCATTATGGGCCGGCTCCTGCATCAGCATCACACGCATGCGTCGTGCTGCTCATGTGAACAGCGTCGCCTAATACTGAGTCGGCGTCCTGATGCCGTAGTACACGGACCAGTTTTATTTTTTATTTTTAGTCTTGGTGAACATCAAAGACTTCTTTGTAAAACATAGAAAAAAAGCAGTTTTTCCGGCAGTGTATGTCATCATCATTTGAGCCATTTGACAACGTGCTGTTGGTTCTCTATTTAGGAATGCTAAATGTGGGAAGATTCAGTGCCAGAGCACTGCTAGCAAACCAATAGAATCCAATGCCGTCGCCATAGACACCAACATCTATAATGATCAACAGAAGATCCTGTGCAGAGGAACACATGTGTACCAGCACAGTCACAATAAGCACAACCAGAATGATACCCTCGACCCGGGCCTGGTTCTGCCAGGGACCAAATGTGGGGAGAATGCGGTAGGTACTGGACACATATAGGACACATCTTGTTTCCTCTTAAAGACCACATGAAATGAAAGTTTTGAAAGCCTTGTCTCACCAAAAGGTTTAAGTCCCTCAATAGCGTTGTGAAGGACTTTTCTTTCGTTCACTTTTCACTTCATTTTCTATACGAACAGATCTGTTTCGAAGGGGAATGCCGCAGTGCGTCCTTCCTCCAAGCAGATGCATGCAGTGCCAAATGTCATGACCATGGGGTAAGTCCATTATTTCTGCATAGAGCTGAGCTTTATACATACATGGCCATTGCAGAGCTACCTTTACAATGTATTTCCTATTTAGATCATTTCCTCCTATGGTATCATAAATACTTTCTATAACACTCAGTGAAAAACCTCTCACTTTTCTCACTAATATTCATCATGCAAGTTATTTATATATGTTATTTATAAATCATTTTGGCTAATTCAAGCGATGAGTTTAGTTGAGGATATGATTTCAGCCCCTTAAAAATGCAATTTGCGTGCATGAAACTGAGTGGTATTTTTGGATGTGCTAAACTTATAGTAGGTGTAATCAGTTAAACTGAATGCAGGTCGCTCTTATGTCTGACTTTATAAGGCATTGTACTATTTTGCAATACACTAGTATTAACACCATAAACCACCAAGTACCAGTGACTTTTGTTCTGTTTGTTTCAGAGTGTTCAGAGAACATTCAAAAGTAACATCCCCATAATGTTTGTAAAATTATCAAATTAAATGTTTCCTTAACGTTTAAAAAAACATTTAAAAAACAACATTATGAAGGTTCATAGAACATTCAGGAATAACATTTTCATAAATTAATGGAAATGTTAACAAACTGTTCTTAGAACATATTTTTGTTTTCTGGGATGGTCCATATTTTCCAAAGAGCAACTTAAAATTCTTTCTGTTCCGTTTTTTTCTGGAAAAAAAACTTTATCAATGGAACAATTATTTTGATTATTTTTTTGTGTGTTTCCCTGCAGCTTTGCAATAATAACCACAACTGTCATTGTAACTTGGGTTGGGCACCGCCATTTTGTGAGATGACGGGTTCAGGAGGCAGTGTGGACAGTGGGCCTGTGATCACGCACAGTACGTCAACAAACACCCAATAACCTGAATATTTCGTTGAATGTTATTTGTGATAAGTCCTGTTTTACATTTGTCCTTTTGATGTTTTTTGTTCGTGTCTTATCTTGTGCAGGCAGGCTTTACTTTGTACTGGCTCTCCTTACCTCTTTTTCCCTCCTGGCATTGGCTATCCTTGGCATCTGTTGGTACCGCTGCAAACAGAAACTCCTCCCCACCAAAGGCTCCACAGTTCCTGCTACTCAAACATGCATCAAGTAACTGCTAAACTTAACTGCTAAATGCAGTGATCTTCATGTCTTTGGCCATTCTTGTGTTAGAAAAAGTGTTATTTCTCTTCTTGTCAGTGTTCCAGACACCCCTGAGACTAAAAGTCACACGACAGGTCACGCCAACCCAGTTTTCCAGCCAAAGAAATCTCACGCTGCTGAACAGGTGTGAAGTTGTTTTGTTGTCAGTGTGTGTTCGCAGTATGTCCATTCAATAGCACGGTTCCGTGCATTCATTGGCTTTGTTCCGACAGAATAGCAAAAATCTATATCAAAATAGCAAAAGTCTTTATTTAACATCCATTTAGTTGAATGTTGTCTGAACAGCAAAAAACCACATGGAACCTAAACCCATTCATATTTTATTGTTAACGAAAAATTTGAAAAATAGTTTTCTTTAATTGAAATGAAGCTGAAATAAAATATGAATATTAGATAAACATGTTAAAAAAACTTAAATGAAAATTAAATAAATTGAAATAAGTTGAAGCTGAATTTTATAGAATGAAATAATATATATATATGGGTACAGAAAGTATTCAGACCCCTTAAATTTTTCACTCTTTGTTATATTGCAGCCATTTGCTAAAATCATTTAAGTTCATTTTTTTTCCTCATTAATGTACAATCTGCATTTTTGCAGATTTATTAAAAAAGAAAAACTGAAATATCACATGGTCCTAAGTATCAGACATAATAATTATAATTATATAATATATAATTATATATGTATTATATATTACATTATATGTAATTTTTATTATATATATATATATATATATATATATATATATATATAAATTCTAATAAAAATTTCAAAAGCATATTACCACAAACTGAAATGGAAATAAAAACTGAAAACATAATTCGAAATATTAATTAATACTAAAATAGTATATAAACTATACTATAGCTCCGATCCATGTGTGTTTTTAAATCCAAATAAAATCAGATTTTTGGGAATGCACTTTAGTCTGAACAGTATTTTTTTTTTCCTGCAATTTGACACAATAGAAATTTAAAACATTTAGTATACTTAAATGTGAGGCCAAAAATAGCCATGAAAATCAATTCCAGGAGTTAAACATTGACTCTTTAAAGCATTTTTCATTGACTGTGGAAAGTGGATTTTCTTTCTCTGCTCATGTCCATCATGACATTCCACCAATGACAGCAACTCTCTTATCTCTCTTGTCATTCATTCATTAGCAACTGATGTAGAAATACAGAATATTGACTACACTGTCTGAACAAATGGCTGAACAACAAGATCGGTTGTGGTTGAAACTGATAATTTTTGCAATTGATATTGACAGAAGATGTAATAAACAACAGTTTTTCTTTCTTCAGGCCAGTCCTAGAGCGAGTCCTACAGGTCCACCAAGATCTAGACATTGTATCATTCGGCCCACTGTGAAACCACCTCCAATCCCAGCCTACACTGCACACAAGCAGAGTTTAAAGCATTCAGAGCAGCCCCAGCCGTCTCCATCAGTACCCGCCAAAACAAGACCGCTACCACCCAACCGACCCCCTCCACCCTGTCCCATGGCCAAACCCTCCCATTCTACTGAGGTGAGTGTCTTCCTGAGCAAATGCAGGTCTAGTCTGTTTAAGATCAGATAAATAACTGTGTACTGTTTAACTGACTATGACTGCACAATATAAAATATTTGCTGCGTTTCATCCAGACGCCGCCTAAGAATGGCCTGCCAGTGTCACCAGCCATGTTGCAGAAAGGGAAATCCAATCTGATGCCCCCTACTGGACACTTCCAAAACGTCAGGTATTCATAAGAAAGATGTTGTATGCTGTGAAATGAATCTCTGTAATATTTTTATTATTATTATATTAATTACATTTCATAGTTTTCAGTCACATTACTGGTATGCTTAATGGTTAAGCATGTTCTTTAAAATGGTTTTCTATGTAAAAAAAAAAAAAAACGTTTGAGAAACTTCACATTACACTTGTATTTGTGTATGAGTGATAATAAGGTGTATTTTGAATCTGGTCTTTCAATATCACCGTCTTCCTAGTACAAACTAGGTGGGTGTTAAAACTACAAATTAGTGAGTAATTCTTTATATGATCGTATTTTAGGTTCCAAAGGGAAGTTTCTGGAAAGAGCTGAGTCGCAGTGAAGCTCACTGGAGCGCTACATCGATCAGCTCTGCAGATTTAAGATGTCCTTTAGAGTGACCAATCAAACTGCCTCACTCAAAGTGATGCCTGCCTTATTGACTTGAACACAGAATTAAGGATACCTTCTAACTTCAGTGTTTTTAGGAGGTGCAGTTCCAATACTCCTGTGCCATATGTTGCATTTGCTTTTTTATGTCTATTCATTACAGAGACCTCAGAGAAAAGACAAAACAAAAACTATGAAGTATGGCATTATAATCCAATAAGAGCATGGGACATCTGGAAGAATATCTTGCACCGAGAATATGAAATGTAGATTTTTGCACGCATCATTAACACATTGTACATTATACACATAGAGTGAACTGGAAAATGGGAACAAATGAGTTGCATCTGTTTCTTTGTCATAGATTTGTATAGTTATGAACTAACTTGCACTGTCAGTACAATTTAGTTTAGTACTATGGTTAATCTGTACTCAGGAAACATGTCTGGAAAGGAATGTCCAAAAAAAGAAGAAGATTGTTTTCATAGCAATAATAGTTCAGAAACTTGTATGAACTGTGTAGCACTGGGCTCTTTTTAGGTTAAATCCTGTGTAGTCATATATGCTGTTTATAGTATGTACTGTATATACAGCAAGAGGTAAAAAAAAAAAAAAAAAAACCTGTCTTAAAAGGTGTTTGTGATGATGCTGGACAAGAATGTCTTCAAATTACATGGTGCTTTGTTTTTGAATACTTAAATGGGAGAAGCAAATCTTTAACTACCTTTTTTAATAATGCTTGATTATATGTTCTTTTTAATAAGGGCATTAACCCAGGGAATGTATTTAGGCTTAAATAACCTAAAAACATGTAAATGTGTATCTTAAGGTTTTTTTTGTTTGTTTTTGTTCTGTGGTTATCAGTCATTTGAGAAAAATCTTTGGACAATTAATGATAATTTCTCCTAACATACTTAATGTTTTGGAGAACTATGACCAATGTACTGGATTTCTCTCAGATTTTTCATGTTGTAGTTAATCTGTTTTTTTATGCTAAGATTTATGTGTTACGATTTAAAATGCAATGACACCTTAACAAAATTGTTTTTTACATGAATTTTATTATATTGATGATTGTTATCATTGAAATGATTTTGTATTGTGGATGTAAAGATGGTTTGACATTGCAGGCTGAATAGGAAGTTACTGTATTTTTTTATTTGGCTTTAGTTTCTTTCATAAAAATAAAAAGTTTGCCCTTTATGCAAAATATGCTGTAATGCAGTGCCTTCCATGTGACTTCAGAAATAAATCTCCACCAATTAATCTTATTATTTTTTGTTATTATTACTACTTATTCTTGATTTAAAATAAGAAAGTTGGGGTGTAAACGATTGGAATTGTGGAATATTTTGCCATTTTTGTGTCGTGATGCCAGTTACACATTCAACTGGACTATAGGCCTTCTGCTTACGTGTAATGTAGACTTTAATAAATGCAAAGACATCACACACACATTGCATAGACTTTCAATGATTATATATCAGGTTAGTGATAATTTCTGTGACCTAAACAAAGTATTTTACGAATCATTTTCTTAGACAAGTTAATTTACTGAAGGCTACCAGAAATGGTAACTAAGCTTTTTAAATTCATTCACAATATGTGCAAATACATTATTAACCTAGTATGATGAAAACGACTTCATTAATATTTCTTGTCCCTTCAAATTGACAGTTACTAATAATTACATTTACGTTAGGCTACATGAATCTCGTAAATTATATAGGCCTATTCTCTATTCAAATTTACGAAATTAGACAAAACTTTATTAGGCATCCCTGGTTATTTTTGTCGGTTTACGACCCTTTCTTCTCAACTATTCTCAGACTAGATGTAAATATAAAGTCTTGTTGCAGTTTCATTGGGCTGTGCTGGAGGTGTGTCTGAAGTAAACGCCCTCATCATACGCCTGCAGGGGACTTTTATTCTGGAACATTGAACTTCCTGTCCGTCATTTTGGCTGAACGCGTTGTTCTTTTTCCCTGTTGGACGTCGCTGCACTAGTTTGAAAAATCCCATTTAACGACGTTTTTTCGTTGTTTTCCCGACTTCATCAGCATATAAACAACGAATATTTAATTTAACAAACATGGACCAAATGGAAGACCCCGCTGGATCGGATAATAAACGAGCTATAGAGCGGAAAAGGTGGGTTCTTATGTTGTAAACAACGGCCTGTTTACCAGCGCTCGGAAGATTCTAGTGTTTGGATTGCAGCAATTTAAACACTACAGAAGCGAGATTAAATTCAGTATATCGCATTTAAATGTTAAGAGAGCTGGATTAACGCCATTATTTGAAATTTATTATTTACTACCAGCTGTTAATGTTACACATTAGCTGTTGTGAACGGGTCATTAGACTGGTGTACAGGATATCATTCGAGGTCTTCATTATATCTGTCTACTCTTGTTTATTTTTAAGCTTTCTTGTTGATTCGTCAGGTTGTTTTGCTATGTTGCTGTATTTATAGCAGTGTAATAATAGACTATGATGCACATTTCTCATGTGAGTGACCTGCTTTGTTTTTTTGACGCACCACTGGTTACATATTAAACTGTTGTTTTCTTTATTTTTATAGGAGTTGAGGATGCCAAAGGAGGACTTCAGAGAGGACAAGCTTTCAACATCAGCACAGTCCATCACTTTGTCCCTCCCCTCATACCCTAAACTTCCCGCACAGGTGGAAACATTGTGGTTATATACTGTTTAAATAAATAATTCTATTTGTGAAGTACTATAGAACAAACTGCAACAGATAATTTTATTTATTTAATTTCTTCTCTCCTGACAGGCACTGGTTTAGCCAGAGTCCTCACCCGTAATATTGAGTTCAGCAATCTCATCAAGCATTTCGATGGGTGGTAATGAAGGAGGTGGACGGGGAGGAGAGCGATGGAGCCTCTTTGGAGTGCGGCCCATCGTGCAGAAATCCCCCACTGACCCAGGATCAGAAACTAAAACACCTGGCAAGAACCTATTATATGCCTCTGTTATTTTAGCTTTAAAGAGACCTGACTGTAACTTCAAATTTATTTGGATTTTAGTACCAAATTTTGGTGGAATTCACCATAAGGCAAGAAATGTGTGTTAAGTGCCCCATACTTAACATTTGTTAATGTAATAAATGTGAATGTAAAAGCTCTGCAAAGTTAAATCCAATTTAGATCGAAGTTATTTTCTCCCAAAAGAAAGAACTGATTCTGAACTGCCTAAAATGAGTCTTCAGTTATTCCAGTCTTACTTCCTGCTTGAGTTAAGGTGGGTTTGTAACAAATTTGCATAATGCCAGCCCCATTGGTTGCCCAAGAACAACATCTTATTTGATTCGCCCTCCAACAGTAGTTGTAGCTGAGACTGGAAGAGTTTGGTTCATGTTTTGGACAGTTTGACAAGACACTTTTCTGAGCTACACAAGCAAATCCACTTTACTTGCACTTCCAAAAAATGAGGACTCAGGCTTTAATTGATACGGTAAAGACGTCACCATCGTTACTGATCGTAACAGCTGTGTATCAAGTGCTGAGGAAGATCCGGAGCTGAAATTCAGATATGCTAATGGGGTAGACCAATCACAACAGCCTGGGCCATCTTAGAGTAGGCTCTCAGAAAAGAGGGGTTTTGGGAGACAGAATCCTTTTATCAAACCTTTTCAGACACTGTGAGAAAAGAACTAATGCTGTAGTATATATTATGAGACAATTGAAGTGTTTTTTTGACCTTGGATGCATGTAAACCTATTGTAGTAGACCTCCAGAACAAAATTTAAAAAAATTACCTTTAATATAACATATGGGCACTTTAATGTAAATGTTTTTTTTTTCTGCTTTTTCTATAACTACAGGGGGATTCACACTACAGTCATACTTTGGGGTTCAGAAGTCCAATACAATGGATGCCATAAAGACCCAAATAAACCTCACTGTTGAAGATCCTGCCAAATTCAATTCTCCCAAGATGGAGATGAGTGGTGAAGAGGGAAAGAAAACATCCTGTCACAGACTGAGACACCGAGACATGAACATTCTCACTCCCTCTGGCTTCTGAACTCCACCAGTCTTCAACTCTCTTAAGCTTCCTCGCCTTTTATATACACATCACAGCACAAATCGACAGATCTGTCTCTCTATTTTATGGTCTCTTGTGAGTAACCACACACAAACTTATCCTGTTTCCCAATATAATTTTACAGAATTTCCCTTTAAATTAGATAGGAGATATAGAATCTCTTACATTAGTGCCAAGCATCACAGATAGTTGTTTTTATTTGCGTCCCTCCCTCCTCCCTTCTCCCTCCCCTTCCAAAATTGACCACTTTTTCTTGAACATTTTGAATGTCTTTTTTTTTTATTATTACTGTGTGCTATGACAAAGTGATTGCTTTTGATTGTTATGGTTTATCTTTACCACATTAAAAACCACATATTGCAGTGAAAATATGCATAATTGCCAATATGCTTCTATCTTTTTAGGAATGAGATGCATTCATGAGTACATCTGTTGACAGTAAATCTGAATTTTGTGTGCTATTTTGAAAATCTTATGTGTATGTTTAACCTGTTTCAACAGCATTTTCCGTTAGATTGATTGATTTCATCAGTGACAGCAGCACATGTTGTAGTTATAAAGCACATCAACAGAATAACATACTTTAGCATGCATCTGTTAATTTCCACTACATAAAATACAATCTAGAAGTCAGGTTTGGAAAAAAAAAAAAAAAAGTCAGGTATCCATCTTTCTATGTAGTTGAAGTTTAAGCGCCATTTTTGTGACTACACTGTTTATTTAGTTCAGATTTCTAATTTATTTTTGTTAATCAGTGACGAGATATCGCCATGATATTTTGTCATGTGTGGTGCCCCGTGTGCAATAAGCTACAGCATTGTTTATATCAGCATGCTGAAAGCGCCTCATTCCTATCACTGGGTTTCACGTTGCACACGATGTTTTTTCTGTGTAGTTTTGTTGTATTTTCATTTATCATACACAACAGCCAAGTAATATTTAGAAGGGTTGTTTTATATGCTGAAGCTGGAATCATTTCACTGTTGCAGTTTTGTACATTTGTAGTGGAAATGCTTTCTGCTCAACTTCACCTGTTGTTTGTTTTTCATAGTGATGGAATCTTTTTTTTTTTATGTTAAATTTAAAAAGACCGAAGTGGCTTTTGCATCTCAGGCCAAACTGTTTAATGGCAGTCACGTGTTGTCACATATTACCTGTTCGTAATGCTCAGTATGAGTATTTGATTCCTATAATAAAACCGCTGTCAAGCACAATGAACCATATTGATTGTGATATTTTGTTTATTTTCTAATGAAATTCACATGATTTTATGTGATACCACTAAAATAAGCAAAGGACAAATTACGACAGTGTTTCTGCAGTTCTTAATTACCTTGGCATTTAAAGTTAACATGAATCTGCACCCTTATTACTTGTGAAATGTCATATTTCCAAGTGAAACAATATTCATGCAATCACGGAAAAAGTAGCATTTGATTTCATACATCAGGAATTGATTGGACCGTGAAGAGTCAGAGCAGAACGTGGATTGTGAAGAACTATTGAACGCCACCAGCACCCAGCTTTTTGACCAAGACCAAGGTCAGAGGAAAGGCAAGTTAAGATTAGTAGTAACAAACTTTAATTTCTGTTTTATAAAACATCTTCAAAAGCAAATCGATGCATGTAAATGGCTGTCAGGCAGTTGGTAAGGCTGTTTCCTTACCCCATATCAACTATTAAATACAAATACTGTTTCAGCAGCAAAATCTTTCAATATCTTCAAAATAAAAACATTCTTTGCGTTGAAAAAAAAAAACTATAGAAATTTAAAGGAAATAAAACTTAAAATGCTCTCAAAATGTCCTATTTTGTTTTGTTTCTAAAATGTCACTACAATTGGTCAATCAAGATTTTTTTTTTTACTGTTATGTAAATCACAATATAGTTACCCAGAACATTTAGTCAGCCAATAGACACCAAAGACAGGCTTCTAAAAATTCAAATCCGTTATTGGTAACATATATGTTATGTATACAAGAACCTTTATATGAACTGACCACCGGTTATTTGATGATTAACAATAAATATTAGAGAAAAGCTTATGTAGAATGGTTGCAAATCCCTGAAAGAGGGTACACCATAATGGAAATGTATACTGAACATGCTAAAAACATCTTTAAAAACATCTCTTCTGGATGTCTTTTCTCCGTGTAAAATCTTGGAAAACCAAATAAACAAAATGAGATTGATAAAATGGAATCTCTGTTTTCTTTGCTTCATGCTATGAAATATAATAAAGCAATACTTTGTCAGTTCTAAAAACAGCCTTAAACTTGAGTCCGTGAGATGGTTGAACTGAGGTTACGAAAACACCAGTTTTGCCATCTTCAAAAAGCACATACCATAAATTACTATGAACAATAATATGGAATATGAATCAAGGATTGTGACGTTAAAAAAAACGGCAGGTAGTCACAGTTAACATATTTCTCATACAAAGTATTACAACAAATGTGAGCAACAGAACATAGATGCAGTAGTATTAAAGAAATAATAATAATAAAAAAAAAACAGGTACAATATAACACGCTATTCTTGCTCACTATGATGCTGTGCTGATGTAGTATTTATTTTATTTTATTTTTTTTGAAAATGATAAATGCATTAATATGTAAATGCTTGCCATCCAAAAGTTAAGTCTTTGGGCGTCAATTCCTGATGCTTTGTGTTTTTGCTTGTGAGTTAAAAACTACAAAAAACCAAGCATAAAACAGTAACACAAAAGAAATAAATCATAAATTACTGCTCATTAATATTCTCAAAATAATGATCTGTTCTGTATCACCTCCATGCCAAAGCCTCTTATTTCAGGCTTGCCGTCCTGTGGAGCAACTGCATCCATGAGGCCAATCCCTGATCTCTCATCAAGAGCTCAATTATGTTCCTCCATGAAAAATATTGACCATAGCGAGGGCTGTTTGCACCCTCATTCGACCTGCATATTGAGGACAGTCAATATTAACCAATATTATTGAGATACCGTCACCTGAGGGACCGTAAAGTCATTGAAACTCCTCGGGTTCTTAAAGAACATCAAGGCTGGGAGAGACGTTTCCTCTTGAGTTTCTGAAGCATTCCCTGCTCCTTTAAAAACAAAAGGGGATGTGAAGAAAAATTCTTGTATCGGCACCAGTTGAGCGGGTCGGTCCAGCATGCCCATGCAACATTCCTCGAGCTCATTACAGGCAGCTGATGGTGAACAATACTGTCATCTTATGCTCCAGGACTTACCAAAAAAAAAATGTCCACTATTTGGTTTATGAAAAAATAACACTGTGTTCATCAAAGTCTCTTGTCTTTATAAAATGTAAAAATATTTAAAAAGTGAAAAAGTCCAATATATATCACATCAATATGTACAGATGACATGCCTCAGGTTACACATCACTGAAAAAGAACAACAAACGATATTAGTGATGAGAAAAACCAAATCCAAAATAAGAATCCAAAAATGCAATAAAACAGCTATGTGACATGTACTGAAGCACACTGCAGTCAGTTCGTTTTAAATAGGCAGTTGTTAATGTTAAAGTCTCACACATGAACTGTACAGGCACTGTTATGGTATGTTCAAGTATAATTTTTAACTTTTTACTGACCTTGTGCCAACAACCTGGTATTGGAAGTCCATCGGGACCCTTATAAGTAAAAAAAAAAAGAAAAAAAGAAAAGTGTAAGAGCAGATAATTGAAAATTTTGCATTTTATCACCATTTTAATAAACACATCAATGTTAAAATGGTTATAAATAAATACAGGCAATTATAACATGTATACATAAATTGCCATTTAAGCGTACACTGCACACAAAATCCTAATTATGTATGCAAACATTTTTAATAATCATTGTATGCATGAATGTTTAATAATCTAATATTTTTAATAACAGACTTCAACCTAAAAACTCAAACTCAGCAAAGGATTACAACACCAAGAAAACTAGCTTTTTGCATGCCTGCCATAGCCAAACTCATCACAATAATTCTAAGTTGTTATGAAGTAAGCTACACTAATAAAATATTAATCAGATATTACATAAAGCTCGATAAGTTACAATGTTTCTTGTCAAACCTAGTTAATATTTTATGCATCAGTCTTGGCTTTTATAACCCTTAAATAAATCTCAGAGTTGTTTGTTCTATATACACTACAGTTCAAAAGTGGGTCCATAACTTTATTCATGTTTTTGAAAGAAGTCTCACCCAATGCATTTATTTGAGGAAAAATACAGTAATATAAATTGAAATATTATTACATTTTAAAAGAACTGTTTTTGAAAATGTTATTTATTTGTTGTGATGCTGAACTTTCAGCGTCATTACTCTAGTCTTCAGTGTCACATTATCCCTCAGAAATCATTCTAATATGCTGATTTGCTGCTCAAGAAACATTTATTATTATTCTATTAATGAACAGAAAACATTGTATTTGAAGTAGAAATCTCTTGTAACCTTTTTCTAAAATCTGCTACTCTTGAACAATTTAATGCATCCTTGCTGAATAAAAGTATCACTTTCTTTCAAAAAATCGTACTGACCACAAACTTTTAAACAATAGTGTATGCAAGTCACAGACATGGGATAGTTTAAAAGGAGTAGTTAAAAAGGCGAAAGAGGAAGTTTTCAGAAACAGGACAGAGAGAGCGAGAGAGAGCAGGCAGATATACTGTACCAGTGGGCAGGGGGCCTCAGGGGCCGGCTGCCCCATTTCCACCTCCTCTTTTTTACATCCATCAGCTCCCTGTCAGTGAAAGCACACATATACAATATACACTCCCATAATGACTAAAAACAAACAACACACACACAAACACACACACACACACACACACACACTCACTCTGTAGAGATCAATCAAAGTGAAACTGAAACAACATCAATCTAAAGAAACATACAGAAGAAAGCCGAGGAAATGTGGAAAAGGGAAAAAAGATGTCTGTGATATGTCTGTGTTCCCAGATGGGCACACTTTGTTGTTCCTGACAGAATTACCCAGCATGTTTTTTTCACCTGATTTTCAGCATTATGAATCTGTAACACATCAATACATATAAACATCTCAAAATTAGCTATAGCACGCACCACAGGACAGGGCTGGTCCAGACCAGGCGGTCCCTGTTCGCCTTTCTTTCCCTTGAGGCCTCTCTTTCCAACAGGACCGCGATCTCCCTGTGAACAGGACGAACCATCGCAATGAATTTAACAAAATCATTTTAAGTCACTATGTACTATGAACTATGTACAGTCAGTAAATACTGTAATTTAAGGGCAGTTTTTTTTCAACATTTATGAAAGCTTCATTGATTCCCAGAGATAAATATGATACAGTACCTTCTCTCCTCTCTCCCCACGCTCACCCCTGTCTCCTTTAAGGCCAGGAAAACCCTACAACACAAGAATATCAAAACTTACTTTGGAAAACAAGAGATTCACCGACTAACCAACAGACGGACAGAGATAAATAGACAGACAGACAGGCAGAAAGACAGATACTAGTGTTGCTTACATCTAATCCAGGTTCGCCTTGTTTTCCCTTTGAAAGAAAAAATATATATAATTTAAGATATATTTATATTTTGAGGTTTATCTGGAAAGTACCAGTGTCATATTCAGCTTAGGCATTAATTTTCACATTCATCATATCAAATCAAAAAGTATTTATAAAGCTTTTAAAAACCACAAAATGTACTAAAGTGCTGTACAATAATAAAAAAAATACAGTAAAACACAACAATAGAAAAAAAGAAAGAAAGAAAATACCAAATCAGAGAAGGAGATAAAAAGAATAAATCAAAAAGAACAAATACATCTCGTCAGACCATATGGTCATTAAAAATAGTGATAAGTTAAATTTATGATTAGTTGTTTACCTTTTCACCCTTTGTGCCGGGAAGACCAACTAATCCTGTTGAACCTGGAGGCCCTTGAGGACCTTGAAGGCCCTATAAAACATAATAATAAGTATAAATAATAATAATAATAATCTAATTTAAAAAAAAAATTGAAAATAAAACGATTGGATTTAAAAATACCCAGGGATTTTGCTTTCCTAATGTCAGCTGGAATAGAATTCCACAATTTTGGGGAATGAAAAGCAAAGGCCCCACCACCCATTGAGCAAAGCTGTGTTTTAGGGACAGCCAAGAGAGCACTCTGAGAAGAACGGAAATTTTGCTTTGTTATATAAGGAATTAAATTGTCTGCTAAATACTGCAGAGCTAAATCATGCAGTCCTTTTTAGGTTAACGTGAGGATTTTAAAATTGACGGTACTTGACCGGGGGCCAGTGCAAAGATTACCAAATAGGAGCTAAATGATCACCTACACTAGCCCCAGTCTGGATATGGGCTGTTGAGTTTTGCAAACATTGAAATTTATTGAGAGTCGGTTTCGAAAAACACAGACTAATAGTGCATTACGTTACCCAATACGAAAAAACACGGAGTTAATTAATCTTTCAGTGGTAGTAAATGATAAAACTGCCACATCAACATTCTATATATATGGGGTTCAAAGGTCAAACATGAGTCACAATTGATGGGGCAAGCCGAAAAGCATGATTTCCGTCTTCCGAAAATGGTTAGCTATCCAAGTTTTTATCTTGGATAAACAGTTACAGTGGCAAGAAACATCCACAAATTGACCTGGTTTCGAATTAAAGTAAATTTGCATATTGTCAGCATAAAAATTATAATTAAGACCACGAGACCTTAATAACTGACAAAAAAGAAAAACTAAAAATCTAAACTAAAAAGTAAAGGGTCAAGGACAGAACCCTGCTGTACACCAATTCAGACAGGCCCAACCTCGGATCTGTGTCCAGTCCATGGAGATCCCAGAAATACCAAAGATTTTTCAAGATGATTTAATAATAATGTGTGTTCAACAGTATCAAAGGCTGAGCTTAGGTCCAGAAGAATAAGAATGGAAATAGCTCCAGTGTCAGAAGTCATCAATAAGTCATTGGAAACATTTACCATAATTGTCTTTGCAATGTGCCATTTAAGAAACCTAGATTGAAAGGGCTCAAACATCTGAAAAAAAATATACGCATACAAGTATAATATAAGTGGTTTCTTCACAAATCACACCCTGGTTATAAGTATGCATAACTTCATACTCATAACATCCGAAAGTCAATCATACATCTATGTTAATATGGCTTTTACTTTTAAATCTTGCAGTATTAGTTAATTATGGGATTAGAGGGTTGTCTCACTTGTATTCCCGAAGTACCGATTTCTCCCTTCTCTCCTTTAATACCTTCCCCTGGTTCACCCTGTGAGAGATTCAATATAATGTTAGACTGAAACAATGCATGGAGTAAGACTGTTGGATTGTCCCATACTCAGAATTTGTGGTCCAAGTCCACACATACAGCAGTGAGTAGTGAAAACACACACACAGTGAACATATACCCGGAGCTGTGGGCAACCATTTTTGCTGCAGAACCCGGAGAGTGATTGGGGGTTAGGTGCCCTCAGTTGTGGGTAATCAGAGTGGAAGAGAGTGCAGTTCATTCATTCCCCCCACCTACATTTCCTGCCGGTACTGAGACTCAAACTTGTGACCTTCGAGTTACAAATCTGACTCTCTAACCATTAGGCCACAACTGCCCCATAATAATTAGATAATCCATATTAGACATTTCATGTCAAATAAAAAAGTTGAATAAAACACTCAATTTTGAAATCCATAAATGAATAGATTTTAGAACAGACGTATGCTCTTCCAATCCCAAATAGAAAAAGTACACTTTACATACTCGGATGAAGCTCTTGATTAACCAAAAAAATTAAGTGTAGAATGTTGGACACTCCATGCACTCAACTGTCACAGATTTAATTACGTAGTGGGGCTATAAGACTCAGATGATAAATGACAAAATAACCTTGTAAAATTCATGTACTACATGGATGAGTACATAGTGTATAAGCACACAGTGCATAGTGTGTCATTTGGGACACAGCTTTTGTTTAAAGTCTGGAAATGAAATGAAATAAAATAAACCTACTTTGGTGCCGGGCATGCCACGATGACCCTAAAACAGACATAATAATGGTCACAAACTTTGAATGATGTTATGATATCACTACTAAAAGTCATAATCTTGCCGATGGCATAAAATCTCCATAAAAAAATAAAACAAAACAAGAAAAAACATATTGTCAGGTTAAGTTTGGTTACATTTGTGTAACCATATATATAGATAAAATTTGAAAAAGAAAAAAAGCTTGAGACACGATCAAAATGAGTTTCATTCATTCATTCCACTTTTATGGCAGACAATTAAAAAAAAACTGTCATCGGTTATCATATTTGTTATCAGATGTCATCAAATTAATTGAAAACGAAAAATCACATTTGTCTAAAATGTGTCTCACCATGTATCCAGGTGGTCCTGGTGGACCTGGAGGCCCTGGTGGTCCTGGCTGTGAAATCATCTGAACCTGTAGACAGTCATAAAACCACAGCTGAAGATGACTGTATTCCTGATACTAGAGTATTAATGAATGAGGGTGTAGATGTACTGACCAGATTGTCCTCTAGTATAGAGTCTCCTTTCTCTCCTTTCTGCCCATCCACTCCCTATAACACATTTGACTATTATTAACAATATGATTAAAAGAAATGAAAAGATTGATAAGGAGAAAGAAATGAAGAGAAGATAGAGAAGATGAAGTTTCTTATCACTTCGAATACGTACAGAGGGACCAGAGAGGCCCATTTCTCCTTTTTCGCCCCTCTCTCCAGATTCACCAGGCTCTCCAGTGTCTCCCTTATCACCCTGATGATCAAATTAATCCAAATATTGATGTGCAGTTCATTTGAATGAACCTCAGAGATGTTAATATAGAGCAAATAGAAATTAGTCTAACAATTAATGAACACAATGGCTCTTGTCCTTGCAAAATCATGCATATTTATATCAAACAACAGATATTCTTATAAATGTGTTGAACCAATCATCACCTTTTCGCCATCAACCCCAGCAGGCCCAGGCAAACCAAGTTCACCCTGTTTGGATGAATGAAAAATACTGAGAGAAGTACGGAATTGATATTTCTCCTTATACTATTAGTTAGATCAAACTTGGTGTCTTACATAGTCTCTGAAAATCACACTTTCCAACTGAACCACTCGTTACACTCTGGAAATTTTGATAAAACGTAAATGAAATTAACCTTTGGGCCTTCTTTTCCTGGTGGTCCCGGGGGTCCAGGAGGGCCAGGTGGTCCCTATTTGGGAAGCAAATAGAACAGACATAATTAAGGCTTATAAAATGGTCTTTTTGCAAAACCCACTTTGCATTTTGAGAACCACAAACCTCTGATAGACCTCATTTTATGACTGCTATAAAACAGAAAAATGTTGTTCCAATATAACTCTTAATGTGTAATCCCTGTGGGATCTGAAACTTTTGGAGTATGAAAACAACATCCTGAATGATGCTTAACAATGTTGATGGCATTCTTTGAAGGAAATATTGCTATTCTTTGGATGTATACAAACCATAATTTTGGCAGTTTTTTTTTTTTAAATTTCCTTGACATGATATTTCAATGTATCTGTACAATGAGCTGTCAAGGTTTGTGGTTCGATAAACATTTCAGACTGATTACACTGTTGATAGAGATGACCACAAAGCCTTGCAAACTTCAAAAATAACAAATTTCCTAATTTTTCCTCCTATTTCCCAATTGCTGTGTGACAAAATGCAGACTTTCAAAGGAGGGCATCATCCAGAACATTTAAACAAACATTATAAATGTGACCACAACAACCATTCATTAAACAACCCAGAACAAGAGTATGTACAACAACATTTGCTACTAATTGCATCTAATTTCATAAATTTGTCATTGTATGTTACATGAAGCATAGCCAAGTAAAGTCAAATTAATTGAGCAATTATTTTGCCAGTCATGTTTACTTCACTGTCTTATAACGTAATGTTGCATGCACGCTACAGACTTTGATAATAATAATAATAATAATAGTAGCATCAATAATAATATATAATACAAATACATTATTTGCATAGTGTTACTGAAGAATCTGCACAAAAGGCAGTTTTTATTGAAACTCAAATTAATGTTGGCATCTGCAAAAAATATATATACATTATATATGCATTATATATAATGAAATATTTTGAATTCACGGAGACACAATGAGTATTTGTTAAGGGTAAGGATCAGGCTATGCAGGAATGGCAACCCATGCTACATTTCAGTTACCGAGACACTGATGGTTTTGATGGCCTGCCAGAAAAAAAATCAACTAATGTAAGACTTAAGATTTCAGAAAACAAAATGGCATTTGGTTTTAATATAACCATGAATTTATAGTCATCTGTGGTTTACATAATTGCATTACAGGAAGTCAAACCAGGAACATCAAATTAACATGAATCCAGATGACTGATTGGTAACAATAACAGTTTTAAAAGTTGAGAAGTTTTTCTAGCAATTACCATCAGTAAAATCACAGCTCACCTGAAAGGCATCTAAGAGTTTGCCATTGAAGTCAATGACGTCACCGGATGCAGATGTGCCTTTCTCACCGGGGCGGCCCTGCCAGGATGAAAACAACTGTTAACACAAATGTGTAAGTATTCTCAGACGTGGAGAGGTGTTCCTCTGGTGTTGTTTTATAATTCTAAAGTATTAAAAATGACAACATCCTCATTGTACAACATCACGACTGATGTTTATGAACAGCAGAACTGATGTCTTTCTGACATTGTTTTAAAGTACATTATGATAAATACTTTTCTAATTACATATACGTGCAACATTTCGGTTTTCACAGTGAATTGTGGGGCTTTTTAAGAAATGAATGTTTCAGTGCGCTGGAAGGATTCAGGAAGCCTTTAAAATGGCCGACTCACTGATCAGTGCCCTGACTACTGAACTAGGGAGCTGATTGAGACACACACATGGTCAGGATGATCTGTTGAAATTCAAACTGAGCATCAGAATGGGGAAGGAAGGTATTTGAAGTGAATTTGAACGTTGCATGATGGTCTGGTCTGAGTATTCCAGAAACTGGAAAAGATCTGCTGGGACTTTTCATGCACAACCATCTCTGGGATTTACAGAGAATGGTCTGAAAAACAGAGAAAATATCCATTGAGAGTCAGTTCTGTGGACGAAAATGCCTTGTTGATACCAGGAGAATGGTCAGACTGGTTCAAGCTAATAACCACTCGTTTTTAAGTAATCTCTGAACACTCATCACATTGAACCTTATAGCAGATGGGCTACAGCAGCAGAAGACACACCGGTGACACTCCTGTCAGCTAAGAACAGGAAACTGAGGCTACAACTGCACAAAAAAAGATTGGAAAAACATTGCCTGGTCTGATGAGTCTCGATTTCTGCTGCAACATTCAGATGATAGGGTCAGAATTTGGCATAAATACCATGAAAGCATTGATCCATCCTGCCTTGTATCATCAGTTCAGGCTGGAGCTGGTGGTGTAATTGTGTGGGGGATATTTTCTTTGCACACTTTGGGGCCCTTAGCACCAATTGAGCATCGTTTAAATGCCATTGCCTACCTGAGTATTACTACTGACCATGTCCATCCCTTAATGACCACAATGTATCCATCTTCTGATGGCTATTTCCAGCAGACTAACGCACCATGTCACAAAGCTCAAATCATCTCAAACTGGTTTCTTGAACATGCCAGTGAGTTTACTATACTCAAATGGCCTCCACAGTCACCAGATCCCAATCCAGTAGAGCACGTTTGTGATGTGGTGGAAAGGGAAATTCGCATCATGGATGTGCAGCAGACAAATCCGCAGCAACTGCTTGATGCTATCATGTCAATATGGACCAAAATCTCTGAGGAATATTTCAAGCACCTTGTTGAATCTATGCCATGGAGAATATTAAGGCAGATCTCAAGGCAAAAGGGGGTCCAACCCGGTACTAGCAAGGTGTATCTAATAAAGTGAGTGTATATCTGTCACACTTCATCAACACATGGACTGTCAGTTTGTTGTTGTTTTCATTCTGTCACATGTTCCTTTGTTTGAAGTTCCCGCCACAATCTGTTTCCATGGACACACCACTAATCACCACAGCTGATCTTAATCACTTATCTCGTTATCCCCCTGTTCTCTGTGTATTTAAGTTCAGTTCTGTTTGATCTTCATTGTCTGGTTTTGTACATCTGTACTTTGGTTGTGTTCCCCTGTCTCCATTGGATTGACCTGTTCGGCTTATTAAAGTTTACCTGTTTATATAATCTTCTTCGTCGTGCTTATCTACACAGCCTAAACCTGACAATATCAAGGTATAGATTTTATTTATTTTAGTTCATGCATTGCCTAGGAGTTGAACCCATGATCTTGGCATTGCTAGAAACAGGCTTTTATTACTTTATGAATCACTTTTTAATGTGATTTTAATGTGATAATGTTTTTTTTGGTCTGTTTGTTTTGCTTTGTTTTAGCTGTTATTCCATAGAAGAACCGTTCTGGTTCCTCAAAGAACGTTTCAGTCAACACGTTCAGTCATTGCACAAAAAAGTGGAACATTTTATAGTGGAAAAATGTATCTCACAAAAGTGAGTATATGTTCTCAAGGGACAATACTATAGAAATAAAAATTGGATATACTTTAGAGTAGGCAATGTGCAGCTTGTACAGCAGTACAAATTTACTGTCAACAAAATAATGTCATTATGGAGGAGTGGAAGAGGATCCCAGCAACAATCTGTGCAGCTCTGGTGAATTCCTCGCCCAGGAGAATTAAGGCAGTGCTAGATAACAATGGTGCTCACACAAAATATTGAGACTTTTGACATAATTTTGACATGTTCACGTAGGGTGTACTAACTTTTGTTGTCAGCTATTTTAAAAATAATGGCTGTATGTTAAGTTATTTTCAGAGGACAAGAAAATCTATACTGCTATACAATCAGCACATTGACTACTCTAAAATATATCCAAGTTTCATTTCTATAGTATTGTCCCTTGAAAATATATACTAAAATGGTTGCTGAAATGTGAGGGGTGTGCTCACTTTTGTGAGATACTTTGTGTATATATATGTATATAAACCTTTTTTCCCACTATAAAGAAACTTTTTCCATGAAAATTTTCCATGGATGTTAAAGGTTCTTCATGGAACCATAGATGCCAATAAAGAACCTTTATTTTTAAGTGTGTATGATGCATCATTCCTCACCGTTTCGCCCTGGGGTCCTTGTTCTCCAACATCTCCTTTATCTCCCTGAGAAATACAAAGCGAACCAATACAATCAAGCATACTGATGCTACCCATTTACTGTAAGTCCTGTCTTTGTAGAGATCACTGAATATACAGTAAATAAATATATATATATTAAATTTATATATATAACAGAAATAGCTTCACCCAATGCTCACCTTCAAGCCTGGCAAACCATCGGTTCCTCGGTCACCCTGAAGACCTGGCTCTCCCTGCTCGCCCTGCCAAAGTATACAAAGCATTTAAATTAATATAGAACAGATCGCAGAGAATGAGAGAGCAGCAGAAGATGCTTGAACAGAACAGCCGGATCCATATGAAGCCCATTATTCTATGAAATCATTCTTATTATGCTGCTAATGGTTAAGTAATGGTCAGAGGCTCTAGTTAAATTGAGCATATGATCAAACCCAAAAAATATGCTACATCGGAGGATTGAATGAAACAAAATTAAAGAGTGCAAAACAGAAGATAAATACACACACACACACACAAAATGAATAGGTAAAAAGTACTATTATTTGATGTCTCGTATTTAAATTCCATAATGGAGGAAAAGGACCTTGAAAACAAATTTTTTTATCAAAATTTTCAATGCTCTGGTGTCAAAACTAAGAATCTGACCTTTAGCCCTGGGGGTCCCTGTGGTCCTGGGTAACCCTGATCACCATCTTCACCCTGTAACAGAAAGTTAGAAAGATGTACAAAGATGCAAGTATGTGGACAGAAACACTTTCATACGTCACGGCTTTCAAAATGTGTCATAACTGTAAGTCTGTTTCTGTGCAGTTTTGAGAAACATTTTAAGAGAATCTTGCTGAAATTAATTATTTGATACAATGAAATTATTATTTGATACAATGCACTCATTGTGAACATTGATGGTTTTTATGGTTTTCGTTATAGTTTACAATAATATCCCTGGCACTCACCAGAGAGAAGTCTGTTATTTCACAAGAAGTTCGAGCTAGGTCATTTTTATTAAAAATAATGAGCTCTTAAACAAACAAACAAAAAAATGATATTATACATATATATATATATATATATATATATATATATATATATATATATATAACATTATATTATATTATATTATTATAGCATGGATGAATAGTTCACAATAAGATACATTTAGAAAATGTTCTAATTAGAAAATTGAATTTCCGTTTATTTCCATTGCATGACAATTTTTACCATATTTACTTTCTTAATGTCTTAAAGTGTTCTTACTGGGAACACTGCATAATTGCACATTATTCAGAAAAGAAATGTTGGTCTTGGTACAATGTTTCAAATCATGTATAAAATGAATAAGCTCTGAAACAGCTTTCCATTTCAGCTGACGTCACCAAACCCTCCCCTCCGGGCACATATAAAGGCCACTTTTCAATTTTCACAGATAACAAATAAAATTCAGCTCTACATTTTTCTTATATCCTGTTTCACTTAAAAATAATCACATTATTGAAGTAAAAAGGGTTGCAAACACCATTTCATGACTTTATGTACAACAGGCCCATGCGGCAACAACACAATGGCTAAGAACATACTCGCATGTATGTTTCTCATCTTAGTCCCTCATTCACAAACATATACTAAAACAAAATTGATAATACACATTAAAAGTCATGCCAGTGCAACAGGCATCATACAGATGTCAGTGCAACCAGACGTCAGTGTGTTTATGGACAGCTGAAGTCAGCAAGCACTTACCAGCACAAAGGACAAAACACTCAAACATGCTGTTCATATTTATACCAAGAGGAAATAATTTAGTCTTTTATAAAACGGAGAAAGCAAGACATTTTCTAAAAAACAAGAAACATCTTGATCGCAAGGATGAGCGCACACACAAAGGGTTTATGTATTTTTTATCTTACCGGTTTTCCTGGTAAACCTTTTTGTCCCTGCAGAGAGAGAAAACATGTTTGAAAGAAAGTAACATACAATTATATAATGTAAACCATGAAGACCATGACTGTGATGATCAGAAACAGCACGCTCACCTCTATTCCATCTTGTCCAGGAGCACCCTAGAGAGACAGAAAGTATTTAAGAGTTACTTTAATGCACCAAACTTTCAAGATGTACTGTCCATAAACAGTCAGTGTTTCATTGATCCCAGAGCTCTTTTTTTAAAGGAGACCAGAGCTGGAGAGCCAAAAAGTTTTATGTGCCAATCCTAAAGGGCACGATTAGTAACATTACACGGCTCGTTGCATTAGTGCTATGAGTTTCACATTAAATCAAGTCAAATTTATTTGTATAGCTCTTTTCACAATAGACATTGTTTCAAAGCAGCTTTACAGAAAATAATGATGTTAATCGTTAGAATATCTTAATATTTTCAAGTCTTAGTCAGATTAGAGCAGGGGAATAATATAGTTTACATTTTGTGACAATACAAGCAATCAGTTGAGATATGCTATGCAGTGTAAATCACCCAACGCAAGTATACTTTATGTTAGACATAATTATATATACAACTTCATTCAAAATAAAGCATCCAAAACGGTATTTCCCATACAAGAACAATTTTTGGTTCCCCAAAAGAACCTTTCAGTGAACACTTCTTAAAAGTTCCTTTAAAAAAAAAAGTGAAGAATATTTTAACAATCTAAAGAACATTTTTGAAGAAAAAGGGTTCAATGGATGTTAAAGGTTCTTCATGTAACCATCAAAGCCAATTTATCATTTTAAAGTGCAAAGAACTGTGCGATAATATGGTTCCACCCCTCCCCCTTAAATTCTGTGCAGAGACTGGAGTGTCTGTCATTTAACCACTAGGGGGCAGTGATGTAAAGCTTTGGTTATATTGGTTGACTGTTTGCCATCAGACATTGGGCACCAATAGCAAACACGTTCTCATCACTGATAGGTCTTTCTGCAGATTTTATTATACAAATCAAGGTCTGTGTTTGTTTGTCATACACAGAGAGAAATAGCACAGGCCTACATAACTGCATGCATCTTGTGGAGGATACCCTGGGTGAATGCATTATGTTAAAAAAAAAAAAATAACTCCATAGGATGTTAATTAAGCAATGTTTTCTATTTTGTAATTGATATTCTTCATTCTGGACTTAAATTATCAACAGAATGATCGAAGACATGGTGCCCTTACACACAGATGCGTACACACAATCATGTCAAATGTAGTATTTAATGTCAAGCAGACTTCAAAGCTGGTATTCAGCCACAATACAGAGAGACATAATTTTCTGTTCCCTGTCAAAAATGAGCAAAACCAGAGGAAGTGCTTGGGAAAATCAGAAGCCCTGTGCCTTTTGCTTTCCTTGTCCTTCCTTCAAGCCGTGTTCTTAACAAGGTGGTTTTGCAAGCGAAAAACACACAACAATGGAAGATAACTAGCTGGTAAGATGTCAGGGAAACATCTGTGACCAACATGGTGCAGGATTTCATAAATTTCAGCTTTCATAAAACGTTTCTTTATGCACAATCAGAACATGTCTTCTTGTTTTATCCACGGGACTCTTATAAAAAGTTCTACTTCTTGTCAGCAGATACATGCTCTCTTTGTGTTTATATGCATTTACTGTATAGGCTACTATGTTTTTGAGACTCATCAAATGATATCAGAATTTGTGTTTCTCCAGTGTTAGAAGTGTGTGTGTGTGTGTGTGTGTGTGTGTGTGTGACATGTCTTTTCCCCTCTGTGATTCCTAAAGACTGGCCAATACAACATAATACAATATACTGTAATATACAATTTAAAACAGTTTAATTATATAGATTATATTTTCTAAAAATATATTTATAACATTTTGATTTTATATACATTTGAAATAGCATATACTGACATTTTTTCAGAAATACAGTAAAAATAATAATGTGATTTTTTTTTTTCTGTTTTAATATATTTTAAAATGTCATTTATTCTTGTGATGGCAAAGCTGAACTTTTAGCATCATTACTTCAGTCTTCACTATCACGTGATTGTTCAGAAACGCTGAAACATTTCTTATTATTATCAATGCTTAAAACAGTTGTGCTGCTTCATTTTTTGTGTGGAAATCCTGATTCTTTGAGTAAACAGCATTTATTGGAAAAATAAATCTTTAACATTATAAAACGCCTTTACTGTCACTTTTGATCAAATTATGACATTCTTGCTGAAAAAAGTATACATTTTAGGTAAAACCAAAATTATATATAATTTAAAACAATTCACTATTCACTAACCCTATATATATAAACACAGTATCTCACAGATGTACACCCCTCACATTTTTTAAAATATTTTATTATATCTTTTCATGTGACAACACTGAAGAAATGACACTTCAATGTAAACAATGACACGCTACAATGTAAAGTAGTGAGTGTACAGCTTGTATAACAGTGTAAATTTGCCGTCCCCTCAAAATAACTCAACACACAGCCATTAATGTCTAAACCACTGGCCACAAAAGTGAGTACACCCCTAAGTGAAAATGTCCAAATGGGGCCTAAAGTGTCTATTTTGTGTGGCCACCATTATTTTCCAGCACTGCCTTAACCCTCTAGGGCATGGAGTTCACCAGAGCTTCACAGGTTGCCACTGGAGTCCTCTTGCACTCCTCCGTGATGACATCACGGAGCTGGTGGATGTCTTGCGCTCCTCCACCTTCCGTTTTAAGGAATCCCCACAGTATATTTATACTGACCCCAAACTTTTGAATGTATAGTGTATATATAAACTACAGTTTGAGGCAGATGACTCGGGGTAAATTACATTTCTCGCATATTCTGCCAAACCCATAAATGTCATGTAAAATTAAGTAAAGTGAGTCTGGTAATTTAAAATATCAGTCAGATGGCATTCATATCTGAATTAATGATTTTTGGCCAGAATAACTATAATATCCTGCTGATTTAGTGCCGATAGTCAAAGTTTTGGCTAGTGAAACTAACAGTCTTCTCGAGCAGAAACAGAACAGTATGTGTACTGTCTCTCTCATAACCTGCTATGTAAAAATAATTCCTGGTATTGCGAAAAGATTTGATAGTCTAGTGTGCCGGTGAGAACCAGCCCAGTTTGAGCTCTGGCATAAGAGAAATTCTTCCATGAATGCTTCCAATTAAAAAAATGGCAACTTCAGATCGAAATCAAATGATTTCAATTTCATGTTTATTCCAAATTAAGCTTACTTTATGATAAGACACTAAAGGATGAACTTCATTTGACGGGTCCTGAGGCAAGAAACGGTGGGAGAACTGTTCTTGAACCTGGACTTGCGCCATATCTCTTTCGGGACGTTCAGGAACAGAAGAGCTTGTCAAGAACACGCTGTGGCCGTGTCTTACCCAAAACAGATGAGTCTTGAGCCTTAAAATCTATATTTGGTTCAGCTTTAGTTGAGCTGCAGTGCACTGGCATAGGCTGT